>JAWPGT010000009.1:600000-997528 GCA_034638255.1 Coprinus comatus
ATACAAACAGCAATTAACATACATCAGTCCCCCATAGTAAGAAGAAGAAGAAAAAACTACGATCAGCGCGCACCGCAAGAAAAATAGAAATCAAGCGGCGTCTAACTCCCGCAACCATCCAACAACTTTACCCACAGCCTGATCATCCAACGGATTCAAAGTACCATGAACCGACATTCTAAATGCTGATGATGACAAAAACTCATCATTACATCGCGGTCTCATATCCAACAATGACCTTCCTCCCCCTTCTCCATCAATGCCTATACTATTCCTCCTAGCTGCCATTTTTGGCATCCTCTCAAGTATTTTCGCAGCGGTTGGTCGTTTTTTGGGATCTCTATCCCAGCATTTCCCCATACATCCCCACAACTTCTCAGTTAGCCCCCATTGAGTCCAGGGCTGGCTGAAAGGATCCGGCCGAGTAGGTCTTTTGTTTTGTAAGACCACCAAATTAATTAAACGAAATTGAGCGGAAGTCTCAAAAAAAGGAAATTTTCCTGTGAAAATCTACCGAAAAACAAACGTTAATGAAATGATTACCAAACCGAATCAAATCTGTCCAGGGATTCTGAAATAGTGATAATAATAAAAAAAAAACCAACCTCATACATAACGCATCCAAAGGCATATATATCAGCTTCCATAGTAGGTCTTGGTTCCTCATCCAAGTCATCCGAATCGTCCAATAATTCAGGCGCTTGCCAACGTGGAGTACCTCCTGAAAGCGCCGTACTTCTTGCCGAAGTCAAACCCAATGTCTCACTATCCATCATTGCCAATCCAAAATCAGCAATACAAGCTCTTCCATCTTTTGTGACCAAAATATTCGGCTAAAAACGAGGACAACGATTTCTTTGTGAGTATCATGTCATCTTATTTCCAACGTTGCGAGCGCTGATATGATAACGTACCCCTTTGATATCACCATGGACAAAGTGTTGGCGGTGCAGGTATTCGATACCTTGAATGATATCAAACACCTAACGTGTACAAAAATAGAACATATCACTTTAAAATACAAACCATGACAAAATTAGATTTTGTACGCACAAGGAGTAACCTGTTCACCCCTTGATTCTGTTTCAAATAGGTGTTCACGTTGCCATTATTTAGCCAAGGCGATACAAGACTAATACGACCATATTGATCTTGAAGCCGGTATATACCGTAGAATGGTAAGATATTTGGATGATTAACTTGACTCCACAGCAATCCTTCTTTCCAAAATGCCTATTAGAGAACGCAGTATCAATCACATCATTTGGATCGACTTCAAGCTCAAATTCCCATGTACATACCTTGACAAGCTTCTTGATTTCCGAAGGCCGCCGGATCCTAACAAGTTTTATGCAAAGGCGTTGGTTTTGGTAAACTCCTTTATGTATTTCTCCAAAATTCCCGTCTGGTTCGTCATTTGGTGACAGATCTTCAAGAACGAGATTTTGAAGGGTAAAGCAGGTAGGAGGAAGGGTTGTTGTCGACGAAAGTTTAATCAAAACCTTTCTGAGGTTTGCTCTCGTTCTTTCAGGCAGATCAGGAACGTCAAGAAGCTATATTTGCTATGAGAAGATCTTTAACTTCAGCCTATGAGAGACAAAGAACTTACAGTTTGCATCATATCTATAACGAGCTGAGCTTTCTTATCTTTGAATTCCAACAAAGCATTCTTTTTCTCTGGCTTGGATAGGATATTCATAAACAGTGATAGTGCCTCCGCTACGGTCGGTTTTTGTTGCTGTGGGTTTACTCTCCTGCCCGGTGATCTTTTTGTAAAGCTAGAGACTGGGGAAAGCATGGAGACACAAGACTCTGATGATCTACTAGTACGCAGACGCTATTTTTAGAGGAATATATGAGCCTTGAGACGTTATGATATACAACATAAAAACAATTTACTTTTGATTGCCTTGGAGACACAACAAGATTTCGAGGAGACATGTCATCCCGAAATGATACACCGCGTTCTCGGACAGTGTTAACAGAACCTTTCCTTTTCAGCGAAGATTTTAGAATTATCGAAGGTGGGGGATTTAATGAAGTCTCAGGGTGTTCTAAGAGTGATGGCATATTGCAAACAATTCGCTGGGGAATGTTGTTTAATTTTGGACTTGTAAGTGTCACGATCATTGTCTTCCTTGTTTCTAGGGTTATCTCCATATTATAGTCTGAAGAAAGCAGTTCTATCGACCCAGTGACCAGTTCTCGATTGTTTTCAACGAGCTTAGCGAACTTGAGAATGAGGTGACATGGATCATGGCTAAACGGTTTTCCAAGTCATTGGAGGCAAATAAATGGTCCCAGAACTTAACCACCCACATTTTATCCAAGAAACCCCTGACCAGTACAAGGAATTCAGACCATTTCTCCGGTTCATACAGGTGTACTTGAACTTTACGCAGGAATACGCTAGCGCCTGGCCTACTCTTATCTACGATCTCTCTGATTAGCGCCTCTTGGTCAACGACTGGCCCTGATCTATGGTTGGCTTTTCCTTCAGAGGTGGCGATAATGATAACAGGAGAGCCTCTTCTGAGGGCCATAAGATGGTGTCTGTGAAGCAGTAGTGAAATAGGATCATGATGTATGTGGCTTCTTCAAAGTATAGCCACTGGAGCGTGTGAAGCATGAGGCAAGTTGAGGTACGCCATGCCGTTATCAAGGACAAAAGAGGTATGTTTTTGCTTTGTATGTACAACATTAACATACGTCTTTGCTCTCAAAAAGGTTCCTAAAGGTGAGTTCAATGCAATAGTTCCCTAGGAATAATAAGAATGTATTAGTACTAGGAGGGATCGGGACGAGATATAGTATTGGGAGTCACATGGGAAGCTCCTAACAATCAGTCAGAGTCTTTGAGGTCGTAATCTTCATGTATTTGTCGAACGGTGGAACCTCTCAGAGATGCCAGCTATGATTGTCAATATATGCGCATGTATGTCGTTATGTCCGTTCATACCCGTCCAATGAGTATCTGTAGGGAGGTTACATAAGCGCATATAGGTTGATGGCGGATAAACCTGGGGGAATTACTTGTGTTGCATCCTTGGCCTCGTTATAACGGTGGAGATGCCGTATATGCGCCTTTACAAGACGTTCGGGGTCCTCATTCCTAGGTACCTGAGTATACGATCTACGGGTGTGGTGTTTGGCGATTACCCTAGGACTTTCTGAAGATTATCAATTTCTTCTTGAAGTGCAGCAATACGAGCTTCTGTTTTCTGTATAGGAGGATGAGCGACTGGAGACCAGCTGATTGCATGGCATACCTTTGCCGAGGTTGTGGCATACATTGGTGATGAGAGAACTGCCAAGGCCGATGCTGTTGAGTAACCAAGCGTAACCCTAGCTGCGGGTTTGTTGTCTGTATATTTCTTACCGTATCTCCGGGGTCCCCGGATATTCCAAGATTAGCAGTTCCAAGAGTATCCTAAGCCATGGCACAGGAATTCCGGGGTGACAAAGCGCAGCAAAAGTGATCAAAATCCTCCATTCGGCGGCACACCTGTGCCTGCGTGGTTGTGAAGAAAGTGTCCATTCGGTCCACATCTTCCCATGCTGTGTTATCCGTTCCTTATTATGCAACTCTGATTTTCACTCCTTACAACCCAGATATACCACCCGCAACATGGCGGGACTGTTCTGGATACAACTGCGAACACTGGTGCGGAAGAACTGGACTGTCTTCTACACAAACCCTTTTGTGAGTAGCAAAGTGTTGGAAGAACAAGCTGGCACTCACCCTTCTTCTCAGTCCTCTTTTCTACGCTGCTTCGTCATACCCGTCCTGGCTGGTGCTTTTCTGGCCTTTGCTCAGCTTTTCTTCAACAAACCCAACAATGTATGCGTTTACAACCTGCCAGTTTAAGCCATACTGACGTTTTGCAGCTCGGACTTGGGGCACCAATCTCGATATACGACCTTGCTTCTCAATTCGATGGATTGGCCCCTCTGATATGGGCGGATGGAACCGATGGAACTGGCACACCTTCTCCCCAAGATATAATGGCCCGTATAACATCGGGCTTCAACCAACAGCAACTCAACAGTATTCGCCAAATTACCAATGCATCAGAGATTCCTTTCGAGTGTCCACAAAACTTCAACCTTCGCTCCCCTTGTTTTGCTGCGATCGCTTTCAACGACATTCCTGCGCCTGATCAAGGCCGCTCCATCAATTATACAATTAGGGCGGATGGGGGATTGAGATTTATCGACGTAGAAAGGCATACAAGCGACTTTGAGTTGCGAGTTCTACCATTACAGTGGGCTATTGATAAAGTGGGTACTCTCGTCATTTGAGCTATACTAAGGGCTCACCTTACCTCACAAGGCCATAATTGAATTACAAACTGGAGTGTCTGTTCAAACCCCGCTCGAATGGCCCTATACAAAGGAGACCAATGAGGAGCAAAATACTAGATTTCGTTTGAGTAAGTGGTGGTATCCCAACGTTATAATCACGTTCTAAACTATGTCAGGTTATATACGTGGATTGCGCGAATTGCTTGTCATTGCCTTGTGGGTCTTGTTCATGAGTGTGATATAAGAACCTTAACTCAAACTTGTACAGGTTTGCATGCTACGTTCCGATTGCATATCAGCTTCCAGGAGCTGTGGCTGGTGAACGCGCAACATTGTTGACTTCTCATATGAAAGCAATGGGTCTATTGGATTCTGCCCGCATAATGTAGGAGTCGCGTTAACACAAACTGCTGTGCATATACTGATCCTGTCCCATAGTTCATGGCACCTCAGCTTCTCACTTGTCCATCTACCAACCTGGATTCTTGTCTCTATCATTTGGCGGTTCCGTATCTTTGCGGAGACTAGTGTCTTACTGGTTTTGGCTGTGCATCTCCTTCTCCCCCTCTCATTGGCCTCTTGGTCATTCGCTGTTGCTGCTCCGTTCGGGAAATCGCCACAGCTAGCGGCAGTAGTCTCCACTGCGTTAGCATTCTTGTTTGCCATATTAGCTCTTGTGTTAAATGCCGCGAGGACTGGAATCTGTTTCATTTTTACTTTGTTATTCCCCCCTGCCTTCTACACTTTTGCAGTCAGGGTTATGGCCGGTTGGGAAAACAACCACCTCGGAACTAACGCTATAAAGGGTGATCCAGACAGTGGCGTCAGCCTACTGCCTCTGCTTATTGCAGCTTTGGTATGTGATCTCGCCTTGTCGAAGAGTCTTGCCTGATGAAACTCACAAAAATCTAGATCAACATTTTCATTTGGCCTTACATCGCAGTTCTTCTGGAACACAAAATTTACGAAGTTCCGGTGCGTACACCAAAGCGATGGTGGCAGTTTTGGAGGAAAGGTAGTCCGAACACGGAACATATAGCGGAAGACCTCGCTGTCTCGGTTCGCCATCTTAATAAGACCTTTCAAACTTCGATATTCAAGAAAAGGAAAGTTACTGCTGTCGGTGACCTTAGCCTTGATATTCCTAAGACTGGCATATACGTTTTACTTGGGTCAAATGGGTAGGTTCATGCTCCCTGTGGGTTGCATTTTTTTCTTGAGAAACTAACGACGTATGCATGCAGAGCTGGGAAGTCTACCTCGTTATCCATCATCGGAGGTCTCCTTAGTCAAACGAGCGGTTCCATCACCTTCGCTGGTGGGACTTCGCGTCCTCCACGCGGGACACTCGGCATCGTGCCCCAAAAGAATGTTTTATTCCCAAAATTAACATGCTTACAAACTCTTCGCGTATGGCGTGCGGTGAAATGGTCTGATAAGACTGATAGAGATGAGGATTTGGAGCAGTTGCTGAGGGATTGTGACCTTGGTAACAAAATCAATGCTGAGGCAGCTATGATGAGCGGAGGTCAGAAAAGGAAACTGCAGCTGGCAATTGGATTGCTAGGTGGTTCCAATGGTACGTGCTGTAGTGATTTGGCATATTGTTTTGTACTGACGGTTGATCAGTTGTACTTGTCGATGAATGTACATCTGGTGTTGATCCTCTCAGTCGCCGAGCTCTATGGCGAACGTTAAATTCATTTAAACATGACCGTGCAATTGTTTTTACCACTCACGTATGTCATGTTGGTTCTTGTTCCTATTTTCTTCCTGACGGTATTGAGAACAGTTCTTGGACGAAGCCGATCTACTGGCGGACCACATTGCTATTCTTGCTGTTCCAGGGAAACTAGTTGCCGAAGGCTCTCCCGTTGCTCTGAAGAAGAATTACGGTGAAGGTTATACTATTCAAGTTGTTTTCAAGTCTGCAAGCGAATCCAAGAATACGTCGATACTGCACGCGGAACTTTTAGGAAGAATAAGGAATATATGCCCTAAAGCTCAAGTTTCGATGATCTCAGCTACTCATTTTGGGTATATTCTAAAGTCTAAGGATGACGCTGATGCACAACAAGTCCTTGAATTGCTGGAATCGGAAAAGGAGACCTACGACGTCACTTCTTACGACGTGTTGGCCACGACAATTGAAGATATTTTCTTGGACCTTATGAACAAAAACGTTCCATCACAGCTAGATAACACCTCTCAAGCTGTTGAAAAGCTCTCTAACGATACCCTTCCTGCTATAATACCCCTGGAACAAAAATTGTCTCGTTCTTCCATGAAGCTCGCAACTGGGCGACGCGTATCACCTTTCCGCCAGGCATTCACAATATTTCATAAACGTGCCCTGATTCTACGGAGAAGTTGGCTTACTCCTTTATTGATGATTGCCATTGCTATCGCTGGATCATGTATTCCTATGGTTTTCCTTCCTACCCGTCCTGTTGTATGTGGCCGGCAACTTGCGAACTCAACTTCCATATCGTTATACCTTCCTGGAAATCCCCTCAGTGTACCTTTCACTTTTGGATTTTCGTCAAGAACTGTTAATTCTCCCCCTGGTACAATCCGGAGTTTGGGCCCAAGCACCAACCTTTTCCGCATAACGGACAGGGCGGACACTGCGGAGTTTACGGAGTATTTCCAACAGAACTACCGTAATCTTTCAGTTGGAGGTGTTGCCTTCGATTTTGAAACTGGACAAAGTTTGGTTGCTTGGGAGGCATCTTCTCCGGGGCTTACAGGGGCATCAATGTTGAATCTTGCGAGTAATGTTTTGTATAACAGGGCTGTAAACCAGACTCGTGACAACGCCGTGACGGAAAATACGATTATTAGGGCAAATTATTCACCTTTCCCCTCTAGAGCTGCAGGGACGTTATCAGCTCTGAGGTGGGTTGTTTTCTTCGGCTCAGCTATGGTAAGTGCATACGCATGTGCCGTTTTCATGACTTAACCATTTGAACCAGGCCATCTATCCGGCTTTCTTTACTCTGTATACCTCAAAAGAAAGACGGTCGTCAGTTCAGGCCATGCAGCTGTCCAATGGTCTCTCGGATCCTATTGGGTTATGGCTGGGACATCTATTATTTGACACATTGTTTTCTGTGTTCTTGTCCACAATTATCGTTATCATTTTCGCAGCTGCGTCCAACCAATTCCATGGTTTGGGAGAACTAGTACGCTTGAACATCTACAGTAGCAACTTCGAACCTACTAATGTTTGTTATAGTGGTTGGTCATGGTTCTATATGGTATCGCAGCCGCACTTTTCTCCTACTGCGCTTCTTTGGCCTTCAGTACACCTTTGACTGCGTTTGCGGCGGTCGCAGTATATCAAGAAATCATACTTGTTGTACGTACTCATTTTGTAAGTCGAAGACAGGGTCGCTCACGACCTGGGTAGCTTTATCTTTCAGCATACCTCTTAATCCTCACTTATGCAGATGTCGCTAAATCCAGTGGTATAATCAACATCCTCCACTTCACAGTCTCCATTGTCGCTCCAGTATGCAGTGTTGCACGGGCTGCTTTCGTCTCGATCAATATGTTTTCCCTCCTCTGCAGTGGCGATGAGGTGGTTTCTGCAGGTTCTCTAGGTTCAATAGTTAGATATGGCGGGCCCATCCTCTATCTGTTCGTCTATGCCTTCGTTCTTCTTGCCATCCTTGTTTGGGCCGATTCTGGATCACTCTTTGCTCGAAAAGTCACCAAAAACAATGCTACAATCACCGGGAAGAGCGGCGCTTCTGAGAAGGACAATGCCGCTAATCAAGTTGAAAGTGCACTGGCAGCAGGAGAGCTATTACAGGTTCTTGGTGTCTCGAAGGCTTATAATGGTCAAAAGGTAGTAGATGATACCAGTTGGGGTGTCTCGCGGGATACTGTGTTTGCGCTCCTTGGGCCTAATGGTGCTGGAAAAACTACCAGCTTCAATATGATTCGTAAGTCAAGTGTGGTCTATAGTATAATTTTCACTGAATGTTTATTGCTCGTAGGTGGCGACGTTGTTCCAGACAATGGAGATGTTTTGATTGACAATACGTCTGTCATTCGTTTCCCACGAACAGCCAGACTATCGCTTGGTGTTTGCCCCCAGTTTACCGCCATTGACTCGCAGTTGACTGTTAGGGAGCATCTGTTTATTTATGGGCGTTTAAAAGGTCTTAAGAAGGGCGAGGAGTTGAATGAAAGCATTGAATCTATTCTCGCAGGGACTGCATTGGATGCATATGCGGATCGGCTGGCTAGTAAACTCTCCGGTGGGAACCAAAGGAAGTTGGCGTTGGCCATTGCTCTTATTGGTGAGATTCTATCTATGCATACTGTTATCCAATAATTCCTGATTCTTGTTCTTAGGAAACCCTCCTGTTATTCTTATTGACGAATTTTCAACTGGTGTTGATGCAAAGATGAAACGTGATATGTGGAAAACACTCCGGCATGTGGCACATGGAAAAGCGGTCGTAATCACTACTCGTGAGTACTCGTTTCTTATTCGGGGGGGATGACAGGAATGTTAATCAACATTTACAGATTCAATGGAAGAAGCATCTGCCCTGGCTACGAGAGTTGGTATTCTAGCTAGGCGTCTTCTTGGTGAGTTTTTGGCAGATCTAAGATTCAATATCTACTAACATTATCGCAGCTGTCGGAACGACTGAAGCACTGTCTGCCCGATATGGAGCATATGAGGTACACTTCACGTGTCGGAATCGGGAAGAAGTTGTTAAGGCCCGCGAACTCATGACCAAGATTCCTGGATCTAAGATGCTGGACGACTTGACCACTCGATTTGAGGTGCCCATAGAGTCTACGGAAGGTGGGATGTCCCTCGCCAAGCTTTTCCATCTCCTTTCAAGTCATGGAGACTTCACAGAATATACAGTGGAGAAGGCTTCGTTAGAGAGTGTTTTCTTAAAAGTAATTAGAGAGAATAATGTTAAAGAAGAGGATAACGGTTCGGCGAAGAAACCGTGGTGGAAGTGTTGGTAGATAGATACCGATGGAAACTGGAAAAAGGACTTCTTTACTTTAATTAATTGTAGATACCGTATTTATATACTTATTGCAGCCGTCGCTCCTTTATTTTTCCCAACATGCAGTATGTACTTGGGTATCGTTTCGTTTTAAATATATGTGCTATGATTTGCTTTCTGTTGATGCGCTTTCATTGAGTTTTAGATCAATGTGTGAGTAAGTTTACGCACATGATTAATTGATTTGATGACGGCCTACCCCTCTGATTGCCTTATGTACTATACGTTTATAATACAACTAACATAGTTGAAACAACACCGAAAACTTCTCATTCATATCCTGCACTTCTGTACCCGCAGTATCTGACCCTGTAGTTTGATATGTAGACACAGCCCTTGGGCGTCTAACGGGTTTTCCAAATCAAGAGGGTGGTGCCTTAACCGGACCACACTGTTTGATACAAGCTCTTCTCACTCCCACACAGAAACCTCTCCGGCCAGTTTTAGCGCTTCAGTCTTTTCTTCTCATTGCTTCTGCTTTTTAAAATTTAACGCTGAAGACTCGGCGCTCATATATACGCGATGGACATACCTAATCCGAATAACAGTCCTAATAACAAGATTAACAGCAATATCGACGAAATTGGGAGTGTGACCGAGATTGAAACTGTTAACGAGAAAGAGATAAAGACTGTGACAGCTTCTACACCAATCAAAACGATACGAGAGGCGTATGAGTATTTGAAGTTGGTGAGGGTTCAGTTGCAAGTTTGTAATCGTCATGAAGTCTATGGGTCTTTTTTGGAGATTATGAGGAGGTTCAAAGAACAAAGGTGAGCCTTTCGCCTTTCGTTTCTGTTTCTGTTTCCTCTCTACCCTCTTTCCATTCTTTTTTACTTCTTCAAACCGGAAGACCGGTTATTGTGATATAATGATATACTGATGATACCTTGATGGGGAGGATAGTATGGAACGTATGGAAGTGATCGAACGTGTGGCGGAACTGTTCGCGGGGCATGATCAGTTGTTGTATGGGTTCAATCAGTTTTTGCCTAAAGGTTATCGCCTTGAACCTTTCTCTGAAGGTGGTTGTGTCAATGTCAATGGCAGTGGTTCAGGCTCAGATGATGATGACGAGCAAGAAGATGATACTGTAACTGGGACCGGGTATAGGTTGGTGGTGATTGTTACACCTGAAGGTAGAAGTTTGAGACAAACGAAGGGTTATGGTCATGGTCATAGGCGAATTGGAGGAAGGATACATTTGGACTGATGAAAAACACTACTACTTTCAGTGAGAAACCCAACCTCATTCACAAACTGGGATTTTTTCAAAGGATGCGTCACATACCAATATGAAAAATACCCCAAAATACCCCCTCTCAAACCATCTAAATTCCTTCTTGCTGTTGGTTGCTCTATAGGAAGAAAGAGATAACACCTTCCCCACACAACAACAAAAAACAATCCGCATTGTATGTTGCATAATCTGTTTTCATCATGGGCTATATGATATATGACCCCTTTTATTACTATCTGTCCAAAACCTCTTCGCGCTTATATCTTTTTGGTCTTGTTTTCGAATGTTCCCTGCTTTGTTTTTTTTTTTTTGTTGGTCTTTTACACAAGTTGATAAACTCCTCTAGCAATCCATCCTCCCCTATGCTCCTTCTGTTATTAAATTTAAATATATACCATAATATTGTTATTCCCGCTGATTTCGTTTAATATAATAACTAATTATATCGTTCTTGACAGTTTACTCGCGTTGTAATGAGATTTGCATCAGGAGCCCTGCGTCGTTTCAAAAAAAAAATGACAGGAACTGTTGTCGGGGCATCGGAACCCTGTACATATATATATATATGTGTGTGTGTGGTACGTCCCTCCATGGTTGCCAAATAATTCAACGCGCGTTTGAATTATATCATTATTCCAAACTGAATTTTCACTTACAAGTAATAAGTCGTCCTTTCAACTTTCAGAAAATCGTTTGTACTTACTGAATTGTTGAATCCCATCAAACATATATTCAATCGCAAGCCATAAATAGCAAACGGAATACTTTATACGGAAAACGGTTGAAGAGATTGTCCGAGATCAGCTAATATGTCATTCCGGAGAGAGGAAGTGTAGTAAACCAAAAATAGAGATTAAATATGTGAAAGATGGATAAGATCCGAGGGACTAAGTGAATAACAATTTGTGATAATTCTCCCGTTTTTTTTTTCGCCACTCATAAAAATACTCTTCGAAGGGTAGTACTCACTCCACCCTCAATATCACACTATATTGACATTGATTATAGTAATAAGAGAAGAGAAGGAGCTTTCTTCTGGAGTCAGGTCAGACTCATGTCTGAAACTTGATGGTCACTTGCGAGCAATGAGGTAAATTAACACCGAAATAGTGTTACTGACGTTCTTGGCACTATTCTTCCCCACATTCTTTATATCCTTCCAATCGAAAGGCAGATCAGATCACCTTCATCGAAGCACCATTTCTATCCCTTGTAGTTTGTCCAATAGTATTCCAATTGGTACTTTTTCGACTTCCTTCTATAATCACCATTTTGCGACAAGGTGATTGTCCCAAACTTCATGCCCGCATCCCTCAAACTGAAGGTGAATCTCGGCAATCTCCTCTCTCATGGTAGCATCACTTCATTTCCCAATAAGACGCTGTTATAGCTTATGGTATTATTTGACAAAGGGCCTTGAATTATGGTAAGAAACTGCGTTCGCAAAGGTGCCACTAGAAAATAATACTAACAATAATGATTATACAACTAGTACCAGTATGTGCAGTCATCAGTGTACCGTACTACTTGAAGACAACAAATAAATAAATAATATCAACAGCTATCTGATATCATGGTGCATCTACAGCCTACCGTACTACTTCTTCAATGTCACCCTCAGACTCGTGTAGAGCAGTATTATGATTCCCTACTATTGCCCCCGTCATGTTCTCCTCGTCACTATTCTGATGGTTCTCATTATATTCATCAGGTTGACCAAATTGGGTACCATTGTTTCCCCTGGAATCACCGGAATTTCCACCAAAACGTATGGAAGTTAGTTTCTGAGCTACTGAGCCCTCCGTGAGTTTACAGTTTGTTTCACGTAGGTTCAAGATCAAGCGAGTCCCCTGTTTATGACATTGAATATAATCCTCCTTAATATCACTACCACCAGGCTGAGGGCTCACGAATGATATTAAAATAGACTTACACAGAGGTAAAATAGGGCTGCGAGCCATCTGTCCAGAATAAGATGCAATGATGTTAATATAATGGATAGGGAAGCTTGCAGGTAGAAACGCACATATCCCAACTAAGAGTAGCTAATGAACTATTGAGGACACTGGCTGCTTCCAGTAACGAAATGGTATTAACGACTACCATATAATACTTGCATTAGTAAAATAGGAGCACTCTTTCGCAGTGCAAACTTACTAAATATCCTGTATAGTTATTTTGCGTGCAAGGTATTAATGTTTCTAGAAAATAGACTCGAGTAAAATATACAAATACTCACGGGATGAAATACAGTGTACCATCGCGGTAAAATACATAGATGACAGGTGTCACTTTTCTAATGTGCATAACACTAGCCCGGACTGTATCCCCTGTTTTTATATCACGGAGAACATGGAACAACTTGATGAGAGTTAATGCTAACTCAATACCTGTTGAACCAAAGGTTAGACATGTTTCTCACTGAAACTAACATCTTTGGAACATATACTTGTAGTAAATACACGGATTCCCCTATATATATGGATATTATATTGCAGTGGACCAAGTAAAAGCTGGTATGCTTACCTCAATGCAATAGCATAATACACGTAGGAAAGAAACGCCGTCTGTGGTCCCGATAAGTAACATCCATGGAGGAGTGGAACTGAAACCGAATATTTTATCCCATAAATTCCACTAATCACGAGCGCGCCAGCTCCAGCCTAGTAATATGACGCATTTAGTACGGTTACTAACCGATGGTAGAACATTTGGGGATTCACATACACTAATTTCCACTAATGTACAGTTTTGTGCTTAGCGGTGAGTTAGTAGACTAGCGTAACACTCACATATTACAGCCAATATGAGTACTATTGTCACTAGAAGTTACGAGAGCGTAAGTGCCAGTTGTGGAAGCCTATGACTCAAATTAACAATACCTGGATAATTATTATTCCACAGCGCGCGAAGCCGAAACACGAGTAGAGTTTTAATAGCACCGGCGAGTAATAGTTCCAGGATTCTAGTGGTAGAGTCATGTTATCAGAGCACATAGAAAATGAGGAGGAACTCACGTGAGGGACATGAAATTGCTGATAAAGCATCTTTTTTTTGTGTCAGCTCTGGCGAGAGCTTCATGAAGGTATTTAACTTACGCCTATAATACATTCTACCGTTAGAATACAGTTGAAAAGAAGCTGATATGAAATTTAGAAACTTACTCTTATCGACAGTCTATTTAAATGAACTGTTTTAAGAGAGAAAGTTAAAAATGGAAAACTAGTACTATGATTCTTCCGACATTTGACCTACTATATTGCGCAAGTCTTCAACGATTATTAGACACCGGGAAACAAAAGATGAAACTCGAGCTATCTTACAGGATGAAGCATACAGTCATCAGTCCAATCGAGTTATACACAGTGTGAATCATAGTCCTGGACCAGGAATGTTGTTTTTGGGGACTGTGGGTAATCCAAGTCAGTCGGTACTCGGAATCAACCCCTTCAGGGACTGTTTGAGATTTAGGTCTCACCTGTGGATATACTTGATCTACGGTACGTCGAGAAGCCGATGAATGCATGTACAGTATATATCCTTAAGAACATACCTCTCGGGACAAACGGCAAAGAAAATCGTATACGCAAAGGGTGAGTACAGAGTCTAAGATAGAGAACAGTATTAGAGTTGAATTAGCACATTTTCCAGAAAATGAAAGACTAACAGTGGATGTACCCTTCTCTACGAACAGAATTCATGTCCTGTATCAAACTATTGATGTCGTCAGCTGTCAAACCATATTCATTCGACATGTTCTGAGAGCAGTAGTGACGATGTAAACTGGTGTAGTCCTGGGGCAGGTTGGGTTCTTACGAGGGATCCGAGATACCTTTATAGCTGGCAATGAGGTAGCATATCCGAATATAACTTGAAGCTTGAGCCAGGGAGACTGAGAGACGCGGCTGAGATGCCATCTTGAGGACGTTGGTCAATGGGATATAGAGAGGTACTATGATGTGTGTTCAAGTCCGATTGGAGGTGCAAGACCGGCGGTTGAATAGTGCCGATGAAGCTCTTGAGTGAAGTGCTCGGTTGAGCTTTTGATCCCGAGAAAGAGTCAGATCCAAATGCATGACACCTAGAAAAACAAAATTGGATCCTATCATTTTATCATGCGTTGTTTAGCTTGGTAGTGGCATAGGAGACTAGTTTTGGTTAAGCCCTGATGAAGGATGGAAATGAATGGGTATAGTATGATCGAATGTTGCATTAGTGCCTCGAAAGAGTCAAGACAGAGGTTTTGGAAATTATGTTTGGATGGTGGGCTTGGGGCCAAATAATCCAGAATAAACGTCCTGATAGACCTAGTGTTCTTCAACGGGAGTTGACGATATATGCGTAGATTGTGGTAATTTATGCGAAAAATGTATTTAACGTTACGTCTCCTCCGTTTACCATAATCCGTGGGAACCGTACAACCGGCATTTGCCACTGTCCATCAATTTTATCTTTTTGCGTACACCTGTGTACACACCGTCGTAATTTTATGTTACATTACTTGTGTGTCTATATACTCTATCATACTCAATACCTTACCTAGATCTACATTCTACACAATATACTAGTAGTGTGTTAACTTCGTGATTCGTGATATTATTGTTCGCTCTCTCTGGTTCTGATAATACACTAAAAACATTTACCATCCTAATAAATACAGATCGCTGTCACGACTCATTAAAGGTAAAAATGCAGACTCGACAGATTGTATCGTTAATCGGCTCTCAATAACACAGTAGTTGCGTACTGCTTACTACTACTACTCAGTAGCTACCACCCCACGCGTCTTGGTAGGGCGACTGGCATTGGGTATCTAGTAATCCAATCCACTACCTAGTAAAAGAAAACATTCTTTCCCCAAAAACACTGAAATTCCTGTAATACGTGTCCTTTTGTCTTTATGTAACATTTATTCCACACCTACATTATACTGCCCCCATTCCCAGGTCCTCTTGTCCATTTCTCTACCGGAGAACCAGCAAACGTACTCCCCTGACTTTCTTGAGGACTCTTCGCACTAATACTATCCTCCTGACTGTTATTACCAACGATATTCATCCGAGGTAAATCCAAAGTACTCGTAAGACTTGTGTTTGTTTTTTTCGTTTCTTCGGTATGTACGAAAAGGAGCGTAGTTTCCACGTCACTTATTAGTTCTTTTCTCCAAGCTTTACCGCTGACCACTCGTAGTACGATCAATTGAGGACATAGACACTGAGGGAAAAAAGGTTAACACCGATTCAAAAAGAATGACCAAAAAGAAAAAAAAAGAAAGAAAGAAATGACATACAGTCAACTTCGCCCAGACCTGCCCAAACCCAATCGAAGTCATATTACCCATAGCATACGGAACCAAAAACATAATCCCAACCAAACTATACGGAGCCGCACTCTCAATTAAAATTGCCACCACATTCGTATAAATCTTTGCACTATCTTTCCCTATAACCCTACCTATAGCACTTGATAGTCGTAGAAGTCGATACGAAATTAATAGGGTTACGATGATGTTTAAGGAGATTGTTATAGTGTAATATGGGACGCCGAAGTTGATTGTTTTTCCTCCGAAAAAGTTTCCGCCCGGTTTACCGGCGATTACTAGTTCTATTATTGCTAATGCTAATGTAAAGAGTTGGTAAGTTGACGTGAAGGGAGGTTTGGAAGAAGGAAAGGACGCACAAAGGCCTGCCAGATAGGCTAAAATAGGGAATATCATGATATACCAATTTGACCCCCAAATAACAAACAACCTATTCAACTATAACCGAGTGTAAGTCCTCGGAAACATCATCTCAACTTCAATAAAGAGGAGAGATAAACTCACTAATAAAGCATCACCCATAAAAATCATAGCAACAACCGAACTAGATCCCAAAGTCTGATACCAAGCCGAAACTTCCTCAGCAAACCAACCTTCAACACCACCCACATGATTTCTTCCATTTATCCACATGTGTTCCCCCCAAACCGCATTACAAGAAATATCAATTGTTAATAGTAGAACCAAAGCCGTACTATAGAATGCGAAAAATCTTCTTGATCTGGGCGTTCCTACTGTTTTACTTGAAGTGAGATATTTCATCGTTGTGAAATACATTACTAGTTCCACTCCTATTGGTTATGATTGTGGGGATCCATATGAGATATGTACCACCGTCGTCATCATCATCGTTGTGGTTGTGGATTTCGTAGTCATTTTGTGACGAAGGCGATGGGAACAGACGGAGAGTCAACAAATAAACGAAAGGATAATAATCAGAACTCTACTTGATATCACTGGTATAATAAAAAGCGACTTCTCACCATACAGAATCCCACTCATATAATTTCCAATATAATAAGCATGCTCAAATACAGGTGTCGCCATCTCGTCTCGTCTCGCCTCCCTCCTTGTATTGATTGATCACAATGGTAATACAATAAATCACCCAAATCAATCCTTAGCCCGTACTTGGGTAGGGGGGTGGTAACGTTTCGTGTATGTTGGTGGGCGGGTAAAAGGCTATGTCAAGGTAGCAAGCAAGTGGCAGGATGCTTGCCAAACACAAATAACTTGAAACAAGGAGTGCTGATTTGCACTGCTCTAGTGGAGATGGGAGATGGGATATTATGAAGGGGAGGGAGGAAGTAGAACCCGAAGTTTCACCAACAAAAGTAGTATATATGGATTCTCAGGCCCTCCAAGAGAAGTCACCTTAAACTGCCAAATCCTATCGAGGGAATCAAACCTCCGGTGGCCTAAAACACTGACGCTAGGTGATGTTCCATGCGTTGAGCACGCATAAGTATGTCAGCAATCAATCAGTTAATCATTAATCAACGAAGTTTGCTTGAACCCTTTGGGAATTTCCCGTTGATAAAAATAAAATCATCAGACACCATCGGCGTCACCGCCCATTGAGTCAGATAGTATTGTTGGTAACTGCTTTTGCCGAAGCTATTCATGACCATAGCCGATAATAAAGAACTGCTTGCTGGGGTCGATTCTCCCTTTTCTCTTCCCTCTCTGCAGCTGCAGTAAATGATGGTGTCCTTCTCAAAGTTACGGCACAACCAAGAACAAACGAAACGAAACCTTCTAACATTCTTCATCTGCCTTTTCTTCGGAATAAGCCTCATAGTGAAAGTCTTCGGAAACATTTTCATAAAGAAACAATTCCAATTGTCTAATATCAAACATCCCTCCCAATACAGTAAGTCGCTCCTTCTCCATCCCTTCTAATTCCCATTCCATTCCTGCCTTTTCTTTTTATTATTATCTTGATCCACTGTCATGCTGTCACCTTGACCACCACACCAAAAACCGAAATGTCAACTTCCACTTAATTTCTTCTTTTTTTCGCCTTCTATCTTAGGTTACCTCGGAAAGGACTACCCAGAATCATGGCCAATCCATCGTGGCAATGTTCTCATGGCATTTGATAACCCAAAACATTTCCGTCTAGACACCAACGATGGAGCAGCAGAATGGAAATCTCTCATTCCGGGCTTAGGAGGTGATGATGGAGTTGTCTACCTTGGCACTAATCATCAACCATACACCATTTCAATGTTCCATCAACTTCGATGTCTTGACATCATCCGGAACGAAACGGTAACTGAATGGGAAAACGGAGAAGAGCGTGTACCAACGCCACTAGCTAGGCATTGTTTGAATTATTTAAGACAGATGGTGATGTGTCGTGGTGATTTGGAATTAGAATCTTTCCAATTTGCGTCGAATAAAAATCCAATAGATATGCATGGTGTATATGAATGTAAAGATTGGGAAGCGGTGTATCGGGAGACGAGGGAGAATCAGAAGAGTATGATGCGTGGCGTCAAGGGCGAGGAGGAGAGAATGCGCAATAATTAATTTAGGGACCTTCTGTTGTAATTTAATGTAGATGTAGAACATTATTCTGTCATTGGTTTTGAGTACATTCGTGATGATCGTAAGAAGGACATACCATAAAAATCAAAAATCCTCCCAGCCGTTATCCAGTCCTTCATGGACTCTCCACCCTCGGTTATCCAACCAACGCTGGACCCTTTCGGCATCTTTTTTATCTTCTCCTTCGTCAAGAACCGAGACATCCCCCTTACCCGACAGCGCCAAAACAGACCAACCAATAACCATCATACCAGGTGGCCTCTGTTCGCCAGAATTAGCCAAGGCCTCCACGATATTATCCAATGTCGAAGTCAGAACCCTCTGATCAGGCATCGAAGCACGTTCAATAATAGCGATGGGAGTATTGCCAGGATAAGCACCGCCTTCCCTCTTAACTGCCTCATTTTCGTGAGTGAGTGATTGAATAACTTGAGGAAGTCGAGCGACGCCCATAAGAACAACAAGAGTACGACCACGCTCGTACGCTGGGAATTGAATTTCTTTGCCTTGTCGACCAACGCCCGTGCATACAATGAATGATTCGGCAACTCCACGTTGAGTAACCGGGACCCCGGCAAAAGTAGGTGCTGCAAGGGCGGAGCTGACGCCAGGAATAACCAGTGGTTCAAAACCATGGCTACGGAAATAGAGAACTTCTTCTCCTGCTCGGCCGTAGACTACTGGGTCCCCTTGCTTCAGCTAAAGAAAAGCAAGATATATGCATTTAGTACGAACTCCAAAGAGGGATAGCTTGGGTTAACTTACCCGTACGACGGTTAAGCCTTTATTAGCAGCTTCAATAGCGGCTTCCATCATCTCCTGTTGTGCACCCTCTGCATTTCCAGGAAACTTTCTAGCAATACGAACTTGAACTCGTTCGGGTATCAAAGCAAGAACTGCGGCAGGAACTAGTTTGTCTGATAGGACCAAATCAGCGAGTTTAGTGAGTGCAGTGTGTGTCGCCAAGGTAAGGAGTTGAGGATGACCAGGACCAGAGCCAACTAACAGAATCCTTCCTTTCTTCGGCACATCCAATCCATGTCTCGACACCACCTCTCCACCAAAAACATCGTGTTCTACATTATTTTCCCCAAGTAAAATCGTGTTCATCTCTTGTTCCGACATGGTTGCCAATTTAGATATTGGCCAATACTCGCTGACTTGAGCTACCCATTTCATTCGCCTCTTAGCGCCCTGTGATGTTGTTTCGAAGAAGTAGGGTTACGTGGGGGAACAGGACGATTTGGAGTAGAAGGAGAACTATCTTCATTTACTTCATCTTCTTCCACCTCTTCTTCAACAGACGTAGACGAGGCTTTTGCCATGTTACGTAGTTTACCAAGTTTGACAGCACTTGTTCCAATTTCCTTTGGCATTTTTGAAACAATATCACGTCTGATACGTCCTGCAAGT
This sequence comes from Coprinus comatus, assembly GCA_034638255.1. Lineage (NCBI taxonomy): Eukaryota > Fungi > Basidiomycota > Agaricomycetes > Agaricales > Agaricaceae > Coprinus > Coprinus comatus. Next base: position 619,877 of record JAWPGT010000009.1, read on the forward strand.
CGACAGCCTTGTCCATTGGTAGTAACACCTATTTGAAGCGGTGTCTTTTCTCCCGTTTGTGCATCATCGAACCGATGGGTAGAAGTGAACGAATAGTCGCATAATTCCGGAATGTCGGTTGTGTTTACAGGAATATTATGAGATTTGAAAATATGGTAGAGAGCAGTTGCTGATGATTTCGTACGACGCTGAGGATTGCTGATAATGGTGTCTGTGATAGAAGCAAGAGATATTGAGGGAAAATCATCCAAGAAGGAGTTGAAAGTGATTTCTTCTTGTTGAGTGGAAGATCCAGGCAAACCATCCCAATCTACAAACTGGCATTGACCTTGTTCTACACGCCATTTAACTTCAGCACAAGCTTCTTCAAGTCCACCTTTCCCCAATATTATCACTTCAAAATCAGCTTCAAGTGCTGCAAAAGCTCTAGAAACAGCCAACAGTCCAGAACCAACAATCAAAATTGTCTGCTGTCTTGCACGAAATGCAAGTAGCAATGAAGCACCTTTAGTCGGGACAGGGAACATAGCTGAGAATGAGGGAGAGATTTCCCATGATTTTTTTTCTGAAAATAAAGAGAAGAGGATAAGAATAATGTTGTCGTGCTCATGAGCAACAATTGGCTCAAACAGAAAACCAAAATTATTAAGTAATCATTAAGTCATTGGGCACGTGCATCCCCCAACCCTCTCACCCTCTTACACTCACATGCAGCTAGTCGACAACGACGCCGTATGTCCTTTTCCTCTATCCTTTAAATTCCCAATATATATATATAACAAATATTATATCACCTAGTTTCTAACACAATTGACGGCGTTGTTTGAATCTACGACAGACCATGGTTCAATATGGTTAACTCATAAACGATGTACGAGATCAATAAACACCTCTTTATTTATCATCATCTCTCATTTCATTTCCAGTAACATACGAGGATGGAGATGTAAAAATGGAAGATACAGAACAAACTTTGGATTCAAAAGAATATCAATGTTTAATACGTGCTACCAATGGCAAGAAGATTAACTTTTCTACTCGGGTATGTAAATAACACTCTCAATCATCAATAAAAACAACCCCTCTCTCTCAAACCACACCTGCTTCAAATATTAACCACATTATAAAATCAGGTAACCCCAGATGATCTAAACAAATTCTATTCCCACTATGGTACACTTCTCAAAACCTCCTTAACCACTCTTCGTAAACGTGACAAGAAGAAGGAGAAAACTCGTTCAGAACAAGCTCTCAAACGCAAGAAACGTATGACAGAACCTGTTGTCATTAATGGTCCTAAACGTGGTGCTGGAAGGAAAAAGAGACAAAGACAAGTTGCGCTTGTTAACAAACAAATCGAATCCCAGAAAAGATTCAAAGAGAGGGAAGAGGCAAAGAACTGAGGTCGAATCTTCATCAATTCATCATGATTAGAGGTATAGTTCAATCTCGATGTGATTGTAGATTAAACTACCAAGCAGATCAAATACAAAAAAACGACTGTTGAAAAAGAAAACGAGCATTAATCTAAAAACTATAACGTAACAGGAACTAATATCCTACACAAAACCAAAAAAAAAAAATGAAAATTCCTACTATACTACTAAGACCATGGATTCCCACCAAACCCAGCACTACTACTCGCACTTCTCTTCCCAGCTCCATAATCACTTGGTACCACCCAAGGATCTGCAGTAGCTGTCCCAGTAATTGTTCCATCAGCAGTCCCAAACGAAAGTCCCGTGTCTTCAACTCCAACTCCAATAGGAGAACCAAATGGATTCAAATCATACCCAACCCGATTAGACTGATAACCTCCTCTTGAAGAATCAAACCTCCCACCAAAGTTGCTATATCCATTGTTGGAAGATTTAGATGATGAAGGAGCACCCCAAACAGGTGCTTCAAATGCACCTCCAAACGTCGTTGACGCTGACGCTACTGGTGTTTCCGAATACCCAAAAGATGAAGATGGGAATGGTTCCGTCTGAGTCCTATTCATCGAAGATGAAAACGATGAACCCCTTGTTTCTTCACGTACAGAAACAGATTTCCTAAAATCTTCTTCCAACCCCACTGTTCCATATCTACTCTTCACTTCTGAATCATCAGGTATCGGGGCAGAAGCTGATCTTGTAGTAAAAGATCCTCCTATTGTCACCCTTGGTGAAAGCCCAGGTGAGGGTGAAGATGACCTCGATTTTGACTTTTCAGTTTGTTTTCCAAAGGTATTAATAGTACCCAACTCCTTCTCTCTCTCAACCTCCCCTACAATCTTCTTCATCGCAGCCAAATCAAAACCAGCATGTTTAGGTATATGTTTCACTTCATCATCTACTGAACTCGAAGTTGAAGTTCTCGTGTCAGTATTGGCATTCGTAGGTGTGATAGCACCAGATCCAAGATCATCACTTGATTTCTTTTCCTTTTCTTCTATTGTTCCTGGTGATGGTGATGGCATTCGAGGTGGTAAATCATCATCGTCGTCGTCCCCAGCTTTTCTTCCAGCTTTTGCGGACAAATTCGGGAAATGTGAAGCCGTAGGTGGTCGAGAAACGTTTTGTGATGGGTGGAGATGATTTTTTTTCGAACTTGAGAACCATCCTTTCTTCTTATTCTTATCTTCCTCTCTAATCACAACTCTATCCTCGTCAAACTCAGGTTCCTATAATAATAATAAATAAAGTAATAAACAAAAAAACCTCTCGATAAAAAAAAAACGAAATACAACTCACCTCGGGTTCATTAAAGAAATCCGCCGAAACAGGAAACCCAAGTTGATCCAAAATCAACGGCATAAAAGTTCTATAACTCATATGACCCGCAATCTTATCCGTAACATCCACATTTTCCAATCCGGGAACATTCCTAACTGGTCCTAAACCCGCAACAGTCCCAACACCACCACTAGTAGCTCTAAACAAATACTTCAAAACCCAATCATTCTTAGCAAACGCATTAACATATCTCCCTGAAACCACTGATCTAGTTTCACACCAAACAGATTGAGATGCTGTTACTGTTGTTCCCAAGAGGAATACATCTTGAACTATGCCGTATGCTTTTTGTTTTGATAGTTCGAGTAAGGCGTAGAAGATTACTCTTGCTCCTAGTGAGAATCCTATTAGAGTTATTGGACGAACGCCTAGGTGACGGTTTATTAGAACGTCCGCTAAGACTCTGCCTGCTGATTTAGCGCGATCTAGAGCGTTACTCCATGGATTGTCAATTAGGTATCCTAGTTTGGTTAAGACTGATTTTTATGGAGGTATGATTAGTTTATATTGAGGGTTTTTAAATGAAAAGGACGTACTGATTGGCCATTGTAATGCAGACATAAGAGCGAACATAGAAGTCGCTCCTAGAACAGTGATTCCAAGCTGAGACAATACTTCTGCTGTCATAATCTTCAAAGCACTACCAGTCTCCCTAATCATCTCCGGTTCCCAAAGTACACTGAACACATCTCCAACGATAGGATCCAATACACTGAATGGTAAACGTACATCATCATTCACACCATTCATGAACCTATTAATCAAAAAATAAATTAATGAAATTCGCTGTACTGATGGATAAATTGAATACAAACCCAGGAACAGTAAGAATGCAATTCACTCGTTTATTATTGTGAAGAGGAAGAATATCGAACGTTCGTACTTCTTGTGTCCTGTTAGACATACCTCGGCCCGCAATTGCAGATCCCGTAAGAACACCTCCCGTAGTGATCGCTGCTGCACCCGCAGTTCCACCAAGAAATACAGTAGTACCACCAATACCAATAGCGGAAAATGCCGCTCCGAGGCCTGCGCCAATGACTGGTGCAAGAAGTCCAGCAGACAAACCAATAACAAGACCTCCACCTAAAAGAATTACAGGTTACTCTTGGCTTGACATTGTTCAATACGAATTACTTGCCCAGAGTAGCCAAGCCCATCATCATATATCGTCTTCTCTTCCCCGCTTTCTGTACGCCTTCCACTATTTCTTGTTGCTCCAATTTCTCAATATCTTCTTGGATCTCCAAAGCTTCTGTTACGCGACTCTCGAACTTAACAACATCTAGCCAACCCAACCCTAACTTCTGAGCGACATTTTCAAGAAGCACTCGAGATCGTGCGTCATAAACGCTGTCAGCGATCAAGATGAGGAAAAGATCACAAAGAATAGTCCACCGAATGTCCAAAGTGACGTTTTCATCTGCTGACGATAATGAAGTAGTAACACCAGGCATATGGGCAGTCGTTTCTCCAAGAACTTTGGCTGTCGTTTGCGTAGGATTAGAAGTCGTGCTTGCATTCTCGAACGCATTCGCGGATGTAGGAGTAGGAGGAGGTTTGTTGGTTTCGTTTGATGATTTAGGGGTTGTAGGTCCGATAGGTTGTTCGACGAGTGTTTGGTCCGATATGGATATCCCGTCATCGTCGTCGTCAGGATGATCTAGTACTCTGGAGTCTGCTTCTTTACCTCGTCGTCGTGCTTCTTCTGGATCATATTCTGGATTGGCGACGGTATGCGTGGTCATAAGTGATGGTACGAGATCCATAGCTTGAACGCCATGTTCTGCCAAATTCTCGATCATCTTCTGCTCTATCCGCCACTGTCAGAATGTTATATTGATCATGAAATCATAATAAATCATACCTTGAGTTTCTAATTCCATATGATAGAAAAGTCGACCCATAATCTTCAGAGACCAAAGTTGCATGCTACCAACTGCAGCCTTCAATTCTTTGCGGTTAGACGATTTTAGCGCCTGGGCCATTTCCCTAGCAGTCAAAGCACATAAACCAACATAAGCAATCCTCTGAGCATCCGTCAACAACTTTTTCGTAGCCTGCATTTGACTAAGTGGAGTCATGGCTTTATCTTCATCAAACAGATACCTCGTCCTTAGATGTACTTCATCCACATCATCCTCCTCTTTCATCCTTAACCTAGTATACTCGCTTTCATTCTGATCCAACTTTGAACGCCATTCATTTCCTCTATCATCAACATCTATGAGATTACCAGTTGCATTAGCTGAGGTTTTAGTAGTCTTGGTAGAAGGTGGCTGGTAATGATATTTCTTCCGGTCTTCTTCGTCCAAATCGGTTCCTAGAGTATCATCACGAACTACAGGCATATCTTGCCAGCCATCTTCGTCGTCATCAAATATAGAGGATGGAGGAGGAGGAGCGGTCGTTACTGGCATGGCATTAATGAATGTTCTTCGAACCCGCCTTGGCACGTTATTGCACCACTAACTCGCGTACGAGTTTGGAAGGTCGTTCACACGCTCTATGAGTCGACTTTATTTTTATGTAACTTGTTTTACATGTTTTAACTTCACGATCAACAAGGACCTGAAGGAACGTTTGAACCCTCAGGCCTCATGCCCCCTCATGGCCTCATCAAATACCTTGATTTATATTCGAGCCTGCAGGTCGCCCCCTATTGTCCTCGGAATATCCTAACAACATTGAAAACCTCAAGGACCTAGCGACCCCCCAAGAGCAATCTTCTTGGACAACATATTGCCAAATTCGGATTCTGACTGGATGGGATCAAGCAAGGTCACCGAAACCACCATCTGCAGCGCTTCACCAAGGGGATATTTATACACAGCATGGACCTCCCTCGGAAATGAGTAAGAAACCGTAGCAATAAAAGTCATCACCAATACCGGCTGTAACTTTCATCGAATCATCACGTTTTACCTTGCAAAGACTTCCCTTCCATCACCAAAAGACTAGTTCTGTCCCCAAGTCTTGTGATAGTGTTCTGCTATTCAAGGTAACCTGCACAGATACTAGTGAACTCATTGCTGAAGTTCAGTTAAGTTGTAGCTTATCTCTGCGAGGATCCCGATCAGCGAAGAGCATAAGTGCCATTTATTGATCTACATATTCACCCATTTCTTTTTACGGACTTTGCACATTACAAAGGGCCTGCTGCTTGTGAAATGTGATACACATTTTATTCCTTGATGTTCGTCTTCTCATATCTACTCTCTCCTCAATCTATGGAAAAACCCTTCCTCGTTAGTGTATAGGACCTTGCCATGAAGTGCCTTATTATCAAAGAACATTTTTTCTTTACACTAAACACATCTCAAAACGTCCACAGGTGGTCTCTGACATGCCCCTTTCCTTGGAGAAAACACTCAAATAGATCCTGCGAAAGAATATCTTCAGCACCCCCCTCAAGCTACTCGGTGCTACACCCAAACCAATACATCAATCCATACTCATTCACTACTCACACCCTCACCCTAAAAATTTATCCAAACTTGACAAGAAGCCTTCATCCCCTTTAAAACTCCTATTGACCATCTCAGTCTTTTTCCGACGCAAATCCATCAAAACCTCGACATATGTTTTTGCGAATTGGGAGATTCGCCTGCTTCATCTGCAAGCTTCGACACGGCCGCCAATCCTGCCTTTTTAACGTGCTCCTCAAATTTCTTTCGCAGAAGCTCCAAGCCTTCCGGTATCCGGGAGAGCAAAGAATACATCCGTTGTAGATCTTCTTCCTTGTCATTATCCAATAAAATTTGGAAGCTATCGCATATCAAAGGAGCGTGTTCACGAATAAGAACATGATGGCATTTGGTTATCAGTGGCTTCCGTGTGTGCGTATTCAGATAGTGCTCTACACGGTCCTCCTCTTCTTTAATTCTTTGCTCCGCTTTCTTGAGGTAATCCGAGACCGTGTTTGACGCAAGGAAAGTCTCAGATTCATTCTTGTAATAGACCTCCGTCGCCTCGATAAATGGACGCTCGAAATGGTCTATATAGACATCGAGACAAGCCTTGTTTATATCCTCTTCGTCGATACCAAGGGAGGCGAAAGAACCGACCACTTTCTTCAAGAGACCTTGGTCGACAACCTCTCCGTTCCTCTGCAACTCAATGAGTCGTAGTACGACGCCCACTAATTTTGTTTGTTTGTTTTGAAATGGTATGAAGAGATCATTTTCCCATTGTACAAGAGAAAGCTGGGAATTGTGTCAATGCATGGCTTAATTAATGAACCATGGAGCATACAGTGTAGCTGGGATATATGTCTTTCTTACCCTCAGCTCGCTCACGTCTGACCCAATGACGATTTAGGAAGGTGAAGAGGCGATTGATGTAATTTGCTCCTGCTGTATATCGATCCCATTCACTGGCATAGAACTGGAGTAAAGCCTGGTCTTTCAGGGTATCGGATTTCTATGTGTATTCAGTAATCTGTGATGATGAATGTAGAGTGTCCCCTTACGTCTCTCAAAGACTTGAGATAGGTTGCAAAATAGCGAATGAGATTGTTGTACAGATCGTTGCATTGCTGGTTAACTGGGCCAGATGTGATAAGTACTGAGGGCATCGGAAGAGTTCGAGTTGAGATACACACCAGTATTTTCCTGACCTTCTAACGAAGTATGGGCTACACCGCGCCCCGAGCTACAATAGTTATATGCTACAGTGTATAAGTCGGTGTACTAGAAGGAATTTATGAGAGATACATCGCTTTTTTGGCATCTGTACAGCTACCTTTACAAAGGAAACTCCAGTGGGATCGGACATCATTTGGTTCATGCCCTCTTCAAGATAAGCCCATGTTGTCTGTAGGTCAGCATTTCGGGAGGGAACTGGTAGAACGTTGCGGGACATGGCCATGGAAGAGGGTTGTAACCAAACTTAATCAATCCATCGATTTGTTCTAAAAACAAATCGCAGTATGTGCTCTCCACGAATATCCCCATCCCCTTTTTTCGCATTCTCTCTCACACTTTATATCTAACTAAATGTAGTACTCGAGTCTTAAATGAACAATCCGTTGTCTTCACAGACAAATGCCAGTTAATTGAAAAATGATATCTGAATGGGATAGATAGATAAATAGGTGTGAAGTATTAGAATCTATGCTATGTACATGCCATTCTGAAGAGAAGATGGTAATATCCTTTCGCCTCTTGGTCCTGGTATAAATGGTTTAGGTCCAGGTGCCGTGCGTATCATTTTATTTATGTTGTACCAATACCACAACAACTCGACAGGGAACTTGGAAGTGGCATATTAAGTCGTGCCGGAACGTTAGCCAAGGGAGCAGCAACATTTTAATAGCTCCCGTACGAAGATATTTTTGACCACTGAAGATAGCATCAGGATTCACACAACGAGAAATTGAGATTCGGGTCAAGATGAGTTACAAGTTACAACAAGTCAACGACTGGGTTACAACACTTACAACTAGCTTCTCGGCAAACACCGGTGGAGTGGTTCATGATTTAAAACTGAATTATCGAGCCTGTAGGTTCTATAAGACTCTACTGTCTTCATGATATTCTGATAACCTTGGAAAGCTAACGCAGACGCGACAATCCCCCTAGGAGCGTACTCTCATGTACGGACAGCATGTTGCCAAGACTGGATTTCTGAATTTGGGTCACCACCGAAACCGCCAACGACGGCGCCTCACTACAGGTAATTACCTTTACCAACATAGCATACACCTCGCCTAAGTATGTTAGTAACAGATTCCGTCATCACCGATACCGGTTGCTTGCAACCTCCATCGGACCACCATGTTTTACCTCCATCCCTTCTATCGTCAAAATATTATTTCCGTCTTCAAGACTGCGTATCCGGTTCTATGTTCTGCGATAGTATTCTGCTACTCTAATTCTCAAGAAAACCGGTACGGGTACTGGTGAAATCATTACTGAAGTTCAGTCAAGGTTACCCGCGACGCGACCCTTGTTTTAACCTGAAGCTGTGCATCTCGTGTTGTCTCAACCTGCTGGATTAATATGCAACGCGAAATTCCAAACCATTTCTCTATGGCAACGTTTGGTGATGATGCCCTATATAAGACACCTCCGGTCAGAGTGGCCCAACAATCACCGTTCGCTGGCTCGACGTGTGTTCACAAAACTTTTCTTTCACGAATTGTTACGACTTTAACGACTGTGAGTATAATAACCACACTGTTAATATACCCCAAGTTAACTGACGGAGTGTCTTAGATCTATTTAATAGACTTAGCTTTTGCTTGCTGGCCAAGACATTGCTAAAGATCCATCCACTCTCAACACTCACAAAACATCAACCAAAAGTTATTGATCATGTCAACCAAAACTTTGGCGAGACTCAGCACCACGCCTACCTCCGCTCGCACATTCTTACACACACCCACACCCAAACCAATCCTTAAAAGACCCACACCTCTGCCGTTATCCCCTAGTCCCTTTCCTTTCTCTGCAAGCTTTTCTGTTTACATCACCCCATCTGCCACTTCCCCTCATGTTCACTTTGCACCTTCTCCACGATTGGTATCAACATATACAACGCATTCACCAAACACATATGACAGAGCGCCTATATCTGTATCACCTAACCCACTCGCTTTACCTGCATGGGGAGATAGAGTCTATTCTCCTACTCTTGACGGTTTCAAACTTGCGGACCCACCAAAACATCTTCCTTTGACGATGTTACAATACGAATCTCCTACAATAACCGAATTCGAAGACCCACGTTCACCAAAACCTCAGACCCAGAAGAAGAAGCAGAAGCAAAGTAATAATACATTTTCATCAGAGTTGCCAAAGCAACCTGGAAGGAAACCGACGGAACTGGGAAAGGCGCTCTTTTCGTATCCTCGATCTCCGTATCCATCTGCACCTCTTTCTCCTGTAGATTTCGAGCATGCGATGAATGAAGAATTCTCATTACGTGAAAAGGCCGCCACTAGACGAACATCATCACTTGATGATAAGCATTCTAAACGCAAGAACCGTTCGCCTACAAATCTTAAAGTGAAACCTGTAGTCTCATTTACATTGGTACCGTCACCTTTGGGAAATATGGCCTACCTGAGTCCAGCCGTGGAACAAAATCCTAAAGATTCAAAGAAACCAACACCACTGTCACTGTCACCGTCCGACAACATCGTCCAGGGGGTTGAAGTTGCGTCATCATCATCGATGAGCAGCAAGAGCTCCCGACTTAGTCAAGCATTTTGGCAGTCCGTGTCCTTGGCATCGGACCGGGAGGAGTGGACAGAGGACGGACTTGAAGAAGGCATGACGTCATATTCTCAATACCCGATGTTTCCGACTTCAATCATTCATGAAGGGACCGACGATCATCATCATGACCAACCTGAGTTCATGTTTGCTTCAAGAGAAGGTGTTCTTTGGTCTCCTGGTCTTCCAAGAAAGCCTCGTCCAAGAAAGACGTCATCAACTAGTACAAAAGATGATGTTTCTTCTCAGCTATTGAATTTTGGACAGTTGAAGAGTCCTGGTTTGGCTCAGGTGCACTTCGGTCTCGGGTCAAAGTTTACGGGGAAGGGAATTCCAAGGTCAATAGTGGCCTCACCGTCTCCCAATGACCCTAAAGCTTCGTTTCAGTCGTTTTCGGCTGCGTTGGCTGAAGTGACCTATCCTCCTCCTGTTCGACTGTTGGAGAAATCAAACGCCATTCATAATCGTAAATCAACAATAGAGAGAAGTCACTCAAAACCAACAGAAGGAGTGAAGGAACTAGAACATTGGGAGGAGACCATATGAGGGTATGTGTATGTTCTGTGGAGTTATTGAGACTTTGGAGTGTAGTCACACAACGTGTATCATCATGTCTTTTTTTTTGTTTGAATTGAGCCTTTGCCAATCTCCTACCATATTGTGCTAGATTTTACTCAAAAGTGTAACACCTGGTATTTTGTGTCAGTGTCTGTTCCGGTAGCGGAAGGTCCCATGTCCTTTTGTTCGGGTCTCATCCGCCCATTCCAAGAATCGAGTGCACAAAGACATGTCAGAGACCAGAATTATTATTATTTATTATTATTGTGGACTTCCATTGCACTGCGTATCCCTGGACGGCGAACATGAGGTCCACGGCGCAGTTGATAGCGAAGCGATTCTGTTGGATAAGATAGCCCCTGGATAGCTCCATTGAGCAGGACGGATGGCATATGTGTGGCCCCACCGACATTCCCACACAGCCCCGATATTCAGGGTTCTAGAACAGATGGCTAAACCAATAGATTTCCTTATTTGGGCTTGGAGTATATAATGGGTCATCTTTACATTTCATGTTCTGTTTTCCAAGTACCCATTTTGCAAGTCGTTCTGCCTTGCGCCCTTGCTGGCCAAGTCATCCTGCCCTCTGTTGGCGTTGGGAGCATCTGAGCTCCTTGCAACAACGAGGTTCGCCTTCACCACCTGCTAAACTCTAAAGCTATCCTCTAAATGTCTACCTGTGTCGATAAATCTACTCGTCCTCGACCCATTCTCAAGTCGCTGCCAGAGTACAGTCCCCTTCCTTTTTCGACATATCCCCTGAACTCTCCTCGTGTCCATTTCCCTCCCACACCGTCCCTTACATCAACCAACTTTACTCACTCTCCCTTTGCCTACGACCGCGCACCAATTGTTGTCTCAGAAAATACTTGTGCTCTGCCGGAAAGAGGCGGAAGATGTTACACTCCACAGCCTCGGAACAAACGGTCATCTCGGCGAACAAATGTTGCCAGCGCTGGTAATGGCAGTGGTGAATTCGGCAGTTCAACTCGGAAGGCGGAGGAGCCGACAGGGAGTTATTTTCACCCGCACGCATTCGAAGTATGTGAATCTGAACAGAAGGAAGAGGATTGTTTCTCGCTCTCTGTAGGAACAACACAACAATGTTCAACCAATAATTCTTACTTTATATTCGGATTCTGCAATTCCTCCATTATCACTACCGGACTCTTCAGACTCGGATTCGTCATGTGGAACTCTCAGTGATACTTGCAGTTCCGATTCTAATTCTTCTAATTCTTCAACTTCGATACCCTGCGTCGTTGTAGACTCCACTACACCCGATGCTCCAGCCACATACCCACGTTTGTCATCAGCATCGCATTCTATGATACAGCAACCTATTTATTCGCAAACATCGCTTACGTTCACATCGGAGAATACACAAATTAAAACAGGCAGAGGAAATCAATGGCTAGGTCTCGCTTTACCGCTTCAAGGCTAGCTAAGTATGGTGGGGGATTTTCAGACCAGGCGGCATTTTTGGAAGGGTGCTTAGGGGGATTCTGATAACACCTTGTGCTTGCCTTTCCCTTGGAACCCGGGATTGGAAGAGACAAATCATCAGAAGTGGAGTTGTGGCGGACTGGTCCAAATAGTCACAAGGCTGTTAATACTTACTATGGTAGTTTTTTTTGCTGAAAAACACGCTTCATTATTGGTTTTTGGTTTTTTTCGGACCGGATACATTGTTGTCAATCATATAATTCCAAAATTAGCTTGCATCGCTACACACACAGCATACTCATCTTAAATCTACAAGCGTCAGCAGACCTCAACGGACATAAAATCTACATTTTGAAATCATGTTAAATTCATCGCCATCATCATATTCACAACGACAACAACAATTGGACGAACTCGTGTTGATCAGATGTTCATTATTACCAGGGGAACAAATGGAATTCCTTGAATCAGGTCTTCTACAGGGTGATTCATGGCAGGTTTTGGTAGAAAATAATGGAAATGGCGATTCGATAATAAAAGAAGAGGATGAAGGGATTTCGAGGTTGTCAATGCCCGAAGAATCGGTGGCGGCGAGATTCCGCATTAAAGTGGATGCGGTCAATGTATGGTTTGATGTTGACTTTGAGAATTATGATGGGAGGACGGAAAGTGTAAATCAATGTATTAAGGTATCTGGAGAGAATTTGAGTCGTGGTAAACAAGAGTTGTGGAGAAGGAAGATCTTGGAAAAGGTTAAGGATATATCTGGTGATGGAGAAGAGTGAGTAACTTCAATTATGTGTTAGGTACCATTACCATTATTATCACTTATCGATATCATTGGATAAAGGTATCCGATATATCAAATTTTATCGCTTCATTTACTTCCACTTCTTCATGAAGAAGGGATAACAGAAGAACAAGAACAAGAAACAAAGTCGGTCATTGTGGAAGAACAACAACGGGTACTATATCATGTTCTATTCACCTCGCATCATTTGATTTCACCAACGAAAAGGAAAAACTTGCAACATTGCAGTTCTTCACTTAGAGTATTTGGATTTGCTAAAGTTGGATATCCAGGAGTTATTTATGCTCAAGGTCTTCAAAATAACGTTGAAGAATTTATGGAGAATGTGAAGAATATGCAATGGTTGGCTTTGAAACTTCGTTTCATCGAACCTCTGGACTTGGACATGTCTCAGAATCGGTCTGATATTGAAGGTAAGGATAAAGATCAAGATATTAAAGGATGGAGAGAATTTGAGAAAATTGGAGAAGTAGTTGAAGAGATGAGGCGATTGGGTAGAGGAAAATATGCCGCTGAGATGGGAATTGGAACCAATGGAAACTGAATTACGATCCGACTACCGTGGAGTTCTTGCCTTTTTTTTTTTTTTTTTGCGGAAAAATGACCCATAGGCATTATGTAAATTAGCGATGGCGAGTGTTGCCCAGAGTTATTAAGTGTAAACCGTACTTGTCAGAGCCGCACACTGCAAATTACCAACGTGGAATGATTGATCGATGAATCGATGACATCACAGGGGGGTATGTAACGTAGTTTTATATTTATAACTCATATTTAACGGTGCAACCTGGTGCAACAGTACGTGATGGTCAATCACCCTGTCATTCCCAATGTCTCGTGGACCAGAAAAGATTTTTTATTTCCGAGGTGCAACCATGTCAATTTACTTTCGGACTTGTGCGGTGGATATGTTATTCTATTCATTACGCAAGGCCCCTGCTCAAAGTTTGTATGACATCCAGATGTCATGACGTCTGTCTATCTCCTGTTATTCTTTTTTTTGAACTCTCTTGTGGATCATGGACCCTTTTATGATTCTTCGGCTGGAAGTGCATATGTACTATTTTGATCTCTCCTCTTGAGTATGTCATCTTCCCTCAACAAAATGTCACTGGTTGAGTCAAAAGCCTAGGCCAAGTTTCCGAACTTATACCTCTTTACTATAGAGATGGTAATATAGTTGTCAGAACATAAGACTAACCTCTTTTTTCATTCATGTGGCGATTGATGTAATATTTTTGGTACTACTAGTGGGTTTGTATTTTTAAAAATAACTTGGCGTGCATGTGGAGAGTGCATGGAAGAGTTTCAATTTATACAGGTTTCTTATAGTGGCGTTGTACTAAAAGTTGGCTGTTTCGCTGATTCACCCAAGAGTGGAAAAACTAGAAGTCAGCGCTCATAGTCTATGGTGTTGGACCATATGATATAGATACTTCGATAAGAAAGGAGTGACAAAACATTGGTTCATTGACATCTATCTGATATTTGTATTACAAGGTGGTTCAACTGGATGCTTGTGTTTCAGACTTGAACGGTTTTGATAGTATGTATGTGGAGTTACTGAAGCTTCATCATGATGTAGCTTAGAACAGGAAGTAGTACTTATGTAGACGGAGTGTTGCCACTGTTACTAGTAATATCAGTCTAACTAATTCAACTTCATATCTGCTCGTTCAGCAACAAGAGCTTTAAATTAGAGTTCTATTGCTCCCGAAACATTTACTTTTTTTATACAAATGCTCGTGTATAGTAAACCACCCTGCCATCTGTAGCGATAGCATGCCAGTGGAGATTTATAGTGTACTTTCGTTGTATATGACACATGTGTACGGCTGGTTCCTTACAAGTTTGACAAAGCAGTAGAGAGAGAAAGAGAGGCAGTCTCTTCAAAGCTTCACAGGTGACTGGTCCATTGACAAGACCATATTTTGAGAGGGAACAGAAAAGAATAGAGTAGATTACAATCATTGATATGCAGCTTGTGGTGCTAGTTGCTCAGCTTGAAATATTCATACCACAGTAGCTTTTCTACTTGAGAGATGAAGTGGTATTGAACGCTGTGCAAAATATAACAACTTGGCATAAGTCTACGGTTATAAGCAAAACGAGATAAGTTCAGTTCAGTGTTAAGTGGATATATTTATTCGACTGAATCAGACTCAAGTTATTGATTTTTATTCAATCGGTGTTGCTTATTCTCTCTGGCCCAATTTCTTTTCTTTTTTGTACTTACTATAGAACGACTATTTACGACTCCAATAAACTCTTTTTTTCAATCAAGCATAACAGTTTTCCAGTGTATGTATGAGGGTCTTTCACTATGTTGCATACCCGAGAACCCTATGGTAGTTGTACAAGAATATGTTTTGAATTTTGCGCCAAGGCTGGCACCAAGTTTGTGCTGATTTCAATCACCTGATTCATGGTGCCGATCACCTGGATCACACACACGGAGCGCGAGAACATCAATTGATGTGCTACAATTTGGCTACAATACTCTACGACTACAACATTGAAGTTAGAATGGCTGACCAAGGAAGTGCAGAACAACTGCTTGAGCTACTCATTCAACTAAAGGTAAGTTTTTTTTTAAAATTTCTGAACGGTGACTGTAATTGCCAAACGTCATTAACGAAGAAAGTATAGCGAACGACACCCCAAGCTGCACGGGACATTCTAAATGGCCAACCTGCCATTGCTTATGCTCTAATTACTCTTATGGTTTCCATTGGGGCCATTAATATCGAAGTATTCCAGGTTAATATATTCTTTAAAAGCTCCAAGAAAACGGTCACTGAGGTCGCATCATTCAGAAAACACTGGCACAATTTCATGAAACTGCTGGAAGAGGTCAAACACAACTTCCACCTTCCAATATACCATCCATGCCTCCGACAACATCAACGCCACCCATATCAACTCTTCCTCCTCATCTACAAGCACAATACCGCACAACCACACCCCCAGTTCCCGTCCCTACTCCTCCTACACCCGTACCGTTTGGTTATTCAGGTCAACAAGGATATCCACCACCACCGCAAGGTTATGGTCAATCTTCCAATCCTCCTCCTGGAGCATATGGTTATCCCCATCAACAGGCTCCTGCTTACCCAGGATATCCACCACCTGGTCCTGGTCCATCGTCGCAGGGATATGCTGCACCTCCACCACAAGCTGCAAGACCTCCGGGACCAGCTGCTATTAAGACTGAGATGTTAGCTGGTATTCCAGAGGAGCAGAGGGTGCGTTTCAATTCTAGTGTTATTATTATGATTGCTGTATTAACAATTTTACAGGCTCTGATTATGCACGTTGTGTCGATGACGCAAGAACAACTGAACAGTCTACCACATGAACAGCGGGATACATATATACAGATTGTAAGTCTGCAAATTAAAAATATGTAAATGCGTGGTTGACTTGGTTTTTGAATAATTATAGCGTCAAACTCTGGGGATTCACTAGATTTATTTCTTTTGTTTTGCTTTATTGGTTCACCCGTTGTAGCACTGTCCTCGACGCCATCCGGTACCACATTGTATTACTATTTCGTAGTCGTTAATCCTTGTAAATGAAGTGATGTTGGACACGTCGCGTGGACTGATTTTCCCACGCATACATTCCGCCTCCTAAATTCTGCCCTTGACATTGCTCATCGTTGCCCAGCATGTCGAGCTCGGATCCATCTTGCCACACAATTGTCTTTGAGAATAACACCGAGTATCCGTCCGTCCAAGAGCTCAGGTCAGGTCTCGAGAAAGGTTCAGATGAAGTTAAATTCGACACGTTGCGCAAAATCATTATATCAACCATCAATGGCAACCCTCAGGCAAGTGTATCGTTCTTGCCCTTCGAGAAGGCTTGCTGAAGAATATATGTCCCATGTAGCCCACATTGATGATGCCTATCATCCAATACATTATGCCTTCGCGGAGCAAGCAGCTCAAGAAACTGTTACATTTCTACTGGGAGGTGTGTCCGAAGTACGATGAGAATGGAAAGTTGAAGCAGGAGATGATTCTGGTGGTGTACGTATGCGAAATGTCTATTATATCTGGATTTTATTGATAATCTCTACAGAAACGCAATCCGTAATGACTTGGTCAGTTCTGCACATACAATAGTGACCTATTACAATCTATTAACATACGTTGAACCAACCTTCAGCAACATCCAAACGAGTACATCCGTGGTGCTTGTCTTCGATTCCTAACAAAAATCGCCAAGGACGCTGAACTTCTCGAACCTCTCATTCCAACCTGTCGATCCTGCCTTGAGCATCGTCACTCATACGTTCGCAAGAATGCAGTCTTCGCTATATACTCAATCTATCGCGAATTCGAAAACCTCATCCCGGATGCACCTGAACTCATGTATACCTTCCTTATTGCCGAATCAGATTCGACTTGCAAGCGTAATGCTTTCGTATTCCTCGCTCACTGCTCAATGCAGAAAGCAGTCGAGTATATCTCCAGCATCTATGATACCATTCCAAACTTGGACGAGGCCTTACAGATGAGTATTATTGAAGTTATTAGATTGGATTGTAAAAACGATTCTGCACATCGCGTGAGTCTTTCTTACCTTGATCATTATACTCAATGAACATTAAGCACTGAATGCATCATTTAGGCTCGTTGGATTCGTTGCATCTTAGAATTGCTGAATGCCCCATCTCACGCCGTCAAATATGAAGCTGCCACAACTCTGACAACGCTCACGCAAAACCCTGCTGCTGTGAAAGGTATATTTACGCCTAACATTTAGATTTTGAAGCTAAAATGAGAGCATATAGCCGCTGCTTCTTGTCTTATCAGCTTAGTTGTCAAAGAGTCGGACAATAATGTCAAGCTCATCGTCCTGGATCGCGTTGAAAGCCTCCGCTCCAAACATGGACATGTCATTGACGGGCTCATTATGGATGTCCTACAAATTTTATCCAGGTATGCTCTATTCCCTATACATTGCCAGCAAGCTATAACAAACGTTGTTTAGTGCTGATATGGAAGTTCGCCGGAAAGCTATGAGCATTGTCCTAAGCATGACTTCGAGTAGAAATGTCGAGGAAGTTGTTCTCTTCCTCAAGAAACAACTACAAAAGACACAGGAAGCTGACTATGAAAAAGTATATAAATATATTAATTTTTCACCTCTCCTTCATTAATATCTATTTTTAGGCACCAGAATACAGGCAACTCCTAATTCAATCCATTCATGTCACAGCCATCAAATTCTCTGAAGTTGCCGCTAGCGTTGTCCACGCACTTGTGGAGTTCCTTGGAGATATCAACAATCCATCTGCCCTCGATGTCGTTGCATTCGTACGGTACGGGCTAAAATTAAAGCATAAAAAACAGGTTTTAATCAACGTACTCATATTTACTTAATAGTGAAGTCGTAGAGAAGTTCCCTAATCTCCGAGAGTCTGTTTGCGAGAAACTCATTGCCACTCTTCCTGAAGTCAAGTCTGGAAAAGTTTTCCGAGGTGTCCTTGGATTCTCGGAGAATATGTTGAAACAAGTCCAGCTATTCACGATACTATGCGTGAAATCCGTAAAGTCATTGGAGAAATTCCAATTTTAGCATCAGAACAACGGTTATTGGACGAAGCTACTGCTGGTGACGCCGGAAATGACGAAGACGGGGAACCAAAGGATAAAGATAAACCAAAGGTCGAGGGTACCGGACGACCAAAGGTTTTGGCAGATGGAACTTATGCTACTGAAACAGCCTATACAAGTGGTGCTGCTGCTAGATTAGAAGCTGTAAAGTCTGCTGCCAAACCCCCTCTTCGAAGTAAGTGATTTATACTGTTTCCCCGTTTCTCTGAACTTTTTTTTTTTTTTGCTCATTTTGCATATTAATATAGCTCTTATACTTGGTGGAGACTTCTTTACCGGCTCTGTTCTTTCATCAGCTCTCACAAAGCTCATACTCCGGCTCTCTGGTCTTTCAGAAGATGCAACTTCTTTTAACGCATTGAAGGCCGAGGCGATGCTTATTATGGCATCTATTATCCGTGTTGGACAATCCAAATTTGTGACTACACAAATTGATGAAGATTCGAGTGAAAGAATTATGAATTGTATTCAGACGTTGAGTGAACTTGATGGAGAAGGAACAAAGGAAATTGTGAAGGAAGCATTCTTGGATTCTACAAGAGAAGCGTTTGAGAAGATGTTGGGTGCTCAAGAGGTACGTGTACTCTCTACAACATTGACAAATATCCTCTTATATAAAGTATATGATGATGTAGAAACGTGCAGCTGAGAAGAAGGAAGCAGAGAGTGAGAAGCAAGCAATTGTTCAAGTTGATGATTTACTTTCCTTCCGGCAATTCTCGAAGAAGACAGCTGATGATGCTATTGATGTGGTACTCTTGTATTTGTACTATTAGATGGTCTCTCATGCATTTTTTTTTTCAAATAGTACGATGAAGATGTTGGTCGCGCTACTGGTACAGCTGAAATACAAGAAGACTTCATGTCAAATCTTAGTCGCATTACACAACTGACAGGTTCGTTTCTTCTCAAATTCTTAATTCCCCTTCATCTTACTAAAACGTTTGAATCATTTTTTTTACTCATTTAGGATTCTCTGATCCTATCTATGCGGAAGCCCTTGTCAAACTACAAGGGTTCGATATCCTCTTAGGTAAATCAATTTCCTAATCCATCACCATTACCATTCCCAACGTAACTAACAAAAACCTTTTCTTTCTCCACTTTTTTTATTATCAATAATAATAAAAAGACATCCTACTCGTCAATCAAACATCCAACACCCTCCAAAACCTCTGTCTCGATTTTTCAACTCTAGGAGACCTCAAAATCGTAGAAAGACCAATAGTATATACAATCGCACCTCATGGTTTCCAAAGTATAAAAGCAACTATCAAAGTATCATCAACAGAAACTGGCGTTATATTTGGTAGTATTCTTTGGGAAGGTCCTAACCTTTCGGAACAATGCGTCGTTTTGAATGATATCCATATTGATATTATGGATTATATTAAACCGGCTTATTGTAATGAGGCACAGGTTCGTCTTTCTCCTTTTTTTGTCTTCTTGATTTGAACTGTATTCGATTGATTGTTTGTTTGTTTCATTTTACTTTTTTTTTTTAGTTCCGCAGTATGTGGACTGAATTCGAATGGGAGAATCGCGTTAATGTCAACGCGCCTTTGTCGTGAGTTTGAACCTCTCAGTCTTTTTCCCTACGGATCTGATTTAATCGATATTCACGCGTCAGTGATCCTCGCGATTATCTCAAACAAGTGATGAAAGCGACAAACATGTCTTGTCTTACACCAGAAGGTGCACTTTCTGGTGACTGTGGTTTCCTGTCAGCAAATATGTATGCTCGCAGCTTGTTCGGTCAGTGTATAATCACGTTATTGCGCTTACCATTGGTATTAACTCTCGAAACTAGGTGAGGATGCTCTAGCCAACTTGAGCGTGGAAAGAACGGAGGCTGGCACAATTACTGGGCATGTTCGCATCAGGAGCAAGACACAAGGCATTGCATTATCTCTCGGCGATAAAATCACCATGGGTGCGCCCTCTCGCTGTCCGTATCAATAACAACAACACTCACACGAACTTGCAGCTCAAAAGGACTCTAAACCTATCAATGTGTAATTGTTACTTGTAGTTGTAGTTGTAAACCACACTTTTCTTCAGACGAACGCGCAAGGTACACATTGAACGAGTAGTCTTTATTTGAACATGCGATATTGATATACTAACTCGTGAAGCTGCAAATAGTACTGTAAATCAAAAGAGTGAATGAATAAAATGTATGAGGAAGGTCAATTTTGAATGCAAAGAGATAGTTATGGTACGTGAAGCGGAATACCTGCAGGTATTAACAGAATGCAAGTCGATGATGAAGGACGCAGGTGGATGATGATGATAGAAATAAGGATAGAAATACACAATGCAGAAATACTGTTAAAGGAACAGAAAATATCAAAAAAATGCGTGAAGGATGCAGAATTCTTGTGAAGCATGCTGGTAGTCCAAGACTGAGTTTTTATACCGAATATGGTTCTTACTTGCGATGATATGAAAGAGACTTTTTACTGTATTTTGTTGACAATCGGTGTCCAGTCTGTCATACGCAGACAATGATGTTTTTTGCAGATGAATTTGATGATGTGAAACGAAGCCCGTTAATATCTTGCAGAAAAATTGACGTTTTGAGATTGCTCCAGAATAACGAAGGGGTTTTGATTTTGGTGAGATTTTCAATAACCATAGTAGGCACGCTGTTGGATGATTAAGAAGTGATACCTCGACTGTAGGGCTACAACCTACCATTCTGTCACTGGGGGAAATGATTAATATTTAGTCGAATTAGGAAAGAGGATAATGGACCCACAATAACCAAATAACTTTGGAACCTGTTTTGCAGCCACGTAACGTAACGATATGGCCTCTGATGCATTCATAAAGGAGAGATCTTTGATCTTTATCGGCCTATATAGTTATATTAGTTGTCGTGGGTCTGAATAGTCGCAAAATCGCTACTCACGGTCGGAAGGACACTAGCAATCAATTGACTTCCTGTGACAGAAAGGGCAAGATCCACGATCATGGCACGACGAGCCCTATGTGTCGATATCGGTCAACAGTACTCTCACATGTGGATTTTTAGATTACTATCTACCCTTTAGCTGGCTCACACATACGCTTGACGACACGATCGAGTGTGTCTTTTCCACCTTCCTTCAATGCTTTTGTGACGGACTTTGAGCCCTGTTCGTTAGTGGCAAATTCGAGTAAACCGTCGAGAAGATGATCGAGCGTCATGCGGCGGTGTTTGTCTGATCCGTGTTCAAGAACTACACACTCCTTCAGACAAAACCTATTGATAAACAGATGAATGAACTCACTGTGTTGTATGCAGTAAGAACCCCATTGATTTTTTGCGACCTCACTAAAGACGGCGGAGCCTTGGTTTAGAAGCTCATCCACAATCCCATCCTTAGCCTCAGGCTCGAGGTTCTCAAACGCATGCTACGGGTGGTTGTCAACACCGTTTCAAGATATCGAGCCATGTCTGCGAACCTGTACAACAAGAGAACCAGTTTCATGGCAAGCCAAAGAAGCCCATTTCCCTTTAAGCGACTTGTTGACACTAATAGTATATAAGATCGAGTCGAGAAAACCAAGCATTAAGCCACTCACAAAGCAAATATGGGAGGTGCTGGTGGTGTCCAGGAAAGCTCCATTATCTACGAAATATAAGTATGAGGGTAACCACTAAAAGTGTCACAGACCTTGCTCCAAACATGAGAAGCGTGCTTGTTAACCAGGGTCTGAGCTGGATCACCAAGAAGCAGTTCCGAGACGATGAGAAGCCTAATGTCCTCTTCACAATCAAGAGCCTTTTGTAAAACATGGCAACCGTAGCAATTGGTAGCTAAATCAACAATACGACCTCTGTACGCAAGTAAGTACGTGACTAAAGTTTCTAAGAATAAATATGTGCATTTACCTCATACAACCCACAATCTTTCTTCTCTCATCTGCTGTAGAAGCGGCTTCGAGGCAGCGCTGGACAGCCCAGTTCCCAAACCTATAGGTAAGTGAGATTATGCATTTCAGCTCCAAGGAAGAAACATACCGATGAGCCATCATTTCGAATCCACGAGCACAAATTGCGTCCAGTATTTTTGAGCGTTCCTCAACATCGGCAACTTTGAGCTTCTGTTGCAGGAAAATAGAAGCCTGTTGATCGGATGACTTTATGATACGGGAGACGAAGATATGATATGGTGGAGAAGATGAAGGGTGTAAAAGAGACAAGAAGTTGATCGGCTAATTACATATAGCAAGAAAATGAGTCCCGGGGTCAGCGAAATAAAGAATATACTTACCTCGTGAGACGTTTGGGGTGGTTGAGACGAAGGGTGTTGGTGATTCACAAGAGATGAAAGCATATTCTCGTTGTGACCTATATGATTCAAATTGAACTCTAAAGCAGGCTTCTCGTTTGGAAGTCGCCAGTCGGGATGCAAGGCTAAAGTCTGTTGAGAGAGCGGTTGTTGAGTAAGGCGCCAGTCCATTTGCGGAAGTCGTACTGATTCGACCCGACGAGGCAAAGGTGAGCTATAGATGGATTGAGAAGGAGAAGTATTCGAGAATAGGTTGTTAATAGCATGAGGTGCTGGAGTAGGAGGTTCAGAGAAGGGTTGGAAAGGAGGGGCACCAGATGGGGATGACTGGGACATGTTGTAGCGGACGTTTCCGCTACCTGCTTCCAAGGAATCAGGAAGTTTGACAGGAGTAGTCTGTTGATCAAATAATAAAGATGAGGAGGGTCCAAAAGACATATTCACATTATGAGAAGCCTCATATGGAGACTGCCCAGGATTTTTGTTGTCGAACTGTGGTCGAGCTGGCGAGAGGTCTGTCGGTGTGAGTAAAGCAGAAGACACAGACGCAGGAGAAAAGTCTGGGGAATTTTGGTTTACGTCAAGATGAAGCTGAGGCTTTTTGACGAATGGGGCAGGAGAGTTGAGATTGAGAGTTCGAAGGAGTTGTTCGACATGCTAAAAAAGGGAGTAATTATAAGCATATATGCATCTGAAATCAAGCATCTGATAGCATATACTCACTGTATCTTGATACTCTGGGCTATTTTTCTTCCTGCCGTCGCCAATGGCGCCAATGTCTTTTGAAGAAGAGTGGGTCATTGTATTGAGTGACCCAAAAACATCCTCACGGCTAATCAGCGGCAGGCTTGGAGGTTTTTGATGGCTGGTGAGAGCATGGAGATCGACCGTGTCCCTTTCTGCAGCACGAGAAAAAGAGTCCAATGCTCTAGGCCAAGCCGTTTCCGACGGCTGCGGTTGGGGAGCCCATATAGAAGCGCTCAGACCAGCATTGGGCTGGCGAGGACGGGAGGGCTGGAATTGTACAGGGAAATATACTTAGAGGTGTCTTGAGGGTGGACCATGGCGCGTTGTCTGTAGAGATGGTGGTGGTTCAGGAATAAGAGGTGGCAGCCGTCGTTTTGAATTTTTTATACACATCGCGATGGGCTGCTTCTCTTGTAGCTTTTGCATCACTTGCCTTTTCAAGCTACGTCCTTGCTTGAATAGTTAGGTTCCCACGACTCCACGATAGATAGGTGTATGCGCCTCTAAAAGCTCCAGTAATAAATAAGAGGTTCCTGAGTATTCACCCTCCAGCGTTTATAAGTGTGGATTTAGTCATATAACTGCAATCGGAGCGCAGTAGACACGCAGGTGAAGTATATTGAGTTGCTCCTCGTGTAGCTTTATTTCTGCACTGATAACCAGGTAATTTGCAACGTTTATACCGCACGTTCTTGTAAAGAACAAGTAACCCTAGCCTGTCATGTGAAAAGCACTTTGACAAATTCAATCCGAGTCCCTTCTCAGTTTTCTATATGCCACCAAAGCAGGTTATCGTACACGGCTGATCGTTTATTTAATTTTAATTTGGAGTTGTGATATGCCCCGTAGGCTGTGAAGTGTGCCCCTCCAATCTCTGGGGTTAGTATGATAGTGGAGACAAGTATTCAGGTTGCGTTGCCATTCGATCGGGTACACCATGATGTATAGTAAAGTTGGCGAAAGCAAATGGCCATGTTCCTAAGACTTGGATGCATTTGTATACTTGTCGATGTTGTACCTACCCAGACCCAGGACAGAAGTGACACGCTTCAGCGAACAGCGGAAATCGCGCACCTTGTGTTTGTATTGGAAGATTGTCGTACTCGTAAGTATTCGGTGAGCAAGTGTTACAACAAGTAGACATGGAGGTCTGCACAACACCACGGAGACTTGTAAAGGCAGGCGAGATGGCAAGGGATGGGGAAGGCGGCAAGCACCTTGATAGAGAAGTATTGAATCGCTTTACCCCCAATAGTCGTTGCCTGTCAATATTGCTTTACGAGAGATTGCAGCACCATAACTTTGAATGAGCACCAGAAGCCGCACTGAGAGTGTTGATTAATAGTCCATTGAGGTCGAGAGGGGCCTTGGACCACCGGGGTAAGAATATGTGAACGTTGAGGATCCCACACAAGCCATGAACTAGTACTACCGTTATGAAGGTGAAAAAATGGGTGAAAATCGAAAAGACAATGAAGCGGAAATGATGAGGAGTGGGTTTTTGAAGGACGTGGTTTCCTCACACTGGTCGATCTCTCCCATAGTCTGATGTGATGCATGGGCGGTGGTTGAGCATGAAATAAAATAAACAAATAATACGATCATTATGTCATCTGAGCCAGTCTTGGATGATCGCCATCAAGGAGTAAACTAGTAAATCACAATGCAATTATCGAGCCTGACTAGAGTACATAAGCAGATTTCAGTGATATCATCTCCGTGATTAGAACAATTCTCAAAATAAGCCACCAAGCACCAAAGTTACTTACAGCTAGTCACAGGATATTTCTCACCGACAAAAATGCGGCCCTTGGCGGAAGTAAAGGGCCTCGCCAAGTCCCCAGAAAGTTGCTATTGGCCAGATTAAGGCTGGAAATATCCAAGTGGGTATGTTTGCCGAAATGTTTTGGACGACGATATTGTGCAAGTGGCTCCGGCCATATGGCAGAAAAGTGTTTTGAATGCCGAGGATATTCTCCGAACATATGATATTTGGAAAGTAAAAGACCGAAGAGGTGATAAGTAACAATAGCCGCATTGATTGACAGGCAATTGGCAGAGTCGGATTGTCCCTGGCTAAAGAGCGTCTAATGGAGGTGTTTAACAGCGGAGAAGACGGGTAATTGGTGTGGAAGTGACGAAATAAATAAAAGCTGCGGGTGGATACCTTGGTCCTTACGAAAGGCTGTTGAAGACGCAGCACAAGTGGTTGAAATGTGGGATGCTGGCTATGCTTCTGGTGACAGCGTGTTACTGGGGAGATTTCATGATCCATATATAGCGACGGGGGATGGTATTGAAGGCTATTTCTGGGTCGAACTGGTTTAGGCGGCAGTTTCCGTCTTCTTACGTATAGGCGGCGATCAGTGGATGATGTGATCGGATCTGGCTGAGGTGAAGGTTAGATGTGCAGACTCGAACACTTACTTAAGTATATGCTCCCAATGATCAGAAAGCCCCATGGCATTCGTCCCCGCTGAGATTCTCTCCCACATTGCCCTCCACCTCGTCGCTGCCGACCCCCTCCGCCCACCGGCAGACCTCTGTGCCTTCCAGGCCGTCAACCGCTTCACCTACCTGTCCCTCAATCCCCGCGCCAACACCCCGCTTTGGGAAGCCGCCTTCCGCTACCGCTTCGATGGTGCTGCCGTTGTCCGTCGCAACTTCCATCCCTCCGGCAGAGACTGGGCCGAACAGCTCAGGCGCTACACAGAGATCCTTGCAGCAATACGCACCCGCAACATTTTCCAGGAAGACCTGTCCACACTCTTGCCAGTCGTCTATCTCATGCTCCTCGAGAACAATGGCAAGAATCGAGCTCAGCTGGAGGCTGTCGGAATATACGACTTCACTTTATTATGCTCTACATCCGGAGCAGGCTGTGGTCCCAGGTCCATTTGCACGACGGTTGGCCAGAGGATGGTACTGAGAACGCATACGCTCTGTGGTCGTTGTGGATGCTGACAACCAACGAACGGCTGTTGGCGGAAGATGTGTCACTGCGGGAACAGATTGTGGCAATAGTACTCCCCTTCGTCCTCAACCCATACCGCTACCGTCAAGCAGAAGCCCCTCCCAGCCATTTCCACTTCCCCATCGGAGCCCCTGCAACAAACACCCCCTTCTCAGTCGTCTCTGCCCATGGCCCATACCCCGTATACGTCACAGACTCTGTCTGGGAGAATGTCCCATATTTCGGTGCCCTTCCTCAAATATCCCTGCCTCCAATCGTCGTTCCTGCAAAACTTTTGTACTTTGCTCGTCGCGAATGCATCCCCTTTCCCGTCAATCCAAATCTTGCTCCAACACAGGCACTGGCTCCTCCGTCGGCCTCACCAACGCCGACGCAGGAAGACATCATCGAAGCAAATTCGCATAAAGGTTCGGAACCTCACCCTGCATCACGTGGGACTGGAATCTAGGCTGCAAACTTGTCAACGGTCGTGCAGTTCACAGTAACGTCGATGACAGCAAGCGGTGGGACTGTGACTTCTGGCGCAGAAGGCTCTGTGGTGACCCATGGCGCGCACAACCCAAGTGGAGGCCCGGGAAGATCTATACCCCAGGTTCGTTGGATGGTTTGTGGCATGGTCGACTAATGGTGAGCTTCCAATAAGACTTTGCTTCTCGTTCCACTAACAATTTCCAGTTCCCTTCGGAACAATCAATGCGCAGCCTTATTTCCAATTCTATATACTCCCAGCAAAACTTCAATGAACTAATGCTTTCAGTTACACATCGTCCAATGCTACTTCATCTGCACGAGAACCACGCGATTCATCCCCAACCTCCCATTGCATTCCCCCCTCCTCCTCAATCCCAACAAAACGATGACTTGACAGATGTCACGGATTTATCCATGTGCAACTCGTGGTTCCCAGGCATTCGTGGTGGCATGCAATTCCACCGATCTCCTGTTCCCCCAATGGATTCTCTTTTGTACTCCCCTCCAGGTCAACCTCGCAAAGTTGCAATCACGGTTGATGGATACCGACCCCCACCAAACAGTCTATGCCCCTCACGCTACTCTCAAGAGGCAAAAGCATGGATCTATCACACATACGATCGTAAATTAGCCGCCGTTGATGATGATGCTGGACATCTGGGGCACGAGGATTGTCCGAGTTGTCGCGAAAGAGAGGCTTTGATCAAGAGAGGAGAAGAATTAGATCAAGACGATCGGGAGGCTATATCAGGGATGTACGGAGCAGCAGAGGAGACTCCTTGGTGGCTAAGCGATCAGGAATATGTTGATAGAATGTTTGGGAGTGTCGGCTTGGATCTAGACCAGTCAAGGTCTTCTTCAGTAATGGACGAGGATGAGGATTATCAGTCGGGTATGGATACGGAAGAGGATGAAGAGTCATCAGAGGAACTTAATTTCCTGGAGGATCCGAACGCTGATATTGAAGTTCCATTGAATGTTCCTCGTGTACGACGTGCAACAGATCGAGCAAAAATTGAGGATTGCGATGGGATACGTGATATTGTATTCGATGGCTTTGTGCGTATATAATTTTGTTTTACATTTTATGACATTTTATCCTGACAGTGATTTAGACTCACACTCGCCACGGCAGGGCGTGGGGCAACTTCACATACTACGGTCGTGTAAGGCCTTGGGATGGTTTAATAGGCATCCTCAGACGTTCTGTGTGTATAATGTTTTGCATTTTTCGACTAGGATTCTGAATGTTAAGAACAGGTTTGGCCTCAAGTTGACTATGTCTTCTTTTATGGCTACTTGGTTGGCGAAGAAAATTTCGTTGGTAATTGGCGATATGCTGGAGCCGACCCTAACGCGCCAACGTGGGAGAGTTCTTTTGTTTTGAGTAAGCGAAAGGAAGAAAATACCACTTGATTGGAAGTGGAAGTTTGGTTAAATTGGTTCGACATAACCTGCTCGACATTTGTTTTGTTTTGTCTTTATGTTTTCCCGAGTTCGTTCTTGCACCTTTTATTTAATCATACCATGCTGTTCATTTTTTTTTTTCGTGACCCCCAATCCTTAGTTTGCAATTTCAATTCCACATTTTCTGTTCATCTATATATACATCCCCTTTGTTTCAGATGTACTCTCAATGTTTCCCTTTTATGCTCTTTACTTTTCTCATCGCCCAAGGACTCCTCGTCTCATCGTCCAATATATCGCTTTCAGCAACTCTTTTATCTTGTTCTTCTCTTTGTCATACACCTAGATCGTACCAGACAACAACCATTATTTATTTACAATAACATACCCTCCTACATGATGATACATAACACTTTTGTTTGCAATATGACATCGACTTTTGACAGTAGTAACTCCGAGTTTCTGGTAGTACCCTAATTACAGTACATCACATGTGTTCTCATGGTTGCAACCCCTTTCGAACAACCTTCCGTCGTTAACTCATTTCAGAGGTGCCATGGAAAGCTTACAGATGCTTACGGCGCGTAGTAAATGGTTTGCCGGGGAAGTTCGTCTTTTCTCTCCGTCTCTCCAAAGATAAGAAAGCCAAAAGTACTAGTAAGCCCGAATGATATATGTAAACTTGTATGTAGCGTACATAGAATGATAGATCATCATAAACATTACAATTACCGCTACTACGGCTACGGCCAACGGCAGATGGGTACGCGGAAATGAAATGTCAAATGTATTGCTCCTGTTCTTGTTGAAACCCCCTTCGGCAAATCGAGTCCGTTTTATTTTTATTTTTGTTCTTTCTCAGTTTCTTGAATCTTTACTATTAGGTTAGCGCCCCCTTGAAGAACGGCATTTTGAAACCGAACGGAAAACGATAAACTGGGAAACGGCAAATAGCAGCGTGCCTAGTGTAAATTTAGTCGTGTTTTTTTTCTCTTTTCTTTTAAGAACTAACTAGCGTAAGAATTTGAAGCATTGAAGAGGCGCCGGGAACGCTATGCTAGTAATGAGCGTCTATTAACATATAGGGTAAGTATAGGGTATTACTCTATAATTTTTATTTCCGATTCTTTCTTTTAGCAAAGTGGTAAAGTACTAGCCCCTATCTGAGACTCAACCTCATCGGAGCGGCCTCCAGACTCGGAGTCTAAAGTTGTAGATGTAATGTATGTAGGTTAAATGGGGAGCTCGGGAAACGGCATGAATGAAGATACCACAGATATAATGATGGTAAACTGTTAAGAA
The DNA here is from genome assembly GCA_034638255.1 of Coprinus comatus. NCBI lineage: Eukaryota > Fungi > Basidiomycota > Agaricomycetes > Agaricales > Agaricaceae > Coprinus > Coprinus comatus. The sequence continues at coordinate 649,494 of JAWPGT010000009.1, forward strand.
CAATAGGTGGTTGAAAAGTAAAACCTTAACTTGAAGGTCTTCATTTCACCATTCATTCAGTATGGCCGAATGTCCCCGTTGAAGAGTTGTAGAGTGGTCGATTGACCGTCTATTCCAACCCTGCACCAAACATTTGGAAAACAGGTTTTTGTTTGTTTTGGAATTTGGCAATTCCTTCTCTGTCACGTACCCTCATCTCGACTAAGCCTCGCTTACCATACGTCCTTCTTACTATCACAATACGGCATCCCAGAATCCTTCTACAAAGACGTCAAGAGCTTCTTTTCGGGAATACCAATTTAGTTTCTTCAATCTTGGACTTGAAAAACGTGTTAAACTCAGCGGTTTGCCTGGTTGCCTAAAGCCGCCGGGCTAAAGAGTCTGAGACTAGAACCCGAAAATCGAAACCGTAATCGAAATCGAAATCCTCACCCTGACACGATACAATACGCTGTGTACACGAATACTAAGTATAACCCAATGATAACTATATATAAGGTACCGTCGCGGTTTGACGTGAACACTTCTTCACAGAAACTTCCTGAATCTGAAGGAGTCTTCCACTTATCGCGTCAATTGCCTGTACGTCAATGATGTGTGGTTCAAGTTTTTTGGGGTTCTTTCTTTCCTCTGGCGTATTTGTAAGTTATGGGTAGCGGAGTCATTTTGGTTTAATTACATAGGTAAGAATTGTAGTTGGGACTCATAACCATTGTGCGCTTGAATTCTAAAGTCCGTTCTAGATGAATTCATGATTCATGACAATGTGTGAATTTTTGTCGCCGCAAGGTATCCAATCATCCAACCACCTACTATCTACTACTAATCAAGTAGTAGTAGTCTTCGAGGCCATCAATTGGGGTGAGCGGCGCTCAGAAGTCAAAAGTCAGACAAACTTCTCGCTTCCAAGTTCCAGGTAGAGAAATACCCAACTGAGATGGTAATGATAGGTAATGATGATATATTTATATTTCATTTTGGGGATAGTGCCATTACTAACGATACTCAGTTGACAGTCAAGTTGTACATGATACAAGAAGACAACCATGAGAGCAATAAGTACCTCTTTTCAAGGGATGTATTGATGTAGGTGTATCTAAATACGCTTCTTCGTTTTCTTCAATTTATTTCTATATCAGACAGCGCGGGAGTGAGAGGTGAGAAAGTCACTACAGTCGAATCGCTAATAATGCATAGCGTCGGGAAGGGGTCTGCGCCCATGCATTATCATCATGCAATATGGGATGTATTACTTAATATGGTAAATAATTCACATGTCTACTCCAACCACCTACGCAACACACTTAGCTTTCCTCAAATGCCCTCGAAACTTTCTCAGATTCCGGACAAGGTCCATGGATAGCTCCTGAGGCTCATATCTGAGTGATACACCACTTGATCTCAAGATATTCCAGGATGATCATCAATGTGACTTAGTAAGCGAACTCTTTCAGGCAGTGGTGTAGGGTCAGATTCTTGCGATTGATAGGCTTGATTGGTTTTGCTGAGGATTAATTTTTGCATAGCTACTAAGAATAAGTAATATTATGCAACATTGGAGCATTTTGGGATTTTTAGAAGGTTTTTGACACGTTCTAGCGCTTTCCCATACTACAAACTATGAATCTGATATTGCATATCTTACCAAAAGGGTTATGCATTATTCGATATGCAAGTTTTGGCCAATTCCCCCCTTTCCCGAGTTTAAGGTGCATCCGGGGAAGAAAGGTTGAGGCTCCCTACTACTAATATCATACACAATGCATACATATATAGTGCACTTTACAAAAGTATCCTCCAATCGCGTTTAATGGAAGGACAGGACCGTTCCGACCCCGTCATCATTGAAACGTTCAAACAACTTCGAACACTTTTCTTCGGAGTTTGCTAGGTCTTCCTCCGACGATTGCGAATCTTTATGGGACTTTGTTGGATTTAATTTTAGGTCTCCTTGGTAAGTACACTGGGTACTTGGGCCCCCTTACATATACTTAGAGTTAAGTCTCTCACTGGTTCGGCTGTTGGTCATAACTAAGACCAATTGGCTAATGGTTCCCAGTCAAACAGTTAGCGATTTCGAAGAAGTTCTTTTGCAGAGAATATAACAGTACTACGGGTTTTTCCGTTGCCTTCTTCTGGTTTTAAAAAACTCGTGGCACTTTTTCCTTAAAAAAAATAATCTTGACTTCTGTGCCAGAGTCGCATTGGTCCGGTGAGAACATCATTACCTGTTTGTGCGAAGAAGAAGTAGAAGATTGTTCTTTTTTTTGGTTCATAACGGCTTGGCACAGCCGGGGCCTCCTGACGTCTTGGCCTCGTCGACGTCTAGTAGTAGTTTGCCAGCTTTAGTACCATTCTTCGTTTGAGTTAGTTAACTGTTATAGTATGGGTTCGCCTAGTCTCAGTGGGTCGTCTGGTCTGAAAGTTTAAAGTCAGAATAATAATAATTCCATCAACGGCGGGGTTTGCTGCTTTGTATCAACAAGGTAAGGTTAGACTATTGTGAGCAGTCTTGTGAGTAGAATGATATTTTCATTCGACCTCTTCAGTAGGCTTTTTGGGGAGTGGACATTAAAAAAAAAAACTCCGATTTGGATGAACCTAGAGACGGCTCAGAAGAAGGAAGCAACGAAATTGACAGTAATGCAACTACAAGAGTGTTTCAAAGATAGAAGTAATATGTTAACCAAATCAAATGACTCAGAGGGTCTCGACCGCTCGGCATTTTGCATGGAATCTAATACTGTAGATATTACGACTTTTAATTTCAACCACCTCTCGTAAGTCATTCAAGCCATTCCAGCTTTACAAATGTAGGTACTTATTGACACAGTGTACAACAAAGTAATTTTGGGGTGTTGATATTTTTATATATGTAACACTTACGAATATGAGGTTTAGAATAATCCATTCTGACTGACAGCCGTCCGTTAGCGCGTTGTACCTTCCGAGACTTCCTGGAATCCTTTGCATGATAAACTGATTTCCAATCACGCTGTTTACCACTAGAACCCTGAGTTCTATTCTTTCCTTATCCTTGCCAACACCCATCATGCATCATGCCAAACTGTATACTCCGTATATGCCGCGTAATGAACACCAGTGGGAGTATGCGACTAGAATAAAATACAAATATATAAATGGATATCCTGACGGCCTTAGTACATGGGTGTTTTGCGCAACTTCTAAGTTCCCAGGCGGCAAGTCCAAGGAGCTATGTGACATGTGCGAGCTCCATTCGGCTTTCAATGCATCTAAAGTCTAATATGGCCATCAGATATCATACCACCATTTGACGTTATTTTTATCCAGTGAAGGGCCTGAGAATGACGTAGTCTATATTCATTTCATCAATAAATCTATTTCCTCAATAAGGATCATGTTACCCCAGGATGCGTTAATATTTTAGGTCACTTCGCTCCATGTTTCTATCCTTGACTGTGGATTCACCTCCCCCCATTTCACAAGCTCAAGAGTATAAGTATCGTATATATACTTGGTATTTGACTTCGCACACACAAGACCTATGACGATGACGATGACTCCGGCCACATCATTCATTGAATCTAAATCCGCAGAAACTCCTCCAGCTCCTGATACAGCAGTCTACTCTATCCTGGCTGGAAAACTATTTGATTCTCGGAAACGTAGATTGTTAGAGGATCAAGTAATCACCGTGGATAAGATATCCGGTTCAATTCTAGACGTTTGTGATCTTGACGAATACCATAGTAAGTGTAGGTCCCGCAGTCAAGATGATGCTGTAGATGTAAATACCTCAAGCGCAGGAAATTCAAACTCAAGCCTAGAACTCGAATTCATCTCTTGTCGAGATCTAACGTTCATACCAGGCTTCGTTGATGCTCACGTACATTGTAAGTAAACCGAACCATGTTTCCATGTTCCACGTTCCATGATCATTTCCCCCCCTCTCATTCCCCTTTTGTGGCCCTTTCGGCTGTTACTCATTATTTAACGAAATCTTCCAACTTCATCCGGCGGCTCTTACAATTTTCTATAGTCTTCTTACATGCATACAACGAAACTTTGGCAAATGATCAGGTTACCCGAGAAAATATTGTCGAGCGCACTATCAGAGCAACTGTACATGCCCGAAAAACCCTTATGGCCGGTTATACAACTGTCAGGTAAGTTACTGATTATTGTTTTTGGGGTGATTAATATTGGAAAGGAGAATTTGATACCTTCATAGAGACCTGGGAACTGAAGGAGCTCTGGACGCAGATATAAGTCTGAGAAAGTGTTTATCTGGTCCCAAGCCTATTATTCCTGGACCGAGATACTATTGTGCAAATCGGGCGATTGTTACTACGGGATCGTATGGTATGAACCAGGATATAGAAAGACTTGGGGCTGTCTGCTTAATATAGCATATAAGGGCCTAGAAGTATTTTATACCCTTCAACCAATGGTGTTGAGGGAGTAATGGCCGCGGAAGTAGCAGACGGTGTTGATAGTTGTATCCGGGCCGTCAGGAAACAAATTGGCGTAGGAGCAGATTGGATAAAGGTAAAGGGATCCATTTATTTAGCCCCGATTATCGTTCTCGTTTCTTACCACCGTCACCTTAGATATATGCTGGTAAGGATAAAGTGTTGGTCGTCTTCTTAATACTTTCGTGCTGATGATGAATTTGAGACTATCGTCCACGAGCGGCCATGAGCGACGTTTCTCCAACAATAAGCTCGCGGAGTCTCAGTACATTCAATCGCAAAGAACTTGAAGCAATGATTTCAACTGCGCATGACCTTGGAGTTAAGGCAGCAGCCCATGCAAACACAGCCCAAGCCATTGGAGACGTTCTGGACCTGGGCATTAATAGTATTGAACATGGTAGCGAGCTCTACTCCGTGGAAGACGACGATGTCACATTGATAAGAAAATTGGCTAGCGTCACTCATGTGAAATGGGTACCGACATTAGCAGCATATTATACCATCGCACAAACAGGACAAAAAGAAACATGGGAGAGAGCGCAAATCACCTTCGGAAAGGCACTAGAGGAAAACTTGGATAACATTGCCTGTGGAGGGGACACTGGGGTATTTAATCATGGAGAAAATGCGTTAGAAATGATACTCATGCGGAAGCTTGGAGCACCATGGGAGAAGGTCTTGGGTTGGGCAACCCTAGGTGGTTGGGAGTGCGTCAGGGGTATGGAATGGGAAGGTGAATGGGGACAGAGCCGGATAGAGGAACTGGAGAAAGGGTCTGGCTCACATGCGGACAAGGACCGCGGTCGTCCATTCGGTTATATCCATAAGGGTTGGGCTGCGGACTTGGTCGGATTGGAAGGAAATGTGACTGGGTCTCCGGAAGAGTTTGAAGAAAGCGTCAAGGAAGGTGTCCGAGTAGTTATCAAGGGCGGAGAAGTTCACAAATGGTTGATATGATATGTTGCCAGTGATAGGCTTTTATATATGTAGTTGAAAAGCCCTCGATAATGGTGAAATGGGTGTTCTATTTGAGAGTATGACATGATGTGTGTTGTGTTTGATCACCTTCTCTTCATTCCCGCGACAACATCTTGCCTGTTACAGCAGAGCATAAATACCGCGCTCCTTTCATGTTCAGATCCACTTTGCGTCTCATTAGCATGATCATTCTACCACACCCTGTCTGTTGTTTACCACGTTTCCATCACCTCCTAACAGAACAACACACACAGGACCTGCCTCCCATGTATACTTTTCCTTCCCACCAAAATATGTTTATAAATCAAGGTACGCCACCGCGCTCGATAGAGGTCCATTACCGACAGACCATCCGCAGACACTGGCATCGACGAAGATGCATCCTATCTTTTGCAACAGACGCTCCTTCCACTGCTTCCTCAAAGCACAAGCACCCCACACAAGAAACCAAGACCCATTAGCCTCGACCTTTCACCTTCACCAGCATTTAGGCCCGTTGACAAGCGGAGACACACACTGTGCATTTGCCCTGACCATTGTCCGCCAAGAATCGTACGTCTGTCACACAGGGGTCCCCGGTTGCTCATATATGCAGGTATATCAGGAAGAGTTTCCTTCCAACGATAGCGTTATTGTCCCTTCACCCACACCCAGCCCCTTTGACCTCTCTATGGTAGAAGGAGATGTGCGATCTCGATTCTGGCTTCTTGAATGGTCAGCTTCTGACTTACATTCCCTAGCTCGACCAAAGTTCCAGCTCCATACTTGTTTCCCCTTCACACCAACTTTATATACATCCATTTGACAAGGTAAGGCGCATATATTAACTTCCTTAGCTTACTGAAGTGATTTTTTGACAGCTAAATTTCAACGTGAGTTGAATCGAGGCTAATATCCCTCTTTGACATGCTCACAGATGAAACGCAGTTGCAACCTCAACCTGCCATGGTTCCGGAAAGGCATCTAGTAGGTTTATGGCCTGACCATATTACACCAGTTGAGTTTATGCAAAGTGAAAGGCCTCAGGTGGCACTTCGCCTCGGCCAAGACTTCGGCGATCCAATCGAACGATGACCTCTGCACCTAGTCATTATTATCAGTCTGTGAGATGGTTTGCTATATTTATGTATATCCGTTCTTGATTTAGTTCGAGTAGAAAACACCTCCGCGAAACAAGCCGACGCCCACAAGGCTAATGCCACCACCCATCGTACTACCAATGGGAGAAAAACGAGTGGTAAGTGAAGCTACCGGTAGGGTAACAAAATTTTGACTTACCTTGTCCCCAGCGTAATAGGAGACGCAGCGACGGAAATTTCCAGCACCAATCCAAGATCTTCGAGCTCGACCTATCACCCATATTGGAAGACGTACATATGGCCGAGAATTACTTTAATTCACCCAGGATTGACCAGAGTGTTAGCTCTGATAACGAGACAACTGACTCCAGTTATGGGGAATTGCTGGAAACACAGGCAAGCCAACAATATTAACCACATCATATACGTTAGTTGACGATCCGTTAGATTGTACAACAGAAATATCTGGATGGAGGATCCGCGGTCACTGACTCGAAAATAGAACGGTATGGATATAGTGAAGGTTCGTTTCCTGTTCCGGAGAATGCAACAAGATAGGCAACTAAATCTTTTCAAAAAGTGATACAAGTTTCTCACGAGCCAACGTTGGCATTGGCTATGCCTACCGCCCCCGAGATGATGCGACCCTTGCGAATATCGGAAGCCGCGGAGCTCCCTCGAGATAAACAGGAAAGTGCAAGGATGTTAGAAACAACAGATGGATCCACTGGATTGCACGACATATATCCTGCGGAGGAAAAGCCCCACTGGCGGCTCCAAAACGCCGTTAAAGATAATCTTGAACAAGAACCCAACACTATTGGAGAACAAGTTGTAAGAAAGCAGGCACCGCACAGCCCAAAGATATGGATGTTAAGTCGCGCATGGTCAAGTATATCACGCCTATTAGATTTATCATCCAATCGAAAAGATTCCGGAACAGCGAGGAATTCCAAAGTGTCACGAAGAACCAAGACAAGCGACATTATACCCAGTAGCAACGAAGAATCATCAATGACTACAGATGTACCGCTGATGAAGGAACAAGTTGGTGGTAATATGTTATCCAGGAGTTGGGATAGCTCGGGCGAGAGTGATCCTAGAAGATATTCAATTGGCATCACCACACTAGCACGCCGGCGGTTAACCAAACGGCACAATCCAGGAAAGAGGTACAGTGTGGGCTGAGAGGACTTGGCCGACCCGATGTAGAGGAACCAGTTTTGACTGGATAATTATTCTTGAAATTTTGTTACAACGACCAGAGGAATGGGAAGACTGATGTGACATTTGATTATGTGTCGTCATCCCGAAAGATGTAGATAGGCGAGGTTATCCAGAGTATTTGTGCCCGTTGTTCGAATAGAGAGTAGACTGTGAGCTTTGTGCTACAGCGTTACAGTGGTCAGAGACATGCTGGACAGCGCCGGGATGCATGGGTAAATGGAACCGGACCCAAGACGGGAGAGGGATGATCGGGACTTCCATATTTGGACGACCCAAGGGTGAGGAGGACTGGGTACCGTACTATCGTTTCGTCTGAGGCGTTCCGTCCGTTGGTTTGGGTTCGTCATCTTACCACTTTTAATGAACACTCTTATTCTCTTACTACATCCTTCCTCATGTCCGTTGCCCCCCCCCCCTCCCCTCCCAACAACCCCGTAATTTCAACAGCCGTCTCAAGCAGACGGCATGGACAGTCTTTCAGCACCTCAGGAAACACACCGGCGTAGGTGTTGTATGCGCAGTCGCGTATTTTGACCCGTGAGTCATGTGTGTCGCGTACAGGTAGAAAGCCAGAAATTCATGCTAGAACAGTGGGAATTGGGGTGTTGATCTCCAGGCTGGCTCATTATTTGGCTATCGATTACTTTTTGTCGTGTTACTCGCCGGTCTATTCGCCGTATTCCTTCAGGTATGTACCTGAATATTCCGGATATCCGGTAAGTAACGATGGCGGCATAGGTCCTAGCAAGTAGGCTTGGCTGTGTGACCGGAATCGGTAAGTCTGGGACTCCATTGGATTTCGTCATAATTCCGCCCTTTGCACCCCCTATTTTTGTCAACCATACTGCCGACGAAGAGTGGTGTATGCGTTGCGCGTCATGTGCAAATGTACCTGCACTGTCTGATTATCAGATTTCGTGCCCAATATTTGCGTGGCGCTATTTTTAGTACCTTCCGACCTCGTCGTTTGTGGTTTTGAACATCAATACACTTAATGCTGACATATCCTGATAGATCTCGCCTCTCACACTCGATTACTTCTATACAATCGGCCCAAGCACCCGCGTTTGTGCCGATGGCTGCTGCTTTATCCATTATATGGCTTAGCGGAAATTGCAATCATTGCAACCGACCTTGCAGAGTTACTTGGTTCAGCAATCGCTCTGGTTATGCTCTTCCCCAAGCTGCAACTCTGGCATGGTGTTTTATTAACGGCCGTTGATGTCCTCTTTATTCTTGCCATGGGTGATCCTCTGCGCGGCCGACCGGTGCGAATGTTTGAACTCCTTATTGCTGCGATGGTATGCCGGACCATAATTAGCTGCGACTCGTAAAAATAAACTGACGCTAGAACCTCTTAGGTATTTGCGGTACTGATATGTATGGTCATTATTATTTCGAAAGTAGATGTTGATTGGGCGGACGCATTCGAGGGTTATTTACCTTCAAGGTATATATTCGCTTCCGGGGGTCTTTATACTTGTAAGTGTGTGGTATTCTTTCCGTCTAGAAATAATTGTTGAAAGGGTCGGATTACAGCTGTTGGTATTATCGGGGCAACTGTTATGCCGCATAGTCTTTTTATCGGGTCTGCTCTCGCCACCCAGGACAGAATAAACTATCGACCCATAGATAACAAGAGCGCCGCCAACCAATCTAAAAGCTCTCTGGGATCCGTGGAAGAGAATCCTTCACGGCTGAAAACCCTTATGGCTTCAATGAGAAATGCTTTCCAAGTCCCTCCAAGCAGCTTCTTTTCCACGCAGGCCACAAGACACTCAGAGCGCGAGAATAACCCTCTTCCCTTTGTACAGGCACACATCTATCACGGGATCGTTGATGTAGTTGTATGCTTGCTCGGCTTCGCAGTGTTAATCAATTCCTTGTGAGTATTGATTAACCTTTCATCAGAAAAAAAAAAATCAACGAAACTGACAAAATTTGACCTTTTCTAGAATCCTGATTCTCGCAAGCGCTGTCTTTTATTATGGAGGCCAAGACACCGGAGGCAGGGATCCAGCTAGCCTTTTTGATGCTTATGACCTCATTCGGGACCTTGTCGGCAAACGTAGGTTCTTCGAGATTGTCTGATTTACCATTGTTTCGGGCGTTAAGAATGAGGTTTTTCCCCAAATATAGCTGCGGCCACCCTTTTCGCAATTGCTTTACTCGCATCTGGACAGGCATGTGTTCTTTGGCATGGGTCTGCGAATTCTCCATATTTATCTCTTTCCTAGTGTTCATCTTTCATTGCCACAGTCTCTGGCCAAGCTGTTTCAGAAGGATTCATTCAATGGAGGGTATCGGTAAGCAAATCTTTAATGATTCCATTTACGCCCTAAACTTTTTGCATAAATCTGATATTGTTATCTTTTCATTTCATTGACAGCCTGTTGTACGTCGACTTTTGACTCGCTTACTTGCAATTATACCTTCAATGGTAGTTGCAATTGCAATAGGAAAATCTGGAATTGATACATTACTCGTCGCATCTCAAGTCGTTCTTTCCGTTGTCCTTCCTTTCGTCACTTTCCCTCTGATTTATTGTACTTCATCAAAAACCATCATGCGAGTTCGTAAATCCAAATCATCAAGTTCTTCGGATACGGGTGTAGAGACAGAGGAAGGACCGACGATAGAACAAGCTCCTGGTTTGGCCGAAAGTGCAGAAGAATGGGTTGATTATAGTAATAGTAAAATCACTATTGGAATTGCTGCTTTGATTTGGTTATTGGTGGTGGTTGCGAATGGGTATGTTTTGATCAGTTTAGCGATTGGTAATGAAGGATGATTGGATTAGGGAGAAAGGAGTATGGACCTGGGTTTTTTTTTGGTGGACATTTCGCTTTGAAGATAGAATTGAACGACAATTTATTCAATTAGTTTTGTATGATTAGGCCGTATTGTAGTATAACCAGGTAACTTACCCATATTGTGATATATCGTTCTCAAAGTTGTCAAAACAGTTGTGTGTTATTGGGAAAAGAATTATAGTATAATTTGTGGGACTAGAATTGAGACACACACATATATAAGTGTGTATAAAAATGAAGAGGGAGGAGGAAATTTATGAATGTTTCTCCAACGGATCGATGATAATACCAGGCTGAAAAAAAAAATCAAACTGTATCAGCAAATAAGAATTGAAAAAAGTTGATACATGCGTACCTTCTTAACCACTCTAGGTAACGTAGCTCTCTGGAATCCAACGCGTGTATTCCATTCCTTACCCAACGGTTGTTCCATTGATCTTTCATATTGTGCACGACTTGTATAAGGATAAGGTAAATCTTTCACAATATATTTAGAAGCTTTCTTATCCCGTTTTTCAGATATGATGACGTGTTTTTTGTTGTAATCGGCGCGAGTTGTAGGATCTATACCAGCTAGCTTTTTGATTCGTTGAGGTTTAGGTGCGGTTTTCTTTATTCCTGTACCACCCCAAGATCCCTGAAATTCGAAATTTAAATTAAATGTTTAGAACGATGTAATGTGTCGAGATTAGTATAAATAAGACTAACCCAACCAGGTATTGTGGTATCAATATCTTTAGGTGCATCAGCTGCAATTTCTCGTTTTTTGGCTTCTTCGAATTCCTATAAATTCATCAATTCAAAAGAACATCAGGATGAGACAAAGAAATATAGCGTATGGGAGGGAAAGCATACATGAACAACATTGTCACCAGCAAAAGCAAGTGCTACTAAATCTCGTTGTTGGAAAGCTTTAAGACCTTTAGGATTTGCGTCGGCTTTTGCTTTAAGCATTGATTCTTCTTGTGCTTCGAGTTCACTGTCAGCATCGGAGTCATCGTTGTTGTCATTGTCATCTTCAGCAGCAGCAGGTCTTCCTTTGCCGTTTACTGTTGGTTTTGGTGGTACCGATGTTGATGTTGATTTACCCAATGATGGTTGTTGTGTGGATTTGAGAGTAGAAGTGGAAGTGGAAGTGGAAGTGGAAGTGGAAGTGGAAGGTTTGATTGTCAGATTATTATCCATTGATATCTCGACAACTGCATCTTCTTGAGCTTTTGTTTTTTCTTCTTCTAACTTTCTTGCAAGTTTCTTGAGTTTATTTTTTGACTTCTCAACTTTCTTGCTATCCTTCCCGAATACCTCATTCTTTTTACGTGAAACTTTTGAAGATTCCTCATTGTCTCGCGAAAGCCAAGGATTACTTTCATCATTATCATCAGGTGATGAGTGAAGACCACGAGGTGTCTTACGAGATAGCTGAGGGGATGGAGGTGGAGGAGAGAGGAGGTCGGTTGATTTAAGAGTAACACTAGAAGTATCAGATGCGAGAGAACCCATTGATCTTGAACCTTGACGAAGAACATCAATTTGTGGTGCGCCTGGGCGATATTGCATACGACCACCAGTACGATTGGCAAGTACGCCACTCGTTGAATCGCGTCCGTTTTCCGCTTCATCATCTTCGTCATTACTGTTTTGCCCAATATCCCCTCCCATTTCCTTAATGAAGTCATCTCGTAGTTGGTCCGTTGCAAGTTGCTCTCGTGCCATGGCATCCTTCATGAACTTCATCTCAAATATACTCTTTCCTTTCTTCCCTTCAGGAACTGGCGCTGATTCCACATCCTCCAGATTTCTGATCTCGTCGAATGCTGCTTTCTTGATTTTGAGAACACCCTCTTCAGTTTCAATTTCTTCTTCATTATCTTCACTACTCTCTTCTTCACTTTCATCACTTCCTAATCCTTGAATCTTCCTCTTCAACTGTTCTCCACGTTGCAACATCTCTTCGATCTCGTGTCTACCGCCTTCATCCAAATGTTTATTCTTCATCTGTTTCGCCCATTTACCAGTATTCTTATGTCTCAAAGTGGCTCTTTCCCTAGCACGCTGAACCTCTCTCTTCAACAATCCTTCCTCAGTTTCACTTTCATCTCCTTTACCAAGTTTCTCTTGAAGCCTTTCCTTTTCCTTTCGTTTGATTTTACGATACGCTTTACTCTTGATTTTATTAATTCGTTTTGCTTTTAATTCAGCACGAAACATTAAGTCTCGCATACGACGTAATTCTCCACGTCGAGCAGCAACTTCTTCGACTGTAAGATTGTTCATTTTGAGCATTGTATCTTCTGTTTCTGGTAAATCTTCATCACGCAATTTGGCGGATCTAAGAAGAGAATCTACAGCAGATTCCAATTTCGTGGAGGGCTTTGAGGAGAATGATGTCAATGAATAAAAAGAGCTGTGTGTGTAAATAAAATTGTAAAAGTTTACCTTGAATTTTGCGGCAAGTTCTAGATTGGAAACACGGCCTGTTGGACGAGCTTGGAGAGGGAAACTTAGATGCTCAGCCTAAATGAAGAATGTATTGAGCTATAGCTGTGATATAGCGTGCGCCACTGAAGATAATACTGACCTCGCGGATACGCTTCATTGTGCCAGACCATTTGTCGACTTCTTCTTTTGTCTGTTCGTAAGCTGCCTCACGATCTAGACGTTCTTGTGTTCGTTGAGGTAGAGGAGCAGAGAGAGCCTTTACTTTTGTTGACGTTGAGGATAGAATTTTTGTATTCTTTTTGAGGGTGAGGAGGTTGGCGGATTGATTTGTGAGAGGTGCCAGTAGATCATTGAGTTGTAGTTTCGAACCTGAAAAAAAAACAGGCTGATATTAGGTATAGATAAGGATTTATATGTCCAAACTTACTTGAAGCATGTGCACGGAACTCATTTTCAGCTCCAGCTTCAGTTTTTTCTGTGATGATACGTCGTTTTCTTGACCGAGGCTCTTTCGAAGTTTCGTCTGCATTTTCAGTTTCGCTTGCCTTGCGTTTCTTGGCTGTAGGATCCAATGTTGAGATAAATTTTTGGAAATTTTCTGCTGCTTCTGGTTCTTCTTCGTCTTCAGATGCAGTGAATACTTGGGTTACTTCCTCTTCTTCTTCCGAATCAGAACCAGATTCTTCATCCTCTTCGTCGTCAGATTTACGCCGTGATTTTAGTTTTCCTTTTTCAAAATTTCCATCGTCACTCCCAGTATCGATGTCCCCTTTTCCATCCAAAACATCAAGCAAATCAATAAACTCATCCGAATCACCTTCCTCCTCTTCCTCTTCCTCTTCCTCTTCGTCCAGCGAAACCATATCTTCGTCTTCATCAAGGTCTACATCCGCAAATCTAACTGACGCCTTTTGTTTCCTTAGCTGTGGCTTCGCCTAGCAAAAAAAAAACACAACATTAAAAACGTAAGATACCAAATCGAAATTATAAAATACCTTTTTGGAGAAGAAACCTGCAAAACGTTCGTCGTCACTTTCGTCAAAAGCATCATCACTGTCTAACTCTTCATCATCTGCACTATCGATACGTTCATCATCGTCATGTTCACCGATAAGCCTTGCCTTTTCCCATTCGTCTGGGGTCATCGTGGTACACTTGCGTGCGTGAGAAATTAATAACATATAAAATAAATATAAAATAAATAATACTCTGAGCCACGGGACTTGCCGAGAACCAGTGACAGGGCGGGAAGAACAAGAGGCAGCTCTTGACAGCAACCCACGACGAAAGCAACAAGCTTGAAGAGAAAGACAACAACAAAATGGATGACGGTACGTCCTCAACACAAAAAACATCAGCCTACGACAGCCGGCCACACTTGTTTTCGTCACAGCAACACGCACCGCTCTTCGTGTTTCCGCCCTTTCCAGCACATAACTTTTAAAAAAAATATTCGATTTCACCTACCTACTCTCTCTCTCTCTCTCTCTCTCTCTCTCGGCTTTTACACCTTCGCGGTGCTTTGTGAAAAAAATGTTGGCTAACGGCCAACGCTTTCCAATATTTATTTATTGGGAATAATTTCATTTGGCGCGTGGGCCTTTTATGTGTGTCGACAAAACGGCAAAATCTCTCTCTCCCCCTCTATAAACCTCAGCTCTCTCTCTCTCTCTCCCTCAGCGTTTTCAACTACAACAACGACCTGACATCCAACTTTGCTTTTTCCCCTTTTCATCCCTATATATATATATTCTACCCAGCCTGGCAATCTCAGGATATCGCTCCATCAAGTGGCGGTGGTATCAGTATTCCTACTAGTGATGTGACTATGGCAAATAGTTCTGCCATGTCCACTGATGACGCGACTTGGAATTCTAATTCCAATGGTGGTGGTGATAGACGTTCTCCTGGTCGTGATAGAGAACGTGAACGCGATAGGAATGGTGACGCTCCCAGAAGATCTAGTCGTAGTCGAAGCCCAGGACGTACTGAAGAAAGAGGGTATGTCTTATTCATCCTCATCTTCATTCCCATCGTCCTCTTCCGAATAAAACTGATTTTTATAAATTTATAGAACTAATCCTGGTAATAACCTCCACGTTTCTGGTCTCAGCCATAAAGTCGATAGTCGTGAATTAGAAAACGCTTTCGCAAAAATTGGAAGAGTACGTTCCTCCTTCCCCCCCTCTCTCTCTTTACCTTATACGTATGAATTAAATTCTTGCCACGCTAGGTTAAAAAAGCTTCCGTCATGTATGACCCTCACACTCGTGAATCACGAGGCTTCGGTTTCGTTACAATGGAAACTTCAGAAGAAGCCGATGCTGCTATCACCGCTCTCAACTCAACTGATCTCATGGGTAAAGTTTTGAACGTGGAAAAGGTACATCAAAACAATCAATTTGCGTGGTCCAGAGAATAACTTTTTTTTTTCACAGGCCCGTCGTGGACGTGCCCGAACTCCAACACCCGGCAGATACTATGGACCGCCTAAAAGGAGTGATTGTGAGAAGTGTTTCCAACAAACTTATCAGAAACCTTTAACTGATTAATATGTAACTCTGTCAATAGCCGAGCGTCCTTATGATCCCCGACCCTATGATAGCCGTTACTCTCGAGACTATGACGATCGCAGACGAGGAGGACGATATGATGACCACCGTGGTGGAAGAGATGATCGTCACAGAGATTATGATCGTGATCGCGACCGTGACCGTGGTTATGGACGCGACTATGACCGGGGTGACAGAGATAGAGGTGATAGAGGTGACCGTGGAGGCAGATATGATGACCGAAGGTATTAAATTTGAGTTGTGTCAGTGTATCGGGATGAGTTATGAAGTGTATGTATATACAAGAGATAGATCATATCAAGCATCCGTGAAGCTTCTTTCCTGGTGCTTGTTTCATTTGTGTACTTACAGTCGTAAAATGAAATCATTTTCTATCTCCAGAGGACCAGACAATAGTCGTTTTCAAATGGGAATGATCATTATTTCACAAAGATTCGAAGATGTTCCTCCAATGATGTCGGATTATTTTCTTTAGACTCCTACACAACAAGCTCCTACAGCACGAGAAATACCTTGGAAATATCCTAACGCACTCGGCAGCCGCCAGGTCGGCCGTATGTGATATTACTATGCCTTCGACTTTCACCTGGTGTGAGTACTTGATCTGTTGAGAGGTACATAGGAGTCGATAGAACAGTGACTTCGAGAGTTGTCAAATGGGCAGGAGTTCCATCAACCTTAAAGATTTTGGTTTCAATAAACAAACCGAAAGAATATAAAAACAAATGGGTGACATACCATCCGAACTTGCCAATTAATATTTTTCTCTAACCAAGCCGTCACATCTGCCGCACTATAAACCACATTCTCATTACGCCCACCCAAACCAGACAATTTCCTTATACCCTCATTCAAATGAACAAAACCCTCTTGTACAATTTCCCCTTCTGCTAATCTTCTACAATTCGCACATTGAAGTAATTCGCTGTTAACGAAAGCATCAATAGTTCCAACCATATTTGGACTCATCCACCATTCCATAGTTCCAAATGTCGATGTTAATGGTGGTATAGGCCCCAAGAATAAAAAGACAGAAAACGAATCGCCAAGTTCAAACTTTCGAAATGTGACTTTCACAGTCCAATCTAGATAGAAATTTGTCGACAAAGAAGCCAAGCCCCAAAGAGATTTAACAGTAGGAAGACCACAGCCACAACCGCCGTAGAGTTCTGTCACTTGAGCCAAGAGGATACTGCCGTAGTCATTTGAAACGTCTATACAGGCGAGTTCAGGATAGGTATAACCAAGTAATCTCGTATCTTCCATGTCCACCGATGACCAGTAATTGAAACAATCCTTCCTAAAAGGTGTCAAGGCTACAATGGACAATCGAAACTTGTCAAGTGTGTGATCAATGAAAGAACGCACCAGTACGTCCGTCCACGAGTGTCGTTGTGGGAATAGTAAATGAACCTCGGTTGGCTTTTCCGCCAGTTACCCACACCCCAGGGTTAAGCGCTGACCATATTGACAATAATCGGTCAACATTACAGTGATGGAGATAAAAGATCGGGTCAAACCCTGTATAACATATGTGTGTTCTGTTATCATTGGTCAATAATGAAAAAAAACGTACCTGCAACTGCGGGATTACTCATGTGGCCTCCGACAAAGACATGAATGTTATCATGAATTGATTCAAGGCTGTTGCTGACCGCCGTCCTCTCTTCGACTGAGTGGTTACTGAATGCGGACCATGTTTTGAGTCTCGTGAGCATATAGTATACCTTAGTCTTCACTATTTCATGATTGTTTTCGAGAATACTAACAAGATCGTCATCAACTTCGACAGAAATGTTGGGATAGCACAAGAAGCGACATTACATCTTTAGTCGTTTGATCTGATCGATATCAGAAGAACGTTTTGTAGGTTGGCGAACCGTTGTTCCCCACTTGGCAAATTTACGAGGAAAAGCAGCCGTTTGCTCTTGAAAAGTGTAATAAAGAAGAGGATTATTTATGGAAGTCCTTTTCCCGTCAGGAGTAATAATAAGGATCACGGAGAGTTCTATAACTTCTGGTGGAGGAACTGCATGTTTCGCCCAGTCCCAATAAGGTTGTCGGAGAGTACTAGCAGCTTTTTTCCAAGCCTCTTTGTCTACTT
Source organism: Coprinus comatus (assembly GCA_034638255.1). Lineage (NCBI taxonomy): Eukaryota > Fungi > Basidiomycota > Agaricomycetes > Agaricales > Agaricaceae > Coprinus > Coprinus comatus. The sequence goes on from JAWPGT010000009.1 coordinate 667,164, forward strand.
GATATGTGTCCGCAATTATCTGTGCCCGTTCATTTATAATTTGCTACAGATAAATTAGCCTCTTTTGAGTCTGTATATGCTACTCAGCCTTGCCTCGAGAAGGACAAGGTATGTCCTGTGCCAAGTAGGAAAGAGGACAGATCCATGAACACAATAACCACCCCATTGTTGTTGGCGTTTTATGTTGAGACTGTGAGGATCGTCGGGAGTTGCATTGTTCCAAGGAATATATGGCCAGCCATGAATACCAGATATCTGAAAGAACGAGAGTAGATTGTCTTCTGAATCTTCATACATAGAGCCTAGTCGCCATTTGAGAGATTAAATATGCTCCTTTGGACAGTCAAGCCAGAGCTCACGAAGTGCCTGTACATAGAGAGAGAACTGTTTTTCATCTTGAACAAAGTCATAGATTTCCTTGCGAGATGATATGCCATGTCCCACAACGCCTCGAACGATGTAAGGAGTAGTCATGATGAGAGTTGAAGATAAAGAGGGGTGAGTGTATGTATGGAAGTTGAGTAGAGCATTTCCCACGCTCAGTTGTTAATGACCACATACCGAGTCTTCCTCGGAGCCCCATCGATTAATGAACTGGACAATGATCCGGCATCCTATCATTGGCAGAGCTTCTCTTCCCGCACTGAGAAGACAGACGAACTTTTACCTACTCCATCTGACTTTCCGGCAATACAGACACTTGACGATGCTTCTCGCAGAATTTCGTTGATGTATCAGAATGTCATCTTCAATGAGGACACCGAGCAAGAAGATAGCTTCGAAGACGAACCTAAATCTATATTACAAGGTAAACTGACTTTTTCCTTGCGAACTCGGTGTTTAAGTCTTCTTCAGACCAGACTACGACCATCACATGGCCTCCCACTCCTATCGAAGGAGAGTCGACCGCTCAACACAAAACTACAGAACTTTCCTTTTTAAACGCTACGACGCGATCTTCCTTTGACTCCCTATTAGAGACCCAACAAACACAGGAAACTCAGTCATTCAACTACTCAGACGCATCCTCCATTGCGCGCTTCCCGACTTTTCACTTTAACTTGCATTCCATCACGTCCCTCACACATTTATCTAAGCAGAAAATCGCAGGTCCTGTAAAGATATCTACAGTTGCCGCAGTCTTGGAAGTTGAAGGTCCCGATACTATCACTATCAAGAACGGTCGAGATGCTGGAAACCAGGTAGCGATCCTCAAAATGATCATTGGTGATGAGGGAGGTACTATCTGTAAATTAACAGCCTGGAGACAAGTTGCGGAGCAATGGGGAGGTCTACTCAATTTTGCTGGTGTTAAAAGAGGTGACATCATCCTCGTGGAAAGTAAGCCTCTGAATCTGTTTTAATGACACAAGGTTACTCAACACCGCCACCAGATGTAACCATAGTCTTCAATGCTAAGACATCGCCAACCATCACAGCCTCGCCGTTCCTGAAATCCTCCATGATCATATGCTATCGCACAATGCCAGTACTAGAGAGGACAACAGGTTGCGCCCTGATCTAAGATTAGGTCAAAGCGATGCGTCTGTGAGAAAGGTTGCTGTAGTGGTAGCTTGGTTCCAGGAATTAGCTGGTCTAACGGCTAACAATTCTTCTTGACAAAACACCACTTTGCCGATGTCTTGGGCTTCGCAATGTGTTGAAGGTTGACAGGATATTGATGATTCTTATATATTTGGGTTTTGACAACCACCAGTCATCCCCGTCATCTCTCAGAAGAGAACATTGATATTGATCAAATCTCAGCGCGCTAAATTGATCGTGGAGCTCTAAGCGAAGAATACACCACACCTGCCCATTCATTTGGTCGAATTGCACAGAATTATAGACTAATACGGATAATACGGAAATATTTATTGTCCGCTGACACTGCAATATTGCACTGTCCGTAGGGGACGCCTAGATCTGTCCATAACCATAACCATCACGTTCCATTGGTTGGCAGTTCTAGCCACACTTATTTAAAGTGGCAATTTGATGAAACCCCTTCCTTCCTTCCCATACTAACACCTCCACTTTTCAAACCACACACTTGCTAGATACTTGTTTAGCAATGTCGAATCCAGCTCCCGAAGCACAGAACTATCAAGGGGATCCAGCATACCACGTAAGTACTCTTGAGATTTAATATAAGAAAGATTGTGTATATATCATCGAATGTTTGTTCGTAGCCGGATTATGCGAGGAGTGTAAGTTTATCTCTATTTTCTCATTGTAACTTTACTCAATGTATACCGACAGGCAACTGTAAGTGTTTATTGCTCAAAAAAATGTACACATGGACCAACTCAACCTTTGCACCTTTACAGGACCAAGTCACAGCTCCGTACCCAACATCTGAACACCCACCTTCAGTGCTATATCCTACGGCAGTTACTGTTCCTGCCCCTCCTGCGATGTTACCTGAAGCAACAATGGTATATCAACCAAGTTATATGCCTCTAGAACCACCCACGCTTGTGTACTCTGGAATGGTGATTCCGAACCCAAGAGCACCACGTGCACCGACAGGATTCATGAAGGTCCCTGGGTATGATCCTAAGAAAGACTATGGAGAATTGAAAGGAGCAAAGAAGTCTGGTTTGATGAGTAGTGGATGGAATGAGGAGACTTGTGAGTTTTCAGTTTCACATCTTCTTGATCTCTGTCTTTCTTCTCTCGCTCTTTCTTCGTCCCTTTCTCTCTCTCTACAAAAAAAACGGATGTCTAAATGCACGATTCGTTTTCTCGTCAGTGTCCAAGATTTTAGTCAGACGGAATATCTTAGAATTGAATGCGCTTTCTGATTATATCTCCGGTGAGACTGGCAAGACTTTGGTAGAATTTTTGCCTAGTAAAGGTTCACTTGGTGGATGGTTCAAGTGGGTGATAAATGTGTTCAAGATCAAAAGCAAAAGTAGCACTAATAATGAATCAATCATCCAGCGAAATCATTCAGGCTTTGGCACTTGGACCATTGGAATACGATGTTATGTTGGCCAAACGCGCCACTGAGGGTGCGGGGTAAATATCCTTCAAAGAATAATGGGAAGTATGATATTGACAATAAATCGGTCTTTTGATAGAACGAAAGAACAACTATTGTTAGAGTTATATCTGGGTCGTAGTAATGAAGATATGGTGCTGTTGAAAGACACATACCAGAAGACATATGGTACTACTCTGCAGGGCGATTTGAAAGGTGACATATCGTCTCCGAATACTCAAACTAGTAAGTGGAGAACGTGATATGTGTTTAGATTTGTCCTGACCTGTGGTTGTCATTTAGTGTTCATGATGGCTACAAGTGGACAACGTCCGATGACCTTACCGGGCTATGTTGACAAGGATCTAGTCAACAAGGATGTGGAAGAACTTTACAATCATGGGCCTGCGAAGAATTCAAAGTTGAATGAGGTAGGTTTTTTTACGGATAAAACTCATCCCGTCAATACTTGCATGTTAATAAGAATTATAGAGCATCTTCTGCAGAATTCTTATTAATAACTCGGATGCTCATATTGCAGCCATGTGAGTTGCTCATTATAATGAAAAATAGAAGCTAATCTTAATCTGGTGTTGCTTTTTTGCTTTTGCCTTTGTACAGCATTAAACACTTTGGAGAGAAGTATAAAAGTCTTAGCAGAACAATCAAGAAACTAAACTTGTATGTGACTAATTCCGTTTTCTTCTGTTTTTTTCTCTCCTCTGCTTCTAGTCATTGCAGAGCTGATACCGTCTTGGCATTCATTTAGTGAGACTTGGGTAAAAGCAGGATTGCTATATATCATCCATGGTGTGAAATTGAAGCGGAGCGGATATCCATACGGAGCGTGGCGGGACGCAAAACTCATAGAAGCCTCTATGAAAGGTATAGGTACTAAAGACGAACTTCTTGTGTGGAGGTAAGAAGCTACTCTTCAAAATATTCGGAAGAATGGGTATTGATGTGATGATAATATGATAGGATTGTCCGAGCGCACTGGGATCCTGCGAGGATGAATACCATCAAAGAGGCATATAAGACGAGATACGGGAAAAACTTAAAGGATCGTGTGGCGAAGGAGACTAGCGGGGCTTATAGAGATATACTGATTGACCTGATCAACAAGGTCTGAAGCCTGTGTGTATAATTGTATACAAATACATGTGTGCCAGAGATACGCCGTAGTTATAATTGTAAAATATAGGAAATCGAACATGAGGATATCATTACCGCTATCGGTAGTGATGACCTGAGTTTTGGGAGGTGAAAGAGCAGAATAGGCAGGTAAGAATGACGTCAGCTCTGAAGTTAAGGCTTGCCCACAACCCAGGGCAAGGCAGGGCCGGTGGACATTTCCTAATGCGGATGCGCTTCGCAAAAACGCATGGCCAACACGTGTTGCTTGCCGTACATTTTTCAGGCTAGCGGCGCAGGCCGTGGCCGAAATCGGTGGATTAGGAGGTAGGATTTGTGCTATGTGTACTACAAACCTTGGTGAAATAGATGGATAAAAGCAAGGGATATGTGGGCGGGTGCAGAGAGTAACGGTAGGCAGGCGGGAGGCGGAGGGGCGGACGGAGAAATGATGGAATTGAGAGGCCGGACGGGATCCGATGGCGGCTGACGGGGCCGAGTGAATGGACAACAGCAGATTTAATAGTAGTGAGGGATCACAAAACGTCCTTTTCATTTTCTCCCACCTCGACTATCGACCATGAGCTGCTAAATAACCTCCCCGACTTGATATGCACAACCCACACTTGTTAAAACCCACAATGGAATTTTCTTGCCTACGCTATACCCATCAAAATACCCATCGAACCTGAATATTCGTTTGTTGTCCACCCACAAATCCGCACCACAGCCCTATTACACAAATTTCTATACCACAATCCACAAAAATGCTATCTGCTTCTATGAAAGCGATATCTCTGTCACAAACCCCCCCAATGGACAACCCCATGCCAATGTCCCGGCCATCACCATCCCCCCAGACAGCTGCAGTAGCACCTGGATCGATACCGTCAGTTACTTCTCCAGGACAGGGCTCGATGTCTACACGTCGTCCATCGTTCAACATACGTGATTTTATGGTGGACAATGATGCGGACCAAGCCACTTCTTCCATGTTTAAATTTATGGATGAAGATGCCATTATACGCGCACAGGTTGAAGCACTAGAGGCCTTAAACGAAGCAGCACTTACGCGTGCACTACAAGAGTCAGAGGCAATGGCTGCTTCGGAAGAGGAGCGGCGAAAACAGGCTGAAAGAGCTGTTGAAAATGCTAATGGCAGCGATGCTTCTTCGGCTATGAATAGTACGGTTGTACCTGTCACCCATGCAATAAGAGAACGCGATCCTTCTTCTCAGCCTTGCCCATCCCCCCAGTCTGAATCCACCATGCCCACTGGACGATACAACAACGACGAGGCTGCTGCACGTTTTTTGGCGAGGGAGTGGAGAGTCGCGTCTCTCCAGGGTGCTTTATTAAAAAACCCCGATGTTACACCGCATACATTCACCTCCACATCGCATACACCCACCTCCTCCGCAGTCACGGTTCCACCTCCTCTCCTCCCTCGCAAGGTTCCTTCATCGTCCACTCGCCCACCTCCTATCACTATTCCCGCCGCCGAATTTTTTGCGCGATCTCCTCCAAAAGTACACTATCGACAGAGCTCCTCGACGGCTTCCCGGGCTTCAGCATCGTCCAAGCCTTCTCCAGCATTACCTGGGGATTTCAAAGATAAACCTTTACCTCGTCCATACACGTCAGCGAGCTCCGCCGCTGCTTCCCAATATGCCACTAAATCAGCTGATCGCGCTAATCCTGCTCCTCAAGGCGCTTCTAGTTCCATAAATATGCATATCAAAACACACCAAGTATCTTCAGCTTCCTCTAAACCAAATTCATCCAGAACCCGGGATGCTGGGAAAGCACCGGCCGAGACTGTATCTATCAAGCGGGCTACATCTCCAGAAAAACCGCGTGCGTTAAATCCTACTCCGGCCGTAGCCTCAAGTGGTGAGCAGAAGCGGGGTATAGATATAAAATCTAGCGACAAATCAGCGCATACACCCACCCCAATGAGGACTATCGACATTCAACAGACTCCTACGAGCTCGAGATCATCATCTGCGACGACATCTCCTCACTCCACCCCCAACACTTCACCAGGCATCAGTCCTTCCTCCTCATTGTCTGCAAGCTTGAATGTCTCTACCTCTGCTTCCAAATTCGCTGCCGCGGAACGAGAGAGGGCTCGTGCATCGAAGCAAGTGTTAATGTCTGTGCCTGTACCTGCACCTGTATTTACACCTGTCAAACCTGTCGCCGTCGCTCTCCACCAAAAAACCAACGCCAGTCCCCATTCCCCTGTTTCATTAGATACCTCTCCGTCATCAAGTGTTCTAATGTCTCCACCACCCTTCCAAAATTCTGTTGTCCAAGCACGCTCCATTTTACTAGAATCGTCCACTCAAAAAACAGCCCACCTTCCGAAGCGCAGGCCGTTCCGAATCCCGTTAAGAACCTTATGGTTGTACCCATTTCATCACTATCAGAATCAGACGACGAAGATGATGGGAGAAGTGATAGTGAGAATGAGGATGAAGATGAAGAGTGGGAGGTCATCGATCACGAATCTGTTCCTCTCAGGTATCTCTTCACCTCTAGTCACAGTTGTACCAAGTGTGGAGGAAGTATTTTATCACCCCGTAATGTTGTGAGTAAACATTTCACTTTTTTTATTACACTCGTTATCTCACAGCTTGCCAGTTGTACAAACAATCTGAATCTATGCATATCTCCTGCACCAAATGTGCCACTACGTACTGCCGAGGGTGCTTCACCGTCGCGAAATGCCCTAGAAATTGCTCTGGTAGCAAGGCGTGCTCGTTGATGGCCTGTTGCTCTCAGGTTGGTTCTGTCGCCATATTTGAAGCACTAAGTTCTTTCGACCACGATTTCTTACGCGAGGCTGGCCTTTCTGCAAACCAGAAACCTGAACGAGAAAAGTATATCCAGAATATGATCACACGTAATGGCACAAGCGATCTTGAAAAGACATTCGTCCAGACGACACGCACCATCGTCACTCTTCTTACATCATCTCCAAAAATCGATCCTTCTCTGGGGGAATTATTCGAACGCGCGATGCTTACCGAGGTAGTGCATGGTTTCTTAAATAATCAGATTATCCGAGACTGGATCGCTCATAGCGACGCGTATTGTGCTATCCTCGATTTGCTGCGGTACATGGTAGATGCTGGTCTAGGGGATGCGATGGCGTTGCCAGTGAAAAGGAGCGTAGCAACTACTTGTGGGTTGAAGAAGTGGATGTGGGGTACGGGTACTATTGTTTGGGCAGCTGATAGTGGCGGTCAAAGAGATCCGAGCAAGGGCCAGGAGCTATATAGAGGAGAATTGAAAGGTGGTACCGAGGACTGTGCTTCCTTGAGAGTCAATGAGAATTTAGTATCCTCTGTACCTCTAGGCGAGCTGGTGAACCAGTTGGAGACCCTCACTGGACCACTGTCGTCGTTATCACAAAAACTCCAGTTCTCCGCAACTGTACAAAAGGTGAATGCTCTTTGTGATCGTATCTCCCAGTTAGTTGTCCAGCAAGTTCTGGCCAGCTTCTAGACGACGATCTTTATTTTTTTTCCATCTTTTTCTTTGTTCTCTCCTGCTCTTCTGTGTACTTGCTTTTCTTCTGCATATGCTGTCATGACGATGACGAATTCATTATTCTTATATCATTTTTCACGAATGACGTTCTGCTCTTTTTCTCGATTCAACCATAGGGTCGCTTTATAGCATTATCTCTACGCAATCTTCCATAGACTTTCCCGTTTTTCTCTCTATGTTGTCGTTTGATACCTCATCCTTTTTCTGTTTTCTATGCCGTTTCTTTTTCTATTATAATATTCGCTCTGAGCTTTAGTACTTTTTCCATTATGACCGTGTCATTTCAATTTCAATTTTTCTCTCTCTACAATAGACTTCCTTTATGTTGCACAAGACGACGATTTAATCTTCACTATTTTTTCTATGCTACTTTTTCTTCCTTTACCATAGTTTAGACTCGACTATTTCTCTGAGAGATGTTGGTTGATGTTGACTGTTGATGTTCCGATGATGATGATGATAGTGATAAAAAGTAGTGTAGATGTAAGTAAATGGTTTTATCACCTCGATTTTCGAGTAGTAGCTTATTAAAGTCCCGCTTTTTAGAGACACTTATGACACCAAAATCAAAATTCAGAGTCTGATTTTTCTTTCAATTCCATTGTTTTGAATGTCGTCGGAAACTGGAAAACCTTGAAAATCAACATTTAAGCTTCATTAAACACAGCAAATGAAATTCATAGGAACGCTAAACATCTGATCGATCATTACATACCAATGGAAAATGACATGCATAGCATTTTCTTTCAGCAGCTTTAAAGCTTTAAAAGGTTAAAATCTTGTTGTTGTTTTTTTTCCCCGTGCTCAATACCAATTTCGGCATCGGTATATCCGTATCGGACCGTATAAGTGTTGTCCAAAGCGAATAATCCATTTATTTTTATTTATTTTCCGATTGGGTTGGTTCCTTGGCTATATAGCCAGTGGGTGTTTTTCGTATTTTTCGTACTCCCGAGTCCCACTCCGTTTGGATACTATGGGTAACAATCTAAAACTACAGATCTGAATGCATTAGTGTCAAAGTACATTCGGCGCGCCCGAGCAAATTATGACGATAATCATTTTGACTATCATGATAATTTTGTCGAACTTCAGCTTCAAGCTTGAGCCTTGAATGCTCCAGAGATTCAATGTATCATGATGTATAATACAACCTCTTTAACCTTACCACTTTGATCGGCGGGTGTGTACAGTACCTCCGCAAGAGTGGGTCTGGGCAAGAGGGCTGGTCAATCGTTGAAACCTCGAACTTGACGTAGAGTGAGGGACCTGGAGCTTGCGAGTTTGAATGCTGTCATTGATCAGGAGGTAGTATGTGGATGTGGATGTGGATGTGGATGTGGATGTGGATGTGGATTCCGATGACGGGACTTTTGTGAATTTGTAAGAGATTAATATGATTGGCACTAAACTTATGCGGATTCCCTCGCACGTCAGTAGTATACTAAGTAGATAGCCCCACTGTCACAGAAGTCGGTTGAGTGATAATCGTTAATCATGAACTGTGTTAAGTTTCAACAGAGTTCTTCCCAAGTTCGTCCGAAGAAACAAGAATAGAGTGGATTGTGAGTGACATTGGTTCAGGTTTAGGGCTCAAAACTTTCAGTTTCGGTTCGCTGCGTACGTCTTCAAAATTATCAGAGACTCGAATTGGTAAAATTTATTTTATGAATGCTCCTAAGCCTACTGTGGGTAAGCAAACGAGGTTAGAACCGACTGGTCAACATTACCATTGTACTTGGAAGCGTCACAAGAACTTCTTCGGTTTCCGAAAATAAATTTTCTATGAATCGTCATAAATCCTTCGAACGCGGATGCGAACGGTACATATATACATCCGTTTCGAACTCGGAAAGGACAAAGAAAGTCCAGACTTCGGGGTTGAATATAACATAGTGCGCCCGCTGAAGTTGAAAATAAAAATATCTGAGACAAAGAACCAGTACTAACCTCCTATCTGGGTTTGCGCATACAACTATGCCAGTATGTAGTATGTACTTTGTGGTGTGTGAGCATGACAATTTTGTACCTGAATTTCAGTACGAAATTCCTATTGGGTTCCTTGGGCCTTGAAAATGCCAGGAGATATGTTGAGTTTTGACGGCCCCCATAACATATAACATAAACAGAGCCTTGGGGATGTGCCTGCGACAAAAATACGGTTTACCAGCGGTCTATCGGGCGAGTCTCGCCTATGTTATAATAAGCATCGACGTCAAACTCGGGTTGTTTTAACGGACAAGAAGTTACACAGCAAAGAAGGAATGCGAATTATGACATCTGTCTTCGCATATGGTTCTGTCATGTTAAGTGTCATTATATCATCCTCAACGGTCTTAATAAATTTCGAAGACGAAATGGAGCATAATAGAAGCTCCTTTCGTAGTTTGTGCGCCTATGTGATTTGAACGCTAGGGCTACAGAGGGATGTAAAAAAAAACTTGTTCATCTAACGGCATGAACCAAGACGGTACCTTTGCAATGATGTAGAATGAGTTCAAGTTCCAACTTTAGAGCAAACCTGGCTTATGCGTGTGAGTCGTTAGCTGTCGTTGGTTCGGACAAATTAAGCCGGAATGCATCGGATGGTTTGAAGAAGGGTAAATGATCTGCAGGAACGTTTTATCTGTCGTCTGTCTATCAGTATCAGTCTATACATATTCGCAATTGGCATGACATCAGTATGTGTTGGTATCATTTCTTCTCAGGTGTCTCCGCTGAAAACACAAATCCTGTGTGTTTAGAAAATAGAAATACATACATATATACTTATGTTGAATTCCAAGTGATCTTGTATATCCGATTGATGCATGTATCATCTGAACCAACCTCCAAGTGAAAGGACCGGAGCCGGAGCCAGAGGAATTAGATTTAGTGATCAGATGGTGGTCCCGTCATTGGTGAAGTAGAAACAAATCCTTCGGTTATCAATATTTTCCGTCATCGAAGGAGCTAATAATAATGGCGAGAGCAAGAATGATAACCATCAACGTCCTTGCGCATGTGTGCGGTCCCTTCTGGCGCAAAACCAAAGTGCCAGTCCCGATTTCGGTACCTCTAAAAAAGGACAAGGCCTTCCCGGTGTATTAGCCACGCGAGTTTGGTCAGGTTTTCATTTCCGCTACCATCGCGGAAGACAATTAAAGCTGCACAGGGATATGTATACTTGCTGATGCCATTATATGTAGGATGCGCTTTGGTTTTTGCCGGGACATCGCATTGTACATAGGGGAGTTGAGCCTAGAACTCTTCTGAACGGTTTTTGCGGGGGTTGTGATGACATATGGATTGTCTTGGGATGGTTTCGACGTTAATTTGCTGATCACCCTAGATGCAGTAGAGTGTATTCGCCAAGTATACTGGCGCTTCCGTCAAAGAAAGAAGTAGAGCCAGGGCAATGGATGTTGACAGGCATATTAGTTCGGTGCTTTGTGACTGCCGTATAAGCCCCATATTCCAAGAACCATTGTGCATGAGGGTGTCTTCGAAAGATTAAACTTTGGGAATTATTCTGCAAGTGGTTCGAGTTCTTGTCTGTGGAGTTACGAGTGCATTTAGTTCACCTTCATCACATGCCGATTTGATCAGTCAATAAATTAAAATGTCAATCATTGGGAAAAAGGGCGCAAATACGAACCCATCAGCGGATGGACTCAACTTTGAGTTTGAGATGAATTCGATCATTAGCCAAGTTAAAACAGCGGGGAAATGAACATCACGCGGGCGGTGCAATCTATGCAACGAGGTAACAATAGGTCATGAATCGTGATGGCACAGATAACAAGAATAGCAATGGACTTATGGTATTTGGAAACATGATTACAATCGAATAGGACCATCACCGGAGTCTCGACTACGTATAGCTGACGCGTCGACGTTTCCCCTCGTAAGTGTACTAGTAATGGCGGTGGTCGTTGTTGGAGGTTCGGCAAGTTGAGAAGGTCCCAGCGAAGTGGAAGCAGGCTTGTGCTGGAGTTCCTCTCTCTCTTCGTCTTCATCGTCTTCGTCCCCAAGCATAAACTCTTGCTCCTCTTTTGTAGGGCCTCGAGCTCCAAGATTAACACGACTAGGAACAAATTGCGAAAGGGATTTTTTAGGCGGTGGTGGCGGAGGGCTTGTAATAGGATTTGGCTCTGATTGGGCCTGAGTAAAATGAGATACTGGGTTTGTAGCAGTTAGAGGTCTCTGGGAGTTTGTTTGTGGGCGAACAAAAGTATTGCCTTGGTTGATATTGAGGTCTTCGCTAGCCTGGGTATGATGGCTGACAGGATTTGTGGGCTGACGATGCGAGGATGCGTAAGGCAATCCTCCACCCCCTCCAATGTTATATGTGGCCACAATGTCTCTGATCCAATCCATGGCTTCGGTTGCGTGGTATTTCATGCTCTCGATAGAGAACTGGGGTATTTGATCGAAGCCACGGAGTTGCAATACAAACCGATTATACAGTGTACCCAACACGGTGTAGGTAAGTAGTAAAACGAGGACACTGATTCACTGTCAGCATGAAGACGACTGCTGGGCGTGAAAGACATACAGGACGGCTATGACCGCAAAGAAGCCCCAGCCACCGTCATCACTAGTGGGACATGCAAACTAATGGATACAAATAAGCATTGCAGACGACCCAAAATAACAGGACCTCACATGTGTTTTCCACTCAAAGAAATAGGCGCAGGGAACATCATCATCTCCAGGTGGCAGTTGACCTAACAGGCGGGGTTGGCCTGTGCTAATGCTTATTGATTTATCGCAGACAAATTCGACGATTGCAGACCCCCTTATGTCGAGCATTCTTCCGTCCTGAGCCTTACAGCGAGAGCCATTAGACAGCACCATTCGTGGTTTCGAATCCACAACACTCAGAGTGGTATTCACTTTTCTAAAGTTCGCGTGTTAAAGGTGCTTTGTTGGAACAAATTCAGAAACCTACCCAAGCGCAAAGTCAGCATGGGCTTTGCGTACAAACGCTCCCACGTCGTCGGCCTTGAGATCATCCTTGAGGCCAACAAGTTCCGTTGTTACGCTCTGGCATACATTGATTGCCAGCTTATATCCTCCTGGGGTCTTGAGCTCAAAGTCCTTCCTAAGCAATGATAACGCTTAGCGAGCTTGAGAAGTGAATGTATGCTGATGATGGCACACCTGTTCATGAGATTTGAAAGATCATAGTATTTACCGTCCGCATGCACCGTGCATGGCTTCTCGTCGGCAACGACGAGGCCGACGACGGCTAGAAGCAGAAGAAGAATGAGTCGCATGCCCGACGGATACTAGCCACTGTCGTCACAGAGAGCAATGTCACGCGGCTGACCACTGCTGCGTCACACCTGAGCGTCACGTAGACCCGCCAGATTCCGAACACAGCGACAACGTCTTCCACAACAATCATGGCCTCGATGTTTCTGCGCTCGCTGACGCGCACAGCGAGGACAACTGCTTCACAACGCCTTTCCCAGCGTAGCTTGGCTACCTCGTCCGTCTGTCGTGCGGAGACAAAGACACAAGATACGAAGACTTCCTTCGACTATCACACCGTGGAGGATTTGCATGGCATGTCTGCCCAAGAAATTTTGACTGAGCCAGAATCAAGGGAAGATGCAAAGATGAGGCATTTTACTGGTATGCTGGAATTAAATTAACACTGCTACAAGTTCTGAGCTGGTACACCTTACAGTCAACTTCGGGTTAGTGACGCCGAGTTCGTATCAATCAGAACCACACATTCATACCTTCAATTTCTAGTCCTCAGCATCCTGCTGCTCACGGTGTGCTCCGCATGATTCTTGAGTTGAACGGTGAAGAGATTTTGCGCGCAGATCCTGTACGTCATATTTTTTTCTGGTTTCCGATATTGCTTAATATTCCCATTAGCATATTGGTCTACTTCACCGCGGAACAGAGAAACTAATTGAATACAAGACGTATCTTCAAGCCCTACCGTATTTCGACCGCCTTGACTACGTCTCTATGAGTATGTTTTGTATCATTGCCTCTCGCAAATATCTTATCGTCTTTCAGTGACCAATGAATTGTGTTACTCGCTGGCTGTGGAAAAACTCCTCAACATCCAGGTACCTGACCGTGCCAATGGATTCGAACCTTGTTTGGGGAAATAACCCGTATTCTTAACCGTACGTCTCTCAGAATCATTCTTGCTAATGGGACTCCTGACGTGCATAGATTTAATGGCTGTTTTGACTCACGTCATGGATGTTGGTGGTCTTACTCCCTTCTTGTGGGGTTTCGAGGAGCGTGAAAAGTTGATGGAGTTTTATGAACGCGTGTCTGGAGCTCGTCTTCATGCTGCCTATGTTCGTCCCGGAGGTGTAGCCTATGACCTGCCCCACGGAATGCTGGAAGATATCTTCAAGTGGGCTACACAGTTTTCAAGCAGAATAGACGAAATAGAAGAGGTTGTCACTGGAAATCGTATCTGGAAGGAGAGAACAGTTGGTGTTGGTGTGGTGACTGCCAAGGAGGCCCTGGACTACAGTTTCAGTGGTGTCATGCTTCGTGGTAGCGGTATTGCATGGGATCTAAGAAAGGTCGCCCCATATGACAAATACGCCGAGGTATGCATTTAGAACAAAATACCCTGCCCGTAAGGCACCTTGTTGACCTGCTTTTCCAGGTTGACTTCGACATTCCTGTTGGTAAGAAAGGTGATTGTTATGACCGTTACCTCTGTCGAGTACAGGAGATGAGAGAAAGTTTAAGCATTATCTCCCAGGTCGGCGTTCATGTCTCTAGACATTTTCGTTCTTCTTGCTAATATATCATTATAGTGTCTGAACAAGATCACCACCGGTGCAGTCAAGGTCGACGATCATAAACTTGTACCCCCTCCCCGTGCTTCTATGAAAGAAAGTATGGAATCTCTCATCCACCACTTCAAGGTTTGTTCCTTCCAGTTTATAATGACTTTTGTTAGCTCATGTATATCCTTCCATATAGCTTTTCAGCGAGGGTTACTCGGTACCTCCTGGTGAAACATATAGTGCCATTGAGGCCCCCAAAGGCGAGATGGGTGTATATCTTGTTTCGTAAGCAGACTAAATATTGTTTCTGATATTTCATCCCATCTAACAACCTTTCTAGCGATGGATCAAATAGGCCATATAGATGTAGTATCCGCGCTCCTGGTTTCGCCCATCTTGCTGGTTCAGATTTTATGATGAGACGTAGGTATTTATATTATTTTGCATCTACTTTGGCTAACTTGCTCCCACAGATGTTAGTGGTTTTTACCATATCTGTGAAAACTTTACTAACGATTTTTTAGCATATGCTTGCCGATGCTGTCGCCATTATTGGTACTATGGTCAGTCAACTCGACCTTAACAGTAATAATATATTTGTTCATATCATTTACAGGATTTGGTGTTCGGCGAGGTGGACCGATAGATCCTTTAGATTACGCAGTGTCACCTTTATCTCTATTATCAATGTGATCGCTTTTTTCTGTATGATTCCTTATTTGCTATTCACTACATTGGTTTTGTTCATCTGTACGTTTGACCCGTTTGATGATATCCGAGGATGCGTCGGATATGTTCTACCGCTCGAGGACACCACTTAATAACTTCAAAATTGTACATAAGTACAATATTTTCTTACATCGTCCTCGGTATCCGTGGATATGGAGAAAGGAGATATTTTCAAGCGCTCTCTAATCGGGTGAGCGTTTGAACGATTCAGCCTTCGTTGGAGTATAACATGGAACTGTACTTCTTCCGATGCACCTATGTAATGTAAGTTTTACCCCCGAATATGATATGACTGATCAGGTACCTAGCAGGCGATGTGTTTTATTCCTCGGAATGATGTTGGTGAGCGATAATTTGGGAGGAAAATGCCTGTTTCGAGCTCGTTCAAGTAATAATGTTTATTACTTACTACGTATGTATGACATCTATGAATAAGCGCAGCTTGATCCTTTCTTTTCGTCCCCGTCCCCGACTACGACGACTTTGATTATCAAGTGCTGACCGATTAGTGTACACAGCGTAGGAATCAGAATAAATTAATCGGCTCTTTGGTCAATTGACCATGACAAATATCCCAACCTCGTAGTTGACCGACCTGTTTGAACTGAGGTATCGTGAGCGACTCCGATATTATCCTAAAAGTTTGGTACTAAGCATAGGGTTGGTATGGGCGTCCTGATATGTCCAGCGCCACAGTGGTCCAGAAATTAGAGTTTGAAGAGCTGAGATATTTCTATTTCTGTTTACTTACATGCCCATACCTAAGCATGAGGCTTTGAAGATGATGTAAGTTAATCCACTTTTTTTCGTTTCAAGTTTTCATTTATCAAAAAAGTTGTTGGTCTGAGCGCCTTCTCCCCCTATAACTTTGTGTATTAGCAAGTTATGTAGTGGCTTCTCCATCATAAAATCAACAACCGCAACAGCAACGTGGAAATTAACAAGTTGCGGTTGTGGATTGAATGGCACACAACAGCAATTACTGGTTTGCTTTCGTCCCTGATCATGACTCTCACTAGTGTGGTATGTGTATAAGGTTGATTGAATTAACACCCACCAACACCCCGAACTGAATGACGCACAGAGAACCCGAGACGAGAAAAAGCCGGTGGTGTGTGCGCTTAACACTGACACAGCCCGAAAGTGGATTCAATAAATATGAGATACGTTGTAGCCGGACCTCCTCGAACGTCACTGGATTTTGTTGTTGTATCATGATTTATCAAGTGCATATACCGTAGCAGAAACAGCCCTCGGTGAATTTGATATACTTGAATTATAATAATGAGTTACCGTTGTTTATTGTCTATCGTCAGAGCCATTTAGGTTGGTATATAGATCACCGGAGCTTTAACGTTTAATAACGCCCACAAGGAAATATTCGTAGTTGGAGCCTGTTGGAGTCAAAGGCTATTGTTTGGAGTTAGGTCTTCTATTCATTGATGTCATCCGTTGCTTACATTTCTTAATGGTTACTTCCGTTATCATCAAGTCATGAACCAACAAGCAGAGGCTGAGGGTGGAAGGGTTATAAACAGAACTGCCATATGCGGATTGACGGGATCATCAATCAGAACGCGAGTTCGTTTCAATAGGACTGTTTGCATTATTCATTTATCTTTCTACTTTTCAATGTCCAATCAACTTCTGAGGCATGTCACTCTCGCGATGGAAAAAATCGCCCCACTGCGCTTAGCAGAGAAGTGGGATAATGTTTGTTCTTCGTCTAATCTTTCACCGCGTATCACACCTCAACACAGTTCATTCTAGGTCGGACTGTTGTTAGGTGTGTTCGCAACCACACAGAAGCATTGCCCTGTTGTTGAACCTTTTTTTTTTTTTTTGTTGATCATCAGAATCACCTGTTTTCAAACCAAATAGAAGAAAAGTATTACTGACCATTGAGTGAGTGTCACTTTATCTAGAGGTGGGACAACATTCAATTCAAATAACGCCTTGTATTATTGGGCGGCCGTAGTTTGACCCAATCGGTTTTATCAGAATCGCTTGACAAGGAAGCATCGGTAATCGTCGCATATCATCCTACCATTTTCAAAGGGCTTCAATCTATCACACTCGCAAACCCTCTGCAAGCATCTTTGTTAAAGTGTGCCTCTGAGGGGATTTCAGTTTTTAGTCCTCACACTGCGCTAGACTCTATATGGGGAGGAATCAATGATTGGTTGTCTGAAGGGATCTTATCTTTGAAGCAAGAAGGAGAGGTTACGCACTTGGTGGGAGAAAAACTCAACCCTGTCACTGGACTTAGTGAAGGTGGCGAGGGACGCTTGGTGTCGCTCAATGAACCGATAGGCTTCGACAAATTGGTGGAAAGGGTAAAATCGCACCTGAAGCTCACGCAACGTTAGCCTTTTTCTTCCCTTCGTGGTAACTTTTCGTTGTTCTGATGGCCTTCTCTCCCTCTTTTATGATACACTCTGGACCTTGTAATTCATAAAACCCGAACCCAACACCACGGCGCTATGTTGGAATACTGTCAGTCCAAGTTGGTTATCCAGCGAGCTCTGAATCCCGATCAGCACCCATACGCTCTATCGCCATTTGTGCTGGTTCGGGTGGGCCTATGCTTGTGGGGAAACCGGCTGATGTATACCTCACGGGAGAGATGTCGCACGTAGGTCCTTGTTTTCTAAATAATACTTCATATAACACTAATTCTATGTTATAGCACGAGGTTCTAGCTGCCGTGGCAGCTGGAAGGCACGTCATACTCTGTAAGCAAACTACATAAAATACACCTAATCATTACTCAAGTTATGGGATTTAGGTGGACATGATAACACTGAGCGCGGTTATCTGCCTATCTTGGCCAAGAAATTGCGTGATGAGCTTGCGAAAACGGCCGAACAGGTAGAAGGTGTCGAAGTCGTTGTTAGCCAAACGGACGCACACCCTTTGCACATTGTGTAGATGAACCAAATAGGCGTGTCGAGTTATGTAGGCGTTGTACTAGAAACGACGTTTGGTTCCATTTCGTCATAGTTGATGGATCAAAGAATCGATATATTTATCGTTCAGCGTTCAGTATCTTTCAAGTTTCAACGCCGAGAAAGTAGTTTTGGGAAGGAAGATGATTCGCTCCGCATGCGCGTGGATGTGGACACACTTGAGTCGGAATTCTTCGACCTACGCAGGTCGGCCGTCAAGGAACTGGTAAATCCATAAACACGTTACATGCTTGGTGAACTGTTGAAGTGGATTAGGAGCATCAGGTCTCGAGGGTGATGTAAGTCTAGACTTCGTCCGGTTCAGGTGCTGAGCTTACGAGTCGTACGATCCCGAAGTGCATTTTTTTTACAACCTTGTCCGTGTGATGTTTCTTTCGTCTATGGTAGAATTAGTCGCTTTCATAAACGCTTTGGGAAGGTCCCGGTATCTACATGCTACTTTGGGTACATTCCTACTTGGCACAATCATCGCATCTTATAGCCGCCCATAATAACTATAGAAAGAGCTTTTAATCACCATCACCAGACTTCTTTGGAACGCCATCGTCTGTATTCAGTTGCGTTTATGCCATTTATGAAGCCGAGATCAGTGTAGCTTCGGGTTTTGAAAGTAAAGCTTACTGGGAGGGGGATTTAAAGTCAGTTTGATAGGTAAACAGTCTCGGGAGGGGTACAATGATGACGCTGACGACGAGGTTTATTTATTGGAGCATATGACGGGGGCAGTGGCGTGACTGCCGTTCAACGGGTTCAATAACATAAGGGGCTTCTCTTTAGTTTCACTCTGAACCTCACAAACCTTCTAAGTTCCGAGTCAGGAATTATCACCATTGACATAACCAACCAGGCTTGGTCCTGGAGCATGCAAGTTGATTCGAGAGAAAACGGCGAATCACTAAGAAAAACAACGTGACGTTGGCAAAATGGAAGAAAGTAAATAGTGGGTAAAGTGCTTCTTAGAAATCGAAATCGGACTGTCGTTTAGTCCGTCGCACGGTTTTGCACCGACTTTGCGGATTTTATTGTACTCTTGGTATTGAGGTATACATGTACGGCATTTCATCCTCTTGTGGCGTTGGACTTGTATGATCCATTGTGGACAAGGGTGTGGGCTGGACCCCTTACTTAAGGTCCTGTTAAAGAATATAATATTGGGTTCTCGGTATCCATTTTACCATATAAGTCGAGCCGACTCAGTGGTTTAGGGGCTGTTATTATCTTCTTAGTACCTTGCAAGTAACTCAATAACATACTGTACTTGAAATGGAAGTGGGTTAGTGCCAGAGGGAGTATTTCAAGTTTGTTGAATTCTCCCGAACCTACGATGGAGTAAATAAAATTAGCTGAGAAGGGGAGTATGAAGAAATTTTTGGCAACAGATAGAGTAAATTTTACCCAACGAGTCTGCCTAAATTTACACCGACGGGCCTGTTATCAGCGATGCTGGGAGATGATATCAGTTTGGTTTATCTGGCAAGACTTCGGCATGGCTCATAGTGTCGCGCAACCCAAGCACTAGTAACATGAGGATGATGTAGTCTTAATGTAACTGTAGAAGAGCCGGAACGAAAGAAATGGATGAGATCATGTTAGAAGGTAAAGCGGTAAGAGGAACTGATTTAATTCTGTTTGTTTACCACTGACACGGCGAATTAATATCATCTGGTACTGTGACCGGTCCCCAAAGCTATTTCATTTCTAAAAATATCCGTTAGGTATGGTCTGAGGAACTGAGATCTAGAGCAATGGTAGGCTTCTATTGTGCGACGGTCTTGGACATTTACATTTATGATATTGAGGTAATTACTACTAGATCTTAGCTGGTAAAAATACCATTTAAATCCAATGATTTATATAGCGGACTCCAGTATCTCTCGTCGATAGAGAGAAAAAGAGAACGGAATCCTAACTATAAGGAGCTGATGGGCGCAACGCTAACAGCCACTGAGAATATGTCGATGCACACACACGTACAGGAGTCCAGATTAATATATTCCAAATCACGTGATAGGTCACCCAATTACGACGCGTTTGGTTGGCGTTTGTTTAGTAACTTATCTTAACAACTGTTTAACCCCATACAGGGACGAACGTCGAGCTCAACACCGTAGAGAACAATATCAACTATGCCAGCTCATGACGAACTCAGTCTTAGGCATCTCCCAGAAGTATCTGATTACTCCTTCTCATTTCAGATACCAACAACCTCGATACCCAGGGGAGATGACCTTCTGGCCGATACTACCCACGGCTTCCTCGACGGAGTTGACGATGGTTCTCTACTTGCGACACCCGCTGCTGGTCCAAGCTCTGGCCAGTCTCCAACTAGTCCATTTATCGTCGCGCCTGGACAGACACCGTCAGAGTCTAGTCCCATCTTTCAAAAACAACGTTTCCAGCGGACTGTATCCTCGTCATTATCCCCGAACAACGCATACACCTTCAATGAAGCTTTAC
This sequence comes from Coprinus comatus, assembly GCA_034638255.1. Lineage (NCBI taxonomy): Eukaryota > Fungi > Basidiomycota > Agaricomycetes > Agaricales > Agaricaceae > Coprinus > Coprinus comatus. The sequence goes on from JAWPGT010000009.1 coordinate 687,758, forward strand.
AATCCCCGATCACTCCAGCGCTCATATCCAGCAAAGATGTTGTGCAACAAGAAGCCGAAGACCCACCCAAAGAACTTGAACATCAAGAACCATCACTACACCACAAACTCCGTTCATCCGAGTCGAAGTTCACTACTCAGGCCTCGAATATAGCATTTTCATCTTCATCATCACCCCAATCCCCAACCACGTTCCCAGAAGAATCATCGGCAGAACCGCAGGACGCCGAAGTTGATTATTCTAGGTCTGATCCCCCAACGACTGGGGCGCATCAGCAGCCCAAGATGTCTACCATGAATACAAATGAGACGGAAAACGAACCCCGAACAGTTGATAAACCCAAACCTAAAGGTTTCCGAAAGTCGCGAGCGCAACCTGTGAGATCAGGGAATCTGATGTCTAAAGAGGCACTGCGATCGACAACGCCGGTTACGAATACGGTTAAGCGAGTAAGTTTTGCGAGACTTGTTGATATGTCAAGTCATGATGGAACCTGATCTATGCATTATTTTCAATTTTGTCTATTTAGACTCGTGCTTCTGGCGGTATAATGGGGCGGAAACAGGAAAAGACCGTTGGAACTATGGGCATACGCACCCAGCCTAAACGTTCTACTAAATCCCTTCCAGAGACGCAGAAGAAAATTGCAATACCCCACGGGAATAATATGATTGATGAAACGGACAATGATACAAAGTTAATACCATCTATTCCTGATGGCAGTGTAACTGGCAGACTCATCATGCATAGTCAGCAACTCACGAATGTCAACGAAAGTAACTCAAGGCAGGTGTCATTGATACTTTCTAGATATCATGAAAAGACTATTAATGAGTATGACTACATATAGAACTACAACTGAGCCCAGAGCACCTGTTCTAGAAGCGAGTGGTTTTTCTAACATGGAGATAGCACCTCAAGGCTCACTACAACTACAAGATGTGAAAATGAGCTTCGGCAAGCCATCACAGGAGCATAATGATATGAGCACCGAGGAAACTGATGACCGGAATGGCCCACTTACATTATCACAACTTTCTCCTCGAAAGCGATCTATGCAAACTGGCGTGGGCAACAAATCAAAAGCAACTGAGGTAACTGTGCAGCCTCCGACACTTACGGTCTCCGAACCTCCGCCTTTGGGTCGGTCTTTGAACAAACGTCCTTTCCCAACTTCAATAGAATCTCAGGATCCGCCAAGGCGGAAGAGAGGCAAGAAAGATTCAACGGCTTCTTTCAACGAGGATGGGAAAACGGTGGATATCCCATTGGCGGTGGAAATTCCAACTGCATCTTCTTTCTCCGCGAAATCGGAGGCGGGGTTTCATATCAGTGAGACTACAGTGGATAAAAATGTCGAAGAAAATAATGGTGATAAAGAGGAAGCACATAATACAGAGAAGTTATCGGCAACAACATCAAAGGAACACATTGTGGGAAAATTGGCAGGGTCAACGAAAGGTGCGAAGCGCCCTACGGGAATTGGAACTAGGGCGCGCACGGAAAAGCTTCAAGGATTGTGTCTTCGTCCGTCAGCGGAGAAGGATATCTCGCACACGTTCTGTATCGAATTCTGTTTCCGTGAAGGCGGACATCTTGCGTGCAAGTGAGCGGGAGAGGCGGATAACTGGGTTAAAAGTTCGTAGAAGCGTGCGACAAAGCAACAAAGGCAAAGACAAGTGTAACACTTTGTCTTCGAACAGAAAACTCGATGAGGTGAGCGCTAATAATTTGTTGTCCATCGTCCTCTAACTGATTAGAATTGGATATGCAGGATGAGTCCGTGCGACCTGAATTTACTACTTCCGAGCTTCACCCCCCGAAACGCAAGAATATTAGTGAGAGAATGACAAGATCGACGACATCTTTGTCGAGTAGTACGGACTGTGGTAGTAGTACCAGCAGACGCTTACACCCGATCCCGATTTCAAAGTGTTACACGCTGCGCAGGCGGAGCGGATGAAACTCAAAGAGAATATCCATCCTGTTACAATCCCACAACCATTCCAATTGACCACTGAAGTGCGACTGAAAGAGCGAAAGATATTTGATGACCTAATGAAGGAGAAGGAGAAGGAAAGAGAGATTATAGAAGAGCAGAAACGCAAAGAAAGAGAGGAAGAAGAGGAAAGGGAGATACGAGAACTAAGAAGGAAAGCAATACCCAAAGCGCATACAGTGCCTGAATGGTACAAGCATGTCCCGAAGAAGAATAATACAGAGTAGTGTATTGATAGAAAGAATGCCGAGTTGTTGTGTGGTGCAGTATAGGTCCATGAATTGAGGTGGAGTGAACTTGGCAGAGCACCATCAACGTGTCTGTTCCTGTGACATGTACTGATCTGGCTGCGGAACCGTGCCGGTCTCGAGCCGAGTGAACCGTTTAGTTCGATGGGATCTTGTGAACTGGGTCGTTTGTCCCGATGGGATGGAACTTGTTAAGAAACGCCAGTGTGTAATCCCTGGATGGTTCCGTATAGGTCAAGGAGGATATGGATAAAAGGCCCACTACGTCGTAGTCCAGTAGTCAGTATCACCTCTTCGCCAATCAACCCAGAAATGCATTCAACCGCCTCTACCTCTACTACTCAACCTCAGTCATACCAACAACCCTCACAAACTCAGGCCATGTCCAACGCCACCCATAGCGCGCCCCAGTGCTGCCACTGCGGTTGGCGTGGCTCCCACTCTCCTACATGCCCATTCCGATGATCACCGACTACTATGCATGTAAGTCGCGTCCAACAGTGTCCTCGTCCTTCAACTAAATTGACTTCTGTTGTTAGTCCATCCGAGTGTACCACACTTCGGAACCTATACCTCTCAGCATCGTTCCGTTTCTTGTCGCTTCATATGCTTTCGCTATGCTCGCTACTATTTAATCTCGCACCATATTGCTCGCCCAGATGGGCTATTATTCTGTTAGGAGGAGGGGAGGAGGGACGGATAAATCCAGAGACGAAGTTAAATAATTGTGTACTATATTCATCCCCGCATCTTGTATACCTTGCCACACTATCACCCAGTACCTCTACGGACCTGTGATGTAAGATAAGATAAACCTGATCTTCTTTTGATTGCTTGAATGATCGTAGTCCCCTAAGTCCGTAGCCGATGCCCTGAAAGGAACCTCCGGCAACTCGTGTAGCCGAGTGCGCGAATGACCTTCCCCAGGTTGCAAAGTCTTCCCCGCATTCACAGAGAAGCTTGTCTCAACAATCATGTCCCCTATACCTCCTCATTCAGACGAATTACTCGTGTCATTCCCCCATGACCATACCGTACTGCTTACATTCAACAGACCCAAGAATCTCAATGCTATGACGCCACGGTTAGCAGAAGACGTTCAACAAGTCCTTAATTGGTTCGAGGAAGAACCTAACTTATGGTATCTCTCGTTGTCATACTAGCTTGCTATTAACATTCAAAAACTTTACATAGGGTTGCTATAGTGACAGGCGCTGGTCGTTTGTTCTGTGCAGGAGCTGATCTCAAGGCGTACGCATGTTCATTAATCTTTGTTATTCGACAAGTTCATAGTAATCCCAAACCTAGGTGGAACAACGACAAACAAGCAGGAAACTCCAGCGAACAGGAAAACACAGCAGCCAATGTACATGGCTTCGGTTCCCTTTCTCGTAGGCAATCCAATAAGCCTATTATCGCAGCTGTCAATGGCGGTGCTTACGGAGGAGGAGTCGAAATTATCCTAAACTGTGATATTGTCGTTACGACTCAAGATGCCAAGTTTGCTCTGCCAGAAGTAAAGCGCGGCGTTGTGGCTGCTCAAGGAGGTGAGTATTATTATCTCCCTTTTTCGCATTTCCTCTTCCTGTTACTGCGCAGCGTCAGGGGCTTGGCCTAAACATCTGTATAATCCCTTTACCAGCTAATATTACTGTTTTTGGCCCCAAGTTTTCCTTGTGTATTATCGAACATCACACTAACTCTCCCATCTGATCTTTCTTCCGTGGTAATTCAGGTATCCCGCGCTTATCCCAGATAGCAGGACATCAGGTGAGAAGGGCCCTGTCAAGTTTTGATATTATACACACTTGCTACCTCTTCAACTTTTCCCAAATTCACAACTCATACCCTTTTCGTGCCCATTGCCGGGCCAACTCGAACAAAATCATCAATTCTTGTTGATGAGTTCCACCTGATTTATACAAACCACGAGGCACACAATCACCTCTTTTACTATGACGTTTTCTGACAGCGATAGTCCTTTGGAGTTGAGCACTGACCTACTTTTTCCCCTTTCTCCCAACTCGAACTCGTGACAGCTTGCTTCCGAATTGCTTCTTACAGGAAAGACGATCACTGCAGCCGAGGCTTCAAATCGGTTTGGATTGTGAGTGATATAAACAAGGATACAAGATCAAACTTTGAACTGACGTCTCCATCCATCCGATATCCACTTGGTTCAACAATGGACAATTGGTTATTTGTGTGGCCCAACAACGTGTAGTGTTAATTCCGTTGTGCCGGCTTCCGAACTTCTTCCCACAGCACTCGGATTTGCAAAGGAAATTGTGTCAAACTCTCCTGATGCCGTACAAAGCACTAAACATGCTCTATTGTTGTCTCAAAGACATAACCATTCCGAATCTCTCTTGACTCATATCTGGAGTAATTTCAGCAAGAGCTTGTACAAAGGTGAAAATATCAAAGTACGTTATTTACAAATTCATATCAGAATCGAAGTGACATTTTCTGATATTCTTCACCTTTTTTCTTTTTTGTAAAAATAATTAGGAAGGACTGAAGGCGTTCGCAGAGGTGAATCGAAGTTCTTCTTCTCAAATCCAAACATCTATTAACATGATATTTCTATTTCTCTTCCCGACACGTAGCGCCGTACACCGGCATGGAAGAACCCTGCGAAGTTGTGATCGCGCCCATCATCATTCTTCTTGGATTTTCCCAAGTCTGGGTTATGGGCTTAAAAAACATGGTGGAAAAATTAAACACGGAGACTCCGGAACGGAAATCGTACATGCGTTACGCCGTTGTTATTGGGGTAGAAGACGGGGAAATGTTTTTAGAAGTTTCTTTAGAGCAGCGGGGGAGTGATAGAAATGGAGAGAAATGTATTCCCTGAGAGATTAAGTTAAAATGATAAAATCCAATACAAAGATAGGCGAACTCAAAAAGCACAATAAGTATGTGAGACTATGACGTACTTTACTTATTTATATTAACACTGATAGCTTTTTGTGATATTTGTGCGAATCGGATGTAGTTCCACGCGACTTCCATGAGTTCTATGAGAAAAACCTCTCAATGAACATGTCTACATTCCCTCAAATCTCGTAAAGATTCATTGCTGTTGAACGGAGTTCGTCTACTATCGCCTCCGGAGACCTCCCGAGGCGTCGGAGCTTCGGCCACGTACATCCGTATGTGCGTCATTTCCAAGCCCAGAATACGGCTAATTCATCGGGATCCATTTTTTCTTGTTCCTTCACTACGGTTTCTGATGTAAATAATCTCTCTAATTTCCATTTTGTTGGCACCTTTACAACCCCGATCAATTTTTAGCGGCTCAGTTCTCGCTTGACCAGCTTGTAACGATTAACTTGGAGCTGTGGTTCGTGGCAGCAGACAAATGTGGAGGAATTGTGAACACACCATATTCACGCCTGACAGCCTAATGACTCCGATTGTGCGCTAACAATACTAGAATGTGAATATGTTTCTTCAAAAGTCTCTCCGGTACACCTAACCTTTATCAAGTAAGATAAATAGTGGTTCATTAAAGTGGAGCAACTTTATAGCGAAGTGGGGTGAGAGCTTCAATTGCAGTACTATACAGCTGTTAACATGGCACTTGCAGTAATGTGCTACGGTGTACACATGCGGTGGAAGCATCTCTATGCCGCGATGTTTCTGTTTCGAAAACGCATAATAATAGGTAGAAGTTATAATGATAGCACACGACACATGAGAAATTGATAAGTTTTTTTCTCGACAAAAGACGAATTCTAGATGGTAAGTAACTTCTTTCAAGTGTAGGTATTGTGGACTTTGCCGCCACATTATATTATCACGGAACTGTCCGATTTCATCAGTGCTCCATTGCTGCTACACCTACTCTGAAATTTCCCAGCTCGCACACCGTTCGAAGAATATTTTTCAGTAGTTCTGGCAGTTCAGTTGAATGTGTGACAATGACATACGTCATCAGCACAATAACTTCCAATTATCTTTTGGGCGTCTTGATCCAGGTTTTGAATAAAAATAGATCATCCGGCTTGTTTATCTAATCGTGATATGTCACCCAGTGTGGAGAAGGACTGACTGACTATCACTGAGAAGTTTGGAAGAGTCAGAGATATCAGACATGGTTATAATTGGCCCATTTGGCAAGGTCCCAAAGACCTTTGATCTGCCACACTTCCATTGTGTGGGGTATGAGGATAATTTGTTCTGCCCAGAGAAGAAGTTTAGAAGTTTAGGGCACAACTCTGGGGGAAAGGATTGTTGATCAGATCCTGTCTTCCGGTTGATATATGGCAATCACAAACCCTACGACACTCCAGGTGACCGAGAAGGATATCATGATGCGCGACACCATGTAGTTGTTCAATTATCAAAACCCTGACAATGACATAGACATCATTAACGATTTGATTCTGATGAGCTCTGTGGATAACAAATAACTTGGCATTTGGTAGGTATCTTGTTATGTAGTCCTATTAAATTCCAAAAACCCTGATTATCATATCTTGCTCTGATTATTGTTGTTTGTAAAATCTTAATCTATTAGCGTCACTGAGTATTCCGAAATGCCAAGGTCGTGGACCTTTTTTACGTCTATATGGGTCATACGATTACGAAGGTATGAAGTCATGCGATAACTGCGTCATTTTTAAAGCTTGAGCTTGCTTGAAGTTTAAGCTTGAAGTTTTTCAGGAATATTCCTTTATGTTTCTGGTGCATTCCGGATCATTACTCCGTCGGCAGAATTTGATAGTTATCATAGTAGTTGATTGCTTCTCCCGACTCTCAGCGAATGACCTATGGGCACTGTATACTATTATATGTATGACCTAATAATACACGAGTGTGAATGGAGCCTGGATCAGCTTGCTGTTCCACGTAGCAATACAAAACTTGTAGGTAGAGTAAATTTTCAATCCAAGACAGTTTGAAAATACATACCAGATATGATAATAATAACTCAAACTGGATCAATATAGTGTTAATTTGCCGGTTTGAGTTAAATGAGCCCTATATACTGGCAAGTTCGTACTTGATGGGCTACACGTTCACTTGAAGACTAGTGTGAATTTTATAAATGTCCTGGTGACCCTTTGGGATGCCACCAAGCCCATATTGTCAAGTACTGATGTTTTACTTTCCAGTACTTTAAGGACTCGATCGACATCCTACCTACCAGCCATCAGTCTTTGATAAGACAATGTACTTCGTGATTATCTGATGACGTGAATCTTACTTCCAATCATCTATTTAGTCTCATCCGAATGGATCAGGGGATCTTAGCCAAATCAAAAAAGGAAAATGCGCTTGGTTATAGGTTTCTATTGGATAAAACTGCATCGTCGGGGTTAGTAGTAATTCTTTCATCTTCGTCTTCCGGGTTCTTTTGGACTATCAGTTACAAATGAACACACAGTTCACTCCACACTTCCATATGAGATATTTTTCTCATGAAAGATAGCTAGAAGATGTGTACACTTGAACACAAATAAAACATAAATCAAACTCAGGTGTTCTAACTAGCAGGAAATCATTTGAATATAGTAATGATCAAGAGTTCAATCACTCCGGCGGAAAGCTTTAAGAACCTATTTAACAGTTGACTGGCTCCCCCTAAGCATTCTGTTGCTATTTTAGCACACATATATGGATGTGGATTGGTCAGTTATTTTAGGTGCAATGATGTGATGAATATGAATATGATTTTGATACATTCCGGGGCGGCTAAAGTAGCTCGATTTCCTCCAATCTGTCATGCAAACCGAATTACTTTTTTTTTACTAGGATGATCAGTTGCAATGGACACCTGACACACAATATCACGCTAACGTGGTTACGCTGTTCGTTGGAGACAATTTTTTTTTGGTAACCATTCTCTTTATTTTTTCATGATGAAAGCTGAATTATTACATGAATAGCCTATGTCTCCATATACAAGCTATATAGTACAACGCTTAAATGTGATGTGAAGTAATCTTCTGGTGAAACGGGAGAAACGTTTTGTAGACACGTGAGTGCCAGATTAATGCTGCGAGTTTGTCGGACTCTCAGTGATTAACTGAAGACAAACCGGGCTGATGCAGGTTGGTGCGTGGACAAGAAAAAATAGCCTTAAATGTACATAACATACATAACTACATTTGATATAACCTTCAAGTTCGGTGTGTCATCCAAACACCTCGCTAAGTATTCAAATTTCACTACAATACATTTTATTTCATATTTCCGCGGGAAATGTCGATTTATCGGAGAGGGGAATTTCTTGTTTCCTAAATGCTTATCGATTACATCATCGCGAGAGCCCCGGGCCCTGCATTTAAATAATTTAACGTATATATTTAATAAATTAAGGAACTGATATTTGGACATTTGGTCTATAGGTTCGGGTTTGGTTTGATCTCTTGAGCCACCCACTGTAGCAACGGCTTACTTGGAAATTGATCGGTATGATTTGGGCAAGGGGGATTTCAGCAAGTCAGGATTGAGTATATGCGAAATTTCACAAATCAAGCTGAGTGTTTACAACTGAGCTGAGCTGACAACCGCCACCACAGATCATTTTCATAGGTACTATACATAGTGACAAATTAAAATGAGTACTACAAACTCTAAGGTACGTGGTCAGGCATAAGTTTTACTACGAGGCAGGAACAAGCTTCAGGTTATGAATATTCGAGTTCTAGCCTTGCATATTTCAAAAAATCGGGGTGAACGTACCGAATTCCGACGAGGGTCCTCAAAACCTACTACCATCTCGTCAATTATTAAGCCCAGAGTAAGCTGTAAGTTACTTGAACCATGCTTATGAAGCGTGAACCACATCGTTCTTATCTCTTGGCGTTGCCAGTTAAAGGGGTGAAGCACCCCGGCATAGTCACGGGTTCCGAACCTCAGGGTTATAACTTTTATACTCAGCAACGATCGTATATTGGATTGTCAGCAATCCTTGACCCTAGAGTTGCGGTAACATCTACCCATAGCTTGGCGGTAGGTTCTGATCCATTGGTAGAATTTCGACCCAAGATGCGTTTTTTTCGCGTCAAACCAACGCAATGGAGTATAGGGTATGAATATAGACAGAGGCTTAGTAGGTTCAATGTGACGTATTTATATCAAACGCAGGAAGGCCTAAGCGCTTTATGAAGTGTTAGTGAAAGGAGTATCGTTGAATGTGGGAAATTCAGAACATAAGTTTTCATGATATTGACCAGAGACTGACAGTTACTAAGTTATTGTATCTATCGACCATTCCACCAGTAAGCATTGAGTATTTTTGGAGGATTTGTTTCCTTGTATTTCTCAAAGGTACTGTGTAAGCTGCTAATGAAGACACGAGAGACAAACAGAATATTGAAGGCCCGGTCTGAGGGTCGGGAAAAGTTTATGGTCTTTTACGGTACAATGGTCCCGAAAGTTAACTCAGATTGGGAGGTGGTTCACCCTATGAAGCATCAGCGAGTATGATGATTCTACATGTTTCCTACCGGTTGTCTGAAGTACCGTAGAGTACTGTCTTATCTTACAGAGATGTGAGTCAGGGTCGTATATCACTGATCAAGGCACCGGAGCTCGAAGCATATATCGTGCGAAAAAAAGCCGGCAAAAATTGCGGAACTGGGAATGTAAGGTAAACACGGCTGGGTTGGTGATGGATAACTCAACTACATCCCCACCCTCCAATGACTCCAAGCCTTCCAGCGCGTTCGAACGATGGAGAAGAAGGGTCATGCTGATTAGTGGTATTGGTGTTACAGAAGAAGAACGGATCGCAGACTTACGGGTGTACCAGACACGTCACTGTGAAAAGACTAAAGAGTATCTCATGAACTACAGTTAGCATCAATTCGATTCGCTATAGACTCGCTACTGAATATTCTACCTCTAGGTCCTGCTGTGGTATTCATGCTCAAACAACTAAAAGCAGCTGGGTGCGATGTACCTAAATCAAATGTCCTCTGTGCACCATGCGACCAGACGAAGGCGGGTGGATTCCACCCAGACCCTGGTGCAGTTGTCCTGTGTACGGACATTTCTTCAGTGAATCCCACATGGAACATACGATTGTGCATGAGCTCATGCACATGTATGATCATTGTAGATTCAAAGTTAACTGGAATAACCTCCGGCACCATGCATGCAGTGAGGTAATTAATACTTCTTTCAGCACAAGAACCGGCTCTCAATTACCCACCAGATTCGGGCGAATAATCTTAGTGGAGACTGTCGATATACGCGTGAACTTCGTCGTGGAATAATATCGTTTTCAAAACAGCACCAGGTAAGAGGGGCATTAGAAATGAACCTCAATTATGTAATCTGAGACAAAGTAGGCTTGTGTTCGACGCCGCTCAATTCAGTCCGTGATGGCAAACCCGGCATGTCCCGACGAAGTAACGGCGGAGAAGGTTGTGAACGAAGTTTGGGATAGCTGTTTCAACGATACACGGCCGTTTGATGAGGTCAGCCAATGTCTGGTCCTCAGAAGTGATATATACTGACTGACAAGTTGAACAAACAGATATATTAATCTAGAATAACGTAGATTTTACATATTTAATTGTGATCATTATGGAAAGTCTTGAATTTTGATCCGCGTGTGAACAGTTGTTGCTTAGTCTTGTTTGGTTGCATAAAACTCGTTCTCGCCCCACACAGCGTACTCTCTCTCTCTCCACGTCCTTCTGCTCTTCAGTTTACTTTTCAACGCAATCATCACACGATGTTATTTCAGCTCAGGTAAATCATATCAGCCGTACACTTTCAGACATGTGTCCAGTGCTCATCCTTGTATGACTTTTATGTAGTATCCTCGCAGCTCTCGTCGCTCCTTTTGCCTCTGCTTTGACTGTTACTCAGCCAACTCAAGCTGTTACCTCTGGTGGGTCTATGACCATCAACTGGACAGTCGAAAATGGTGACCCGTGAGTAGAATCCTATAGCGCACTTCTCTCTTCTAATTCGTGCTAGTGGCTCGTTCTCTATTTTCCTACAGAACCCCACGTTCAATAACGTGTACGCCGTCGCTAACAACGTCGATGCATCACTCGGCACTTTGACCATTGCTGTTCCTTTGGTTCCCGAAAAGTCAGTGATCTCTGCCCCCTATTTTTTCTCTGCCAATTCATTGACTCGTTTATCAGTGCACAATACACTGTCCAAATTGTCCCTATTGACAATGTTAACGATGTCCTTGCCGAGTCTCCTATTTTCACCATCGGCGCTAGCACGGAGTCCCTCACTACTACCACTTCAGCTTCTGCCATCTCACGAACGACGACCGTGTCCACGTGAGCAATTTTCTCACATCGACGTTACTCGCTTATTAATTCTATTGTAGCACTGGCACAACTAGCGGCACTCCCAGCTCCCGCTCAACTAGCTCTACCACCACCTTTGGTGTTACTGTTACATCTCCTTCGCCCTCCATTACTCGTACCACCACCACAGGGACCAACACTGCTGCTAACACTAACAACACCAATACTTCCTTTGGCAATGCTGCAACTGCAGTCCACCTCAACATGAACATGGGAGTTGTCGCGTCTGTTGTCCTGTCAGCTGTTGCTGGCGTTGTCATGTTTGCTTTCTAAATACTAGTTGTGGGGTTTTTGACTAGGTCAGCGCCTCTTGGATCGAGCTTATCAGAACATTATTGCGCTTCCTTTGCCGTTATATGTACCTCGTGGGGGGCGAACAACCGGACATTTTTTTTCTTTTACACATCTTGTTGTTCATTATCTGGCTTCTCGTATATGCTTGCGGAGTAATTTGTTGAGCCTACGTAGTGTAGTGACCACTTCTGGTCCGTTAGCTTGTCCTTTCTTTTTGTTTTCTGGGCTCAACATGTTGTACTCTATACAATCAACTCTCGTGTTCTTTGTCACATTTGAAGTTATGGAACTCCCCAATCACAGAACTCAAAAAGATATCGCCTAGCCTTCAATGGGGATAGTGTGGGAAGTCCCGTGACACCACCTTCAACAGTATCCAGCAGCCACTTTAGCAGAATAAAATAAGGTACGAGAGAATTCTACAGTTTAACGTCTGAGTATTCGAAACTTATCATTTTTGGTCTCGCAGGAGGTATTTGAAAGAGAGAAATATTAACACTGTTGTAGTGTACCAAGTTCCGAAAGGTCGCTAGGGCCCTAGGGGATGTTTCTCGTTACCTTATGGTAAGCACGCGAAATGCGATGTCAAGATATTCTCCCCCTAGGACCGGTTGAACACTGCGACGATGGCACCCTTGGTAGATGACAACACTGAAAATGATTCACCAAGGAAATGAATAGGAAGCCTTTTAAATAATTTGAAGTCAACAAATAGGTTTGTGACTACCAGGCCTTCCTATTCTGTGCCTTCTTCCTGACCGTGGAGTCCGAATATATAAATAGCGAGTTAGTTCATGTTTTTTTTTGAGTTCTTAGGTTCAGGTTCGCTAGACTCTCAACACCATTGAGCCCGAGTGATAACGATGTACATATCGATGGGGTATCGGCCAGTATTGGTGTTGGCTAGTGTTGGAGTTATGAAGTTGTTGTCCCTGCTTACCGCTGAATGATTTATTGCGATATTTCTATTGATTACTCGCTTAGGATAGTTTCATGCCCGGCTAATTAGTTAACGCTGATGAGCCTGTAAAAGTATTGATAATGCCGATGATAAAGGTCGTCATCGACACAGTATCTTAGCCTTTCTTAGCTCCTTTATGGACGATTTCAGGACATATTGTGAAGAGGCCGAACATTGCGGAATATAAAAAAAAAACATAAAATAAATTACTAATAATGGGGATTGGCTGCCGAGAAATCTAAATCTCGAAAAGAAGGAACTCTATGAATAAGATGGTATCCTGAGCAGATTGTTGTAATGAAACGATCATAAATAGAAGTCTGAACTACATATAATCTCTTCGAAGTACGTATATATATTGTATACTGTAACATACGGAGTGAAACAGTCTCATGACCTTTTCAACGGCGTCAACGGTCATGAATTATGATATGATGCTTAATGGTCAAGGAGTACTGGCGATGCCATCAAGTCGAAGTATTTCTCTCTGTTGAGTCGGACCTCCTGGGGTTGACGCGTACCAATGGTCTCTTACTAAGATTATCTATCAAAAACGCCGTGCCATTATCCCCAACTTATACCAAACGCTGACATTTCTATTTCTGGTTGGCTCGTCCTGAAAAAAAAAAGAAAATCTCTGATTCATGATTAGCTGAGGCGAGCTGATTAAGTTCGTCAAATGAATTAATCTAGTACAAAGTGCCAAATTGGTTTGGTTGCGTCATCACCCAAGTATTGAGCGAAATTCGTTCAATGGGGTTGAATATCTACTACTTAGTACTTACTTCATTGGAGAGGGAGTGATCTATCCTCTTTTTCCCCTTTTTGACCTTTTTTTGATGTAAAAGAGGTGTAATCCGAGGAATAATTGGCCGAAGAAAACTTGTTCTATTCACGGGTAGGTCCAAGGAACGTTTTGAATTTCCCAGTACCTGCCATTACTACAATATAAAAAGGGATGCGTGTCCTTCGAATTGGCTCGTCTCATTGACTCCACGGTCGATAGGTTCCTGAATAAGAATCGCTTACTTTAGTAGTATAAACGAACAAAGCAAGCAGTCAAAAGACTTTGGAATTTCTCTAGGGTTGGCATTAGTAACACTTGACTAAATCACTGAGGCTAGCTAATAATGTTTGTCGTACATCATCACCATGGAGAGATGGGGTAAAAAGGAAACCATCCTTTACCATGAAAGGCTTAATTCAAGTCATGGCCAAGCCTTGGATCGCTCTCTTTTCTCTCTCGCCCTTGTTTTTCCCCCAAATTCCCCAGAGAGAATTGAATGCGGCATTTTGCGTCGAGCCTGAACGTGATTTTGTCGTCATTATCAATTTAATACATAAGACAAGGCTCACCACAACACACTCACGGTTTTAGTAACAGTATATAACGAGGATGTGATGTGTGTATAGTACTCAATGTGGATCATGTACACTATACTGAATTAGTGTGTCGGAATATATTGCTCGAGGAGATAATTCTATAGTTATAATTATATTCCACATGTCATTTGTTGTTTGTCACCGAAAATTTTGTTGACATCGTGATGGGTAATGAATGTTATTTGACAAGGAGTAAGGTATGGCAGATGAACGCCCAAAGTCCTTCCCAGGTCCTTCCTTAGTAAATGATCTCCTTCCAGGTTTTTGAATTCAATTATAGTATTCGTATTGTATGTCCAAGGGTACAGTTTTGAAAATCAACGTCATACCGTGTGATTCCTCTAAGAGAAAGTTAGATTCACACCCACACTGTCAGGATCTCTGTGGTGTTGTTGACTTTGGGGTGATGATGGTATGATAGTAATATATCCTTAGCCTGATGTTCCACTTGTCTATACCCCATGGATGAATTACAAAAAGTTTATTGTACATTCGGTGGGCACTAGAACCCGGACTTATCTCGGGTTTGGTGGGAAAATAGGAATGGGACGGTAAGTAAGTAAATATAGACGGGTAACGAGGAACCGAGCATGCTTTGGGTTTGGTGAATATTAATTAAGTATTTTGGCCACTCGGAATAAAGTGGTTGGTAAATAATTGTTCGATATTCGAATTCGAAAGAAGACGTCATGACACTTTCGTTCCATGAGATTTTCTTGTGATGTAGTAAACGACGTCAAGTGGAATACTTAGCACAAAGGTACGCAGGTACGTACTCATCTTTGACAACTACTGGCAGGTCCATGACCTATATTTACCTACTATTCAATAAATAAGACCTAGATGCTGATGAACAAATCAATCACATTTGAATTCTTCGTTCATTGGATATTCAATGAAAAAAGTTTAGAGTTTCAAATGGGGACAAATTTGTGGATCCAACTTCCTCCTTAGAGGTAAATCGTACTCACGCCGATACTCCCTGCCCACCGCATCTAAGACACAACTCCGCCATTTCAAGATATAGATAGTACCACCATTCAAATATACCGATCGACGCTGAGAATCAATTCTTGAGAGAAGGTCTTTCTTCTTCTTCAAGTTCGGCAGGGGTTGGTCCAATGTTTATTTGTGTAGTACCGTATCATAAGTCGGAAAGGGAGGGGGCCACACTTTTGAACTTTATCTTTAGTTGGGAGTGATGGTTTTCTAGGTAAGCTTTTCCTAAAGGCGGATTGGCAGCGCTGCGGCTTCAGAAAGCTTGGTGCTGATTGATTGGTTTGGTTCTCTTAAACGCAGTGAGTAGTAAGTGGAAGCCTTGCCAAGGTTGAGATGGAAGAGTGGAGCCTCAGTTTGAGCGGTGAAAGCCTACGACTCGCCATGCCTGTGAGCATATAGTGCTGAATTGCCGATTGAATTCCAGGTCTTAGATACAAATCACTGACACCCTAGATGGTGAAGATGGTAGGATATTCATATCCAAGCCAATACTACGCATCTACGACTCGAATTACGGCATTTCTCCTAACTTATTCAAACCCATTTGTAACTAATATGTGCTTTGAATTCAACTTGAAGTCCTTACGGGGGATGTCTTTTGAGTGCAGTGTATAATGTATAATACCATTACTACAATCAAATCACAAAATCTGTTTACAACATATTAGTATGATGTGTTGGTCGGTGGGGATAGTCTGGTCGAAGAAGAGTCTATTTACGATGTGTATGACCTCGCTTAAAAAGGGATGAATGAGTTTTACGTTTACAATCATGTATACCAGCACTTAGGTGTATTCGGAAGTGTCGTTCATGCGTGGCGAGCCATGGAAGAAGATGTGAGCCGATTCCCTTACTACAAATCCCTATCACGGGACGGGTGGGGACGGCCACATCATGTTAAGAGGAAGATATGATTGACAGGTTAATAAATCAGATTGGTCACGCTCTTTGGCCTCATGAAAAAAAAGAACCGGCTATATGCAAAAGTGATGAATTCGAGGCCGCCAACTTGTTGTTTGTCGGCAACAGGGTTTTTGCAGGTCTTCGTTCATATTCTAGAACGTTTGGATGATCATTCGGTTTCAATGGTCCCTTACACGGTTAGAGACACCTATATAGGTAATAGATCTTGTTTTCTTGATCCCAGTCCCAAAGCCGACCCACTAAGAGTCGCGTGGTAAACGTTGCCTTCAGTAGTCGTCTGACCTCACGAAGTTAGTTGTCCCGATGACTTCGCTCAGGTTTTGGACACTGGCTCAGCGGAGGTCAACATAAACCGGGTTTTGACGCACAGAAAAAATCAATTTCTTTGTGAATTTTGGGTTTCGCCTTACCATCCAACGTAAGAATATGACACTGATACCTCGGTGGCGCAACCGTGCAGAGTGCCTGACAGAGGATCTAAAGATTTGTTACGGCAACGTGTTCCAGCACAACCAGACAGAAGGATCGAGAAGGGACATAAGGCGTCGAAGAAGTGTACGAGAGTAAAGATAGCCATCTGATCCTTCAGACTGGAGATTCAGTCCAACATGCAGAACAGTGGAAACAATAGGGTCCCGAGCCCGAGCCCCAAGGAAGGTATGCAGCAGCAGCAGCAGTTCGTTTAGTAGTTCGATGGTAAGTACAAAGGTTCGCCGAAGTATTTTAAGCATGCAAGCATGGGGAAGTAATCGATGATGAACGAAGTCGAAGGGCAAAGTACATGATGCACGCTGTGGTATCAAGTCTTTCAAAACCATGCGCCTTCTGTCAGGTGCACCTGCGGGTCTTCGGCTTCGGTGGATTATGGTTCCCTGTTCAGCATTGCAATATATAACACAGCTTGGTCAGATGTTGATAAGGTTAGTGAATCCAACGGTCGGTAATAGTTCGAAGAAAGCCGGAGCAGGTAGATATTAGAAAGCATCAGTGGAATGAGAAACAGGAGAACTCATTGACTAAGTTGTTTTCATTAACGTGACCGATTGACCAATGACAAATCTAAGACAAATATCTTGACTAAGGAAGCTTAAGCGCTCACGTGCAGGCTGTTGATTGATGTCACCATAAGTCAGCCGACGACTATATCAGTCCAGTTCCGATGCTCTGTCGTCTCCGAGTTATACCCACACGATTACCAGCTGCACTTTCATTCGCGTGGTTTCATACAACGGCGTCTTCGTCTAAACCGTCACAAGCCCAACTCAAAGCCATGTCTGTCAAGAACCTCGTAGAGGTGAGCACTTTATAGACTGAGCAGTCAATTCTACTCCTTCTAATCCTCTCACGCATCAGCAAACAATCAATGATAACAAGATTGCCATCTTTTCCAAGAGTCATTGTCCATATTCCACGAGAGCGAAAAAGTTGCTCAAGGACAAGTTCCCAGATGTGAAGACTGAAATCTTCGAGTGAGTCGTCTCTTGTTGTAAAACATGGGTAGTCTTATGAGTATTATCGTCAGACTTGATGAGCGTGAAGATGGTTCAGCAATTCAACAATATCTCCTGGAGAAGACCGGACAACGCACAGTTCCTAACGTTTTCATTGGTGTGCCTTCTTCCTTCTACTGAATTGCAACAAGGGGCTTACGATTACAAAAGCTGGGAAACACATCGGAGGTGAAATAATACGCCATTAACAGTTATTGTGTACTGACGAAATCCATAGGTTGTGATAATGTTGTAGCAGCCGACAAGAACGATGAGCTTGTCAAGCTCTTGACTGCGTAAGGTTCATCGCGAATCCTTGGAGCTCCTTATTTTGAGACCTAAACGCTTGTCATAGAGAACCGCGACTGTAATATGGAGAGTGATTTAATTAGTATTTAAATACTGTGAGATAATAGATTTGCCATATTCGGCTATGACGAAACCGCCACGTTAGTGATTGCAGTACCTCTGCTCTCTACAACCATACAATGGCTCGTGCACACCGGCTCGCGCTCTTTGCCAGCATATTTATCGGTCTTTACACTCTTGCCTTCTTCCAATTCATTACTGTTCCTCTCTTGGCTCCAGAAACTGCAGGCCAGTTGCTCCCAGTCGTAAGTTTCCACCTATGGTGCCGATGAACGTTTTACATGAAATTCATGCGCATATATGTCCTTCCTATGCATTTATTAACTACACGTTGTCAGATTCCCTGGTGGCTTCTTGTAACATTTGGGTCGTATTCGTTGTGGTCATTGGGATGGGGTCTTTTCACGTTTAGAGATTGTCCAGAGGCATACACAGAACTACTCGCGGTAAGTACAGTTTCAACCACCCTCTTTTGCATTTGTGCATATACTGTCGTTTCATACGAGGTGCAAGTATGTATTAGTAGAACGTATGTGCATTAAGCTTCATCGCTTTGCTGTAGTGCTTCTCTGATGTTTCCATATATCATCCGTCTTCTCGTGACATTACTTCATCCTTCTGGCGTATGAAACTAACTCAACCTTTCTTCTTTATGTACACAGGAGATTTCAGAAGCCAAAAACGAACTCAGGACCAAAGGAGTCACCGTAGACTAATTCGTGTTTCAGTGGAAATCTACAGCTGTACATGTTGTGGTATTGAATGCTAAGTATAAAGCATATAGAAACTATGCCGGTATATTTTCGTATTCACGTATTCGGCTACTTCGAACACGCAGCAAAAAACAAATGCCGCCCAAAAACACCTCAAAATACATCAGAATTTCTATTAAGAAAGTTTGATATGAAAACAGTGTGAATGATATGGAACTGGGGTTGCAATTTATTGAAACATGGCAAGCTAATGGACCCCGATGTTGCCTACCACCAGCCTTTGTGTCGATTCTTTATGTATTCGCGGGAGACTCACGTATTCTGGAACCCGAGTCGTAATCGCGAACTTCATTTTATCCAATAATGGGCGCATTCATTTCCAAAGTGAGTGCACCTTCCTTAGGAATGATTGTATTGTATTAACTGGTTGTTACAATGACTAGCAAATTCGGGTGGCTTTGTGACGTGCCTCTCGTTAGGGAAGACATGTATTTTATTTTTATGGGTAAGTCCATCCCATGCTAGCACTTCATCACTCTCCGAACTAAACTTAAAGGAGTGGGTTTATCATACCTGCGCTGCAGATCTCCTACACTACGTCATTACTGTCTCAAACCTCACAACCTGCTGCCCAAAGTCTAAAGGCACAGCAGTCTTTTGTCTGCGCAGTCCCCTTCCAACCTTAATTTTAGGTAGAGTCTGACCGTGAAATCCTCATACTGCCTCCGGAAAGAATTGCTTTTTCCAGGAGCCTGGCTATCCATCTTTCAAGATTCCTGGCGTGTTGCAGGCGCATCGTTGGAGCTATCATAATCATGAACCATGCATTGCGGTTTTTTTCTTGTGGCAGGCGAGCCGATTGGTTGAAGCGCTGACCGTTCAGTAACCGACTGAAAGGCGTTCCAGTTCGTATCGTTCCTCTGTGAATGGACCGTCCCGGCGTGATTCTCTTCAAAAACGAAACTCCTTTGGGCATGCCAAATGCTACAAACAACACTGATACAGATATACCATAGACGCCAAAGCAAGAATCGACGCTTTGTGTTCGGATACAATTACATATTGTATTTGTATGCTCGTTTCGCCTTCATTAAGCACTAACCTTTCATGGGCTTCTCGATGATCAAGGACATTCCCAAATGATCAGTTCGCACAATGTCAAACACAATCGGGATCGATGACACTGCTATATATTCAACACTCTTCCTCGACTTCGGGTTCGATTCGATTCCACATCTACTCCCAGCCTTTACTTCTTACTACATCATAAAAAAACACCACCACTCCAGTGAATACGAATTCGACTGTCTCACTATAAGTTTCTCATACTGATCAACCGATTTGCTAAACTTCGTTTCCGTTTCTCCTGAGTCTTCTATTCTCAATCATTCTCATGATTCTATGACCATCAAGAATAAAACATTATACCCGCCTCTATTCGCATCCGCGTGCACACTATAAATACCGATATTCAGCTCCATGCAGATCATCAAAAGATTGGACAAGTGCTATCCTTTAATGTATTACATTCAACTCAAAAGGGGTGTATTCTACTGACTTGATATATGGTATATCCTTCTACTAACTTGTGTTGTACATTGACATCATCATCAAATGACCCACAAGGTAAATATTATGCATACAAAACTCACAAGGAATCACTTGCGATCGATCGTAATTTCGAATATTGGACTGTGATAATATGATATTATGGCATGCTAATTCATTTGACATATTTGGACACAAGACAAGTGAAATGACATTGGACATGGGCTCGAGAATAAACACGCCATATATGTATGTAACAGTATACTCCGCACTTCGATTTCAATTCAATGGGATCTCATGTTTTTAAAGCAGATATAAATATTTAAAAAAAATATTTAAAAAAATGGTAAACGTCAATTGACAATAATCAATTTATTCTCCCAGCAAAATGCTGAATAAATAACTGGGCTTCTTTGTCGACAGGTGAAACTAGTTTTATTTTCTTGTATATTCCTCTCTTGGTGAGAAAAGGATGGATCTTAAAAGGACGGAGTTTAGAAGGGTGTGTTTTCAAGGAGATCAAGAATTCGGAACAAAGTCGGGGATGATGTCGATGATGCTTGAATTTTTTTTTCTATTTAGAAAGAATAGAAACGCAAACCATCGAAAACATGAGGACCTTGAGGTGTGTGGCTCGGTCAAAATCAATCCCGGGATATGCACATTGTCACTGTTCTTCAAATAGTTCCCCATCTACATCAATTTTTTGTGGTTTATACCATAATGAGTTTTTCCATCATCCTTCAAGGAGAGGAATGGGAAAGATGATCAGGTATTGCACATGGTTTATGATATCTTTAGAGAAGTTCTTACACTTGTTCTTGGCTCTCTAGAACTAAAAGAAACCCGTCGAACAATTCGATCGTTCGACTCCTGGGACTTTGAAGGAATGATAAGATTGTTTGAAAATGGTACAGGTTCGAAATAATTACATGATTATAGTGGAAAATGGCTAACGTAAAAAAAAAAAAAAAAAAAAAACTGGAAAAAGAAATACTATGTATGTAGTACCGAGTCCAATAGAACAATCTAAAGAGTTCAACGTCCGAATGAGGTGTACATGATCACGTCAAGAGAATGGATAAACTTGCGTAAAAGTGGTTCGTAAAGGTGTGACGTCCAACAAAAAAGACAGGAACAAAAGCCGGGAATGATAAAATCGATGACGAAGTGGAATTACGGACCATTGAAGTTTACGAACCATTGAGGGTTCGATAACGTGATACGGGGGTTCTTTTTACAAAAAGATTTTTGCTAAACGGTCAAGCAAAACATTCTCAACGCCCCCTTTCTCGAATCGTTAAACATCATCTCCACCTCCACAACGGCCAAATCCTTATCTCTACCCAGGTTCATAGCGGCACCGGTGGTGCACCGGAAGGAAAATTATTATACCTCTGTTTCATCCTCTCCACATCCATAAAAGGAGACGAAGATCGATGATGGTAAGTCTCACTATGCCTCAAATTACTCACAGTGGTTCCACCACCACTAGCACCACGATAGTGATGATGTTGATGGTTGGAGTTGGTACGATTGTGATTGCCAAGACCAGATGGTCCGGTTGAATGTGCCCTAGTCATTGACATCTGACTGAATTCAGAAGAGAGATCATAGGTCGAAATACGCCGATGAGTCTGAGGTTTGGGATTGGGATAAACAGAGGAATTTTCGTTCCCATTACCAGTGTGGTTTGCACTGAGCGTAGGGGCAGGTCCGATTCCACCGTTCTGAGTGGCATGAGTAGGGCCGGAGGTTTGAGTTTGCATTATCCCCGGAACGCTTGATTGTACCATGGTTGGTATTCCATTGACACCGACCATCGCGGGCATTCCATATGGTATTGTCATTGGAAGTCCTTGAAGCATAGTAGCAGGCGAACCTGACATTATACCAGGCATAGGCATCCCAGGCACAGGGCCCATCATACTCATTCCTCCATAACTCATGTTCATACCCATGTTCATGCTGAGGTTATTTGAGGGAAAGGGAGCTCCTACACCAATCGTTTGGTTCAGTGTGTAATGGCGCGATCCTAACCCTTTCTTTGTGTTATTAATGATCGGAACCCTTGTGTTGGCGGGATCGAGAAGCATTTGTAAAGCAAAGAGGACCATAAAGGCTTCGTTACCCGCATTTGAAAGTGCGCATTGCATTGGTGGTTGTGGTAGTTGTCGATTAGAAGAAAGAGGAGTCGGCGAACCATCGCCATTTGCTTTCCCGCCATTTAGAATAGAGTTATGTCTGGTAGTTGGTGTCGGTGACGAGTTGGATGATGACCAATTGGCCGATGGTGATGATGACGATGAGGGTGCAAAAAGAGATTCAACGAGAGATTCAAGTGAAAGTGCCGTTCCTTTCGTTCTTGGATTATCATTCTTTGGATCAACCAATGTCCCGCGTTCTCCTGCCGCATATAACGATCGTTCGAAGTTGGTAATATCTATCATCAGAACGTTATGCGGGATCTCTATTGTTGGTACATAGAACCGATCCTTATACTTAGTAAATATCATCAGAGACGGTAGAGATAAGAACTCAACTGATTTTCATCTCCTCTAGTCGTGCCAATTGATTTTGTACACCATGCCCGACTAACACGACTGTGTTAGAGCTCGTTTCGGAATCCGGACTGGCGAGACTACTGTAAACAAATAAGGTTTTTTTTTCTTGTCAGCTCGGAACACGGAACTTGGTGGTAACTCCATATTGGCCAACAGATTGGCGCCACGGAGATACAGCGCTGGTCTATTATAGATGACAGCACCACAGACTACGCAGAACACCATATTGTGTAGCCTGTATACAAAGATAAAGAGAGATACGCTCACCTTATGATAGCTTGTATGATCTGAGGTAACTTGGCTTTTGGCGTCAACTGACTGTCATCAAACTATCGGTCGAGTTTCAGTACCAAGTGCTAACCCAAAGGAAGGAACCCAAAAGAGGGAGCTTACAGCATACTATGCATCCAATCAAAAAAAAAAAGTTCTTTCATCAGAGAATGGAAATGCTCATGAACGGAGTGATTAGAAGGAGGTTGCAACTCACCTGCCAAGGGTGATTAGGCGGGTATTTATTGGTAACTTTATCCACGTATTCTTCTACGATATAGTGTCCCTTTCGATAGTTCGTATCTGGTATCGGTGGCCAATGTCCAGACCTTCCGAAAACAAAACAAAGCAATATTAGATAAAAACATTTTTGTAAAAAGGAAACTCACGCTTCCATATGTCCACATCTAAGAGCCGCATATCCAAACTCCAACAAACTCTTCTCATTCCTCTCACTCCAAACAAAACTCAAAGCCAAAAAGGTTTTATCCCTCCTCGTCCATAATTCCTTAATTGACTTGATCTCTCCAGTACGTACCCGGGTACGTTGTGCGGATAGTACAGCAGCGGGTAATGTCGAATAGAGTTTCTTGTACGTAGGGTAATCCGAGATATTGCGTAAATGGCGAGTAGAAGTTTCGAATGGTGTTATCTGGAGGATATTAGGTGCTTGTTGAAGGGTTTCACCAAATCTAAACGAATTGGAGTTTTTCGTTGAAAAAAAGAAAGAAAAAAAAGGTGAATATATGTGTGTACGTCAAATGTCAAAAGGATCGGCAGTGACGTGTATTTTGTGATATGCATCGTAAGTATTGAGTCATCAAAAAAAGAATAATAAAGCCTCCTATATGCACGTACCTTGTCTTAATCATCTTCAAAAACGCTCCTATCGAAGTCAACCGAGTCACTATATGCGCACGACCAGTATATGCGTCTGTAACAGTAATGACAGGCCACGAAAATGCCAGAAACTCTTCAAAGGAACTAAACAAATGTCCCCATGTTCGGTCATACCTGAATATATCCAATTCCAATTCCCCCATCATTATGAGTCTACTAAAGAGGAGTAGCAAAGAACACACGAACCATGGAATATTATGCGTTTGGAAGTAGCCGATATATGCAGAATAAACCTACGAAAATATTCCATCACATGGGAGAGGGTGAGTGACGAACATAGAGGGGAGCATATAGGGATGATCTACATACCGAATGGAGGTCATATTGCCAACCCTTAGGGTCCACCATTACAAAGTCTGTCATGTTCCGTCGTATATCGTGAGCAAGTCGTGAAGCGCCGTGAGAGGAAGAGGAAGAGTGGTTAGATTGGAAGTTGGTGGTAAGTCGGGAGAGAAGTGGAAATACGTCTGAATTTATAGCTAAAAAATTGACGTATTCATTAACTTCAACAGATAGAGACTAAACCTGATTTGGATCATACAACAAGGGAAAAGGACGCTGTTGTTCGTTTGGTGGTTGGTAGAAACGAGTAATGAAAGACGTGGCCGATGAATGCGCGAATCACCATTCGCGGAAGGTGGTTCTTTGACGGCCCATCGAATAAATATAATACACAATGATGTCATCCTACAACTACACATCAAATTCACCTGCCTCATCGTCAGCCAAACTGTATTCAAGCCCTGTATCCTCCTCCTCGTCGCTATCGTCACCGTCACCATCTTCTTCTGTTTCGTCGTCGTCATCGTCAGAGAATAAAAACGCAGGCAAGTCATCCTCCTCAATTACACCTTCAGGACCAACCGACCACTGTTGCAACTCTTCAGCAAGTCTTGGTCCCATCATATCTTGCGGATACTTTTTCTCCAAAAATGCTTTAAAAAACCATCGCAACTTGACATGTCGGTTCAAGTCTTCTGTGGCATTTACAATTGGGAACCAAAGGTCATCTTTATGTCGACACCATCTTGTAGTACCTATAATTAATTAACAACTATAATACAAAAGAAAAGAAAAAACACGTACTTGGTAGAGTAAGGAACACCAGTGATGGAATAAGCTTTCCCCATCTTTGTACAATACTAAACTCCTCGTCTAAATCACCAAGTATATACTTATGTGGATTATACATCAGCGTAACAGCCAATGTATGCAAACACGTAAAACTCTGCAATCCTTCTTCTAAAAACAACAAATATCCCTTTTCCAAAAGGAAAAAAAAAAAAACTCATCAGCACACATACACCCATAAACGATAACTTGAACACAAAGCATACTTGAATAGTAGCAATAGTAGCATACGAACAAACGTTCCTAATCCTCAACTTCTCCATCTTCGGTAAATCCAATCCAATAACTTTCAACAAAGTCGGATTCCAACCCAAAACCAAATTATCCATCGCCACAACCTCTTTATTCGACAACTTTATAAACTTAACAATCTCTTCCGGTTTTTCACAACCAGGTTCCCAACAAACAGTTAAATATCGTACCTTACTTCCTGGTACGATATATGGAATAGCCGTACAAGGACCTACATAAGCTAAAAGTTCAGGTAATTCCACGGATGTTAGATAACGACTATTATTCGGATATGATCGTGATAGACCCAAGACTGAACTTGCAGGAGTGGAAGGAGGTTGAATAACGATAGCTTTCAAAGTATCTTTATGTTGTTTCAAGAATTCGTAAAGCAAAGGAACGTGAGGGATTTTAACTTCATGTAGACGAGGAAATTGTATATCGACAAGAATTTCCACGAGTATGTTGATATTGGAAATATCCAAAGCCACAAGATTATTGGTATTCTTGAAGGCTTCCGCTGCAAGTTTATTAAAACTACGCAGTAAATTGTGTGTGGGAATTTCACTGCAAAAATGTAACACAGTGAATATGTACAGCCCCCCCAAACAAATAAATTCAAGGGCGTACATTCCAAATCTCTTTACACAATTCGCTACATCCTTCTTCTCCGCCAAAGTCTTAAAACAACCCAACGCACTCCTCAGATTCACAACAACAATACTATGATAAAGCAACCTAGTTGCCACGTTCCCAGTCTGTTTCGACACCAAACACAACGTCAACAATTCTTTAGTATCCGAATACCTCGATATCTCATCAACCAATTCAACAGGGAATTGAGCAAAGAGTGATGTATATGCGTATTTTGGCATTGGGTGGAAGAGAAGATGGGTGAGAATGAAAGAGGGAAGACGCGTGATGGCGTTTGGATGTTGTGGCTTATTTTCACAAAGCTAAGTATTTCAGGAACAAGGGTCTCTACTACACAACAAGGTATTCTTCCGTAGTAACATACGAATCCACAGAAAATGGCGCCTCATCCCCATCAATAAGTGCAATTTTGGAAACATCAACTCCAGCAAGATTTCCTTGAGCAACAAAGTTGACTTCCACAGGGAAGAATGCACCAGCATCGTCTCCATTGATTGTGAAAATCAAAGAGCCGGTTTTGTTAAAATCATCTGAAGCAATGACAGGGATTGTCCAAGCTATTGAATGAGAAGAGGGTTCAAGGGTCCATTCACCCGTATGGGAGGAGACTGTAGGGTATGAGCCATCCCTGTGTCAAAGGGTCAGCCATGAGCGTGTTTTACAACCAAAATGAACCTACGGGAGAGGGATGATGATAGAGGTATCATAGAGCGTAATATTGTCATTTTCTAGTTCGTACTCGATGCTGACTTCGACGGTGCCATTGTTAGATGCCGTTGGCCAACAATTAACTACCAAGAACTGTCAGTAAAAACACATATACCCCTATTTCAATTATATAAAACTCACTGGACAAAGGAACATTGCTTTCATCTGTCCCAGCGTATCTCCACCTCAAGACAGCAAGGCTCTGACCAACTGGGAACGACCGAGAAGTATCCTTGAGTGAAATAATGCGCTCTTTACCAGGCCCGAATTTGGCAACATTCGGATGTTGCTTGAATTGCAAGCTCTTTCCACCAAAGTCCGTCGTAGTAGGCGCAAGTTTGATTTGAATCTGCGCTTTTGCAGGATCTGAAATCTGAAGATTCATATCCCCCTTCAACTCCATCGATTGGATACCACCATCCCGGAGAAGTTGCAACGACAACTGTTCTTTGATAACAATATGGATACTAGTTAACAGTTCAGAGGGAAAAACACACGCATGTCAAAGAATGCGACTACGTACCTTTCCTTCTCAACTTCGGGTAAACTACCTCTATCACCATTACCCCTTTGTACAACCGGTTGCTCCTGAACGATAGGTGTAACAGGGGCAGAATACTGTTCCGCAGCAGTCGAAGCCAAAACATCCCCACCCAATGCATCCAACAACTCTGCCTGTTTCGTCTTCTTCGCTCCCAACTTCATACCACTGCCCTTGAACGCCGGAGAACGAGCAGGAACTGAAGAGGAGCTAATATACGAAGGTGTAGTTGTTACCGGTTCTGGTGCTTCGAATTTTGGAACAGCAGAATAACCAGTAGCACCTCCACCAAGATAGCTACTTCCACCCATGCCTCCTCCAGAGGCAGCACGACGTTGTTGTTCCCGACGTTGCATTTCAAGCTGTTTAGCACGACGTTTAAGTTCTTCCTTCGCTTCTGCTTCTTTGTTCTAAGCATCCACACCCAAATCCCAAAAATGTAGCATATAATCAGTAAAGTGGCATGTTGTAGATATGAGTAACTCACCCTAGCGATAATCTCTTGAATCCTCTCTTCATGACTCTCCATTTCCAAAATATTCCTAACCTGCATCAAATTCACATTCTCCTTATACCCCAAACTAACAATCTCATCAAAAGCCCCAAGTAACTCGAAAGCATTCTTCAAAATCTCTCTTTCATCCGCACTCCTACACATATCAGAAACAACACGAGCGAATAGATGTAAAGTATCTATATCTTGTAATATGTTTGATGCTTTGTTCGTGATTAAAAGGATATATAAATCCTCTAATGGTTGATAGACGTATCGAACTTCAGATGTTTCGACTGATGTATGTTGAGTGTTTGTTGGAATGAGTTTTGGGAATGAAGCGAGTAAAGATTCGATCCTTGCTCTTGTCATATCTCGGAATTGACGAGAGATAACAGCTATATATTGTGATTTTTGGATGTTGGTTCATTTCGTATGTGTTGTATGTAGTAGTGAGATTATGATTAATTGATCAAATAGGTTTGAATACTGGGTTTTTTTTTGACGTACGTTTACCGCCTTTTGTGCATATTGATGCTGCTAGGACGACCTGTAGATTAAATGTTAGTTAAAATAGGTGGGTTGTTTTGGATAGGAGTACTCACCATTGTCTCTCGAGCTGTTTTGGTGAGCTTCAATTAATATATCCAAAGGTACGTGTCAAGCGCCTTCCATAAGGGCAGGCCATCCATTCACACGTGATCAGGGGTAATTAAACATCTTTTATTCGAGCCTAATTCGAGCTCTCATTGGCACACACGTCGAGCTTCTTCAGTAGCAATGATAATGGCGTAGGAATAGATGTGTATATAATTTACTAGAGGTTGCCTTTGCCGCTTTCAAAATAAATTCGACACCAATGTGTAATAATTACAAGTTGTATAAATTTTTGAAGTGAAAAAGTTTCGGTTACTGACAACCAACTGATGTAGGGAATCGGAAGGTTGTCTACGCACATTGCATTGTCAAATTACTGTAGTCAAAGCTCAGCGCTCAATAGGAGTAGAATGTATACTTGCGTGATTTTAGTTGGAGGTTGAAGAATAACAATGTTTTTTCAATATGAATCGTTTTGTAAGTTCGACTGCTTATTCCAAAACCGACACCGCTGATATATTGAGGATTGTGCATCAACTACATAAGGATACTAACAATGAAAGGTTCCTCAAGGTTCGTAGTGAGTTATGGGTGATCGTCGTCATACTATGACATCACTTAACTGAAACCAAGATAAAAATACCAATGTGCTCAGTATATAAGATATGTGTCCCACCTATCTTCATCGGGCCCACCTTTACTTGTCTTATCCTCACTTCATCCCATCCGCGCCCTCAGTTATTCTTTATGTACGTATTTCGTGACGTCCATATACTTGCTAGCAGGAAAGCTTCAAACCATGGACTTCCTGACAAATTACAATTTCATAGTATAACCTACCACCTCTGATAATCTTGTGGGATATCTCCATCTCCGCCTTGAAAACTGATAGTGGAAACTGTATTCAATTCGGGGTCGTTTATTCCATTCCTGATCCTAAATCGAATCGCTGACACCTCGGTACTTGTGGTCCCAAATCCTACAGGACTCGAATCTATTACCTCCACTCGTTGCTGTGCAGCCCGAATAATAACCAAGCTAAATGCAATCCCTAGTTCCCGCAACGAACTATTTAATTGTTCATGGTGGTCAATAGAAGCTAACACTGCAAACAAGAGGTTATGACGTACAATAAGGGGTCGAAATTGCCTGGCGAACGGGCTCGAAACTTCCGTATCCTTCATGGGCTTTGTGACTTCGTGTATCCGCCAAATCAACAAGGCTGTCAAGTTGTACTCACAAGTGGCATAAATATCGATCAAGACGGTAGCAGCAGAAATGGTACTAACAGTACTATCACGATTCCCGGACCAACGTCCATGGTTATAGGTCCAAACTTGTTCCTGTTTCATGGATGGTATCCGACCCATAACTGAAGCCCCATACACATAAACGCAATAACCCATAAAACACTTGGGAAGATGAAATGCGCAGGCGTTTTCCATAGACTATCCAGCAACGATATATTAAAACTGCATCAGCACAGATGATCGATACACATTGGCACGTACATTAATAATTTTAAACGAGCATAAGGTGTTTCTTTAATACTCGAAATACAGGAACAGTGGAGAAGAAACATTCCTGGAATCCTTGGCCATTGCTTCCCAAGCATGAGTTACGAATGGATTTCCAGAAGTGTCTTCTATTGTATATTTGACATTATCCACAGTCCCCTTCACTGATAGCACCAAGAAGAGGGTACAACATCCAAAAATGAATATTGTAGAGGATACACTTGATTTTGATCATTGGTTGTAGGCTCCAGCCGTCATCGGTGTAGAGAATCTAGCGTAAGCACTGAGAAAAATACTAGTGTAACATAAGACATCCCGGAGATTAAGGACATTATTAAAGTAATGCCTACTCCGTTGTGTACTGGGATTGTGCCGAGCATGATTAATTGATTCCTAGTCCCTTGATAATGTGCGTTCAGGTATTTCTGAGGGAAGGTGTAACTAGAAGCACACTATGGCTCTCTCATACTCCAGAAGAGAAAAACCAAAGTTTGAGGTTGAGGTCAAAGGTGTTAAGGGTAGCACCGAAATAAATATATTACTATTATACAGTTGACGTTTTGAGGGTTATCATTGTGTGATCCCCGTGCAATGCATTATTTGTAGAGTATATGAGGATCAACGATCCGTGAAGATATGTTAAGTAGTAAGTATGGTTTCATGTTATGTATCATTCTTCTTTTAAGCATAAGGTATCAAATTTAATCAAATCCTTCAATTTATAACCTTCAAATTTAACAACTTCTGGCCTTCTAACATACCAATATGTTAGTATAAGTTTTCACGCGAGCACTCATTTTAAAGAAATAGATGCAAGACTTACTCCAATCTCCAAATCAATTCTTTTCGAAGTCCCTGATGCTTGACAATCCCGGGTTTCACTTTTATCTTTTGTTTCCAGCGATTGATTGATATGTGAATTGGTCGTAGTAGAGTAGTGGGAATCCATGAATTGGTCCAAAGAACCCGAATCGGACTCCAAGTTACTACCGTTTCTTGTTCTAAATTGAATTGTAGATAACAGGTTTGTACTGGTGATAGCGCCGGGCTTCATGGCACACGTTCCCATTCGCTGTTGAGTTGTCCGAATGATAATGAGATTGAATGCAATTCCTAATCCTGGAAAACACTGTACAAAAAGGATGTTAAAAAACAGAAGTCGTTTTCAGTAAAAATAAAAAATGAAATGAAGTAGAAACAAAGCAACTTGTGACGTTGTTTATTCTGACAAAATTGGACATACAAGGATAGTGGTGATTTCGATAGCGAGAATGCTAGGTGTGAACCAAGCTATAAATTGTGCTATTGTCGTTGATAAAAATAGGATTCCAGATTCCATAAGAATTCGACCGACGAATCTAAGTTGTTTGACTTTTGGATGAGATGAATGAATAATTCTAGTAGCTTGATAAATTCTTCGAATTAGAATAGCTGTATGTGCAAAATCAACCTTCAGTATTCGGTCACTCGAAATGCCAAATAAACAATTGCCTATGAGAATGGAGAGAAAAAAACTCACTTGTGGCATAGATATTAAGTAATGTTGTTGAAGCAGTGAACGGTACGATTGCAATACCTGGACCAAGAGTCATATTGATTGGACCCCATGTACGATTTTCCATAAAACCATCATTGTACTTGGAATGAAGATACATTTTAACATCAATGTAGATTTGAAGTGTTAGGCATACAAAGCCAATAATCCACATAATTATGGGAAATATTATGATAGGAAGTCTTTTGCAATAGACAACCCAACAACGATAGATCAGAACTGCATCTGCACAGAGAATTGCCAGAAATTGAGCGGTACACTTGTGTAGTTGATTTTTACTATTATTAGTACTACATAATGAAACTGCGCAAATTACTTACCGTTATGATCGGATCCCAAGCAGGGTCTCTAAAGGGAGCCCCAGTGATGTCCCGAGAGAGATAGATGACCATAGTAACAGTATCTCTCACCTTCTCCACCAAATAAGCAACATTACAGAAAAAAATCACAGTAGTAGAGGGTATGAGTCCCCAATTCATTTTCCTTCTTGGTCGAAAGTTCCAACCTTCATCGACGTAGATTAACCAACGCAAACAAAAGAGATATGTGACAAAGTAAATGCCAAAGAAAAATGTTAATATGAAGAATGTACCGATTCTTAGATTCGGTTCGAGTGAAGTTTCTACCATTTGGGAATTGGAATCGAGGAATGTGTGGTAGTATGTGTAATGGGCGTTCGAGAGACGGCGCTGAATAGTATTATGCTTTTTATATGAAGCTTCAAGCCACAATGGACTAACTATTTTCTAAGTTTATATACGCGGGGGATTGGGATGGTGATGGTGCGGCCGCTACTAACCAGAGTTTTGACTCCAAATTATTCGGAAGTCTACTTAGTAGTACTTGGATATTCCTATTCCGTGTATTGATATTCGGAGGGACCGGTCTTTTGTATTACTGTTAAGTCTTTGGTTGCGCGAGGCTGTATATGTTTTAAGTTATAACAAACAACACTGCGAGTCATCATCAATACAGAAGATAAATATAATAAAGCAGGTAACCAAGAAATGATATTAAGTACGTACTACTTTTTATATCTGATACATCATTGAGTACTCATATGTCGGAGCATATACATTCCGCAGAATCAAAAATCACGTTAGTTCATGTTTTTTAAGGTTGGCGGCCGGGATAAACATCAAGAGTTTCACACACACAAGATGAGACAGGAGCGTTTGACACTATATTTTCTGAGAGAAGAGTTAAATATATCGCAACTTGAAGCTTGAACAATGGGGGGACAGCGTATGCACCTTTTGAATGAGATTAATTAAAGTGTTAGAAAAACAGAAAAACAATGAATGAAGCAACAAGTTAAGAAAACGACAGGATAGATGGTAGCACTACTATTGGGTACTAGGTATTAACAAATGTTCATTCAGTAAAAAAGCCAATGTGTGTTATGGTATACTTGACTCAAGAGACAAGGTTGATCATAGATGGGACTCTGTGAGTGGACTCCTGCGAAAAAAAGATTTAAGAAGTATCATATGAGTGATTTTGAAGCCTTGCAACACTCAAAGTTGCTTGATTTTCTACAAGAATAAAAGTATTTGAGTATGAGAGAGAGAGAGAGAGAGAGAGAAAGAGAAAAGATTAAAATAACATGAAATTCTCTCACCATAGTCGGAGCTACATTCCTCAACCACCACCTCTTATGCATATAATGAAACATTCCAATTATATCTTGCCACAATGAGACAACGGTAATGAAAACGAAAGTAGGAATTGCGATTTTCCAGAATCTAATCAAAAACCGTTGAGTATTGAGTATTTGTTAAGTATGTTAGAAGTAATATGTCGGACTCACAGAAGATCGGAGTTTTGATTGACAGACCACATCGGATCGAAATTCATACCCTTAATAGATATTTTTTTAAAACTGTGCTGATTGGGAAGGAGGAGATGATTTGACGTACGAAGTAACCGGTGAGGAGTGTCAATGGTAAACCAATGATAGTGACTAGTGTCAGACGGCGCCTGTAAATTGTTAATATCAAAGAGAAGCATAGAAGTATTGAAATCCACATACATAACCATATTCATATCATACGATGCCGACTTCATGAAGGGAAAAAAACATCAGAAAGAACGTTCCACTTGGACTAGAGTATTTATAAACATACATTGAATGAATATCCAATCAAATTCTCTGCAATGCTGGAAAACATATCGAGACTAGTAAGGATATAATCCATGTGATCATATACATCAGCCTAAACATCCCATATAATCAGAATGAGTTCATAAACCAGTATAAAAAAATAACAAACGAACCAAATAGATTTTCGATTTATGACTCATGAATCCAACAACCTTGATATTAGCATTGGAAGGATCGGATGTGTCTATCAAGGCAGCACAACGATCTACGTCATAGCGACGCATACTATATACCAAAGTCTTAATCGGGTCAAGCGTACGCTTGTGGAGGATTAGATCTCCTGAAAGCATATGCACTGTGTTTCGATGACACATTAAATATACGGATTATTATAGAATGTAATAGTAGAAGTCACTCACAGTATCGGATAGTCCTCCTCTTTGGTTTAATAAGGATTTCTGCCTCAAACTCCCTAATTGTCTTATCATATGCATCCGTAATTTGGAGTGCGCGATCCACAACTGAAACACAAATGAGCAACAACTTCTACCATAACTCTCGAACTGGGATATACTAACTCAAATCCAACATTGCATGGAGCAGTAATGATGCATCAGCGGATTGGCGTAGAACTGTATCAGGTTGTCGTAATCGTGTAGAGATAGGGGTTGTGAACTCCAAATTGTTTTTCGGGTGAAGCGAAATGACCGTTCCTTCGCTAGTGTCAGCAATGACGTTCAAAAGTCAGGGAAGTTTGCTTGAAATACCATCTCTGAACAAGAAAATGAACATAGGAGATACATTGACAATGACGCGTTTGTCCTAGTAAGCTTGTTAGAAGGAATGGTATAACGCGATCTGACTCAAGCACCTTTTCTTTAAGTGCATCCAAAATAGCCTGGGAGTTCTGTAACTCGGCCCTTTTCTGTACGACGCGAAAAAAAAGAGCAAGTCAGAAGACTTCCACAGAAAGTCAAATCTTGAAGGCTTACCTGGGTTTCATCTTGCATAAGACGAACCAAATGTGATGAGGGAGTACTAGTACCTCCAACCTCACCCTTTCCACGGCCCAATGAAATAATATGGTGGCTTTTTCGTTTAGGCTTCGATTTAGATCCCGCTTCGAGATCGGTTTCGCTTAAATAGACTTCTTCCACATCATCTTCTGGCAGAGGTGACGCTGATCGAGGAATGCTCGGCAAAATAGACGGTGCATTAGCATCCGAATCTTGACCTCCAAGTTCATGACACAAAACACGAAGGAACAAGTGTCTGGTGTAATAATCTGCCTTTGAACGGTTTTGTGTATTTCCATGGAATACATCTTCAAGTGCAAGTGGGTGAAGGTCTAAATAGGTTTAGAGGTGATTTAGAATGATCAACATATGCAATAAAACCCAAAGCCCAGATACTTACTATATCTAAGAGATAAAGCCTTAACCACGTCCCAACTTATTCCACCAATATTAATCCACCTCACTTTGGACCAAGCGGGTCTTTTAACACCATTATCCTCCATAGCATGAACAAACTCCGTATTCCCCATCCTCCTAACCGAACTCCTAATTGACGAATAATCCGTAATTTCAATATCACATTTCGTATGAATATGTCCATATTGATAATCAGCAGAAACACGTCTTGGATCAACACCAGGTTCAGCACCAATTCTACTCCCAGAAGCTAACACTGTAGTTCCACGGTGCATTGAAATCACTTTTCGTACAACTGCTCTAAACCTTTCTTTTGGTGTTGATTTTGACCAATTTCCGATTACATTTGTACGAGTTGTTTTCTCTGAACGAACAGGGGATGTAACCATTGCATGAGCATGATGAGAGTATTTTGCTGAGGTAGGGGATGTAGCACGAGTAATAATTGCTGCTGCTGCTGGTGGTGGTGGTGGAGCAGGATAAGTTGCTGAGGCTCCTCCTAGTGAAAGTGTTCTGGCCCTTTCCAATCCTAATTCCTCTTCCAAGTCAGGTGTCAACGACCTTCCTTCAGAATCTGAAAAACTGTTTTCGCGAGGCATTGAGGTTATGGGTTTTTAGGGAAAGGATATATGATTGTGCAAGCGTGAAGACCGTGCACTAGTAGTATAAGAGAAGGAGAGAAATAAATCCAAGAGATAAATGCCTCGTGGCCTCGGGAAAACAGGAAGGTGGAGGTTTAAGTCTAAGGTACTGACAAATAAGTGTTAACCTGAGCGCCCGCGAATTTCCACGGAATGGCAGCTGGAAGGCAGGGCCGAAACTTCCTTCCATCAACAGTGATGCCATCATGTTACATGTTGCAACGAGGGGTTTTGGTGTTCCATTTATTCTTTGTGCCGTCAGTGTTCCTAGCTACTTGTAGGATTAATGACTGAGTGAGAGTGAGTACGAGAGGAGAGCCAACATGGAAGCGACACAAACACGAGGCTGTTTCAAATATTCCTACTACAATTTCTCATATATTTTAGATATAGATATATTTAGTACGCACTTGAAAAACAATCTCACATCCGGTCCAATATCAATACTCATGGTGTACCAGCGTTGTACTTTAATTCATGTTCTCTACCGTAGTATGTACGAACACATGGTGTTACAATGCTAGGGACCAGGCCCACCCGATTCCTTTGTATATTTTTATGTTTGAGTTCCAAGCAAGTTCCAACTTCAAAATTTCAACTACTTAATACTTATGTAAACACTTTTTTCATTCAATGCAACTTTGATATATAACTTTTTCAACACCCATTTTTTCTTCTTCTTCTTCTTCTTCTTCTTCTAAACCATTATGATTAACCTGGGACCACCAAAAGAAAAAATGTGAAAGATGAAAGGTGAAAGGAAAAGAACATAGGGATAGAGATGACTAGCAAATACCAAAAAAAAAAAAGAAAGATCTACTCCTAAGGGCCTAAATACTAAAAATGACATTGGAAGTAAAAATGGTAATGTAATGTAATGTAAAGGTAGTTGTAATTGTATGCAAGTAAACTAATTTTTTTTTTTTCAGAATGAAGAAAATTAACACCTTCAATGTAATCGTGTACCAACAAAAAAAAACTCCGTAAGAAAATGACAACAACAAAAAGGGAAAACAGAAAACTCAGCGAACGTACTACTACGTCAAAGCGTCAAAAAGAGAGGAAAAGAAAAAGGGGCCAAACGACTGTGTGTCATGTATTTGTGCTTCAGGGGTAAAAAAAAAACCAAGCTGAAAAAAAAGAAGCCCCAGAAAAAACGAATTCCGCAATATTAAAAGAGAGAAGTAAAAAAAAAGACGTGCGAAAGCAACATCATCACACTGAACAAAAAAGAGTTTTCTCAACTTCTTCAATTTTGAAGAGGCACACAAAAGAAACGCATAAGTAGTAGCACTTCAAGAGTCTAAAAAAAACCATCATTATGCATCGTGAATAATCGAAAAAAGAGAATAGTAAAAAAACAAAGCATTCAAAGAGTCACGAAGAATAAAATAGTAAAAAAAAAGAGGAATGGCGAATGAGAACTAGGAATAAATGCCGAATCCAAATCATGTACATAATAAGAAAGAAGAGAAACAGAAACCAATGAGCCGAATTAAATGTAAAGAGAAAAAGGGACCCAATTCCCCCCCCAACACAAAATGTCAAATTCCAAAGGAAGCAACAAACACCACCAGAAAAGAAAACAGCAACATTCCCGCCGTTCATAATCCTCAACCCTCATCCACTTTATGAATTATGATGAGACCTAGGCGAAGCCGCAGATGAAAATAGCGAAAACACTTTCTCTGCTCCTTCCTTATACTTTTTTAACTTTTTCGTTTTCTGTTTCTCATCCCCAAGTCCAGAATAATTCTGATTTCCCTTAATAGTATCATGCTGCTGCTGTGGTGTATGTCCATGAGCAAGTGTATGAGAACCATGTTCCGCAACAGGAGTTTCCATATTCCCATTCCCATATCCACCTCCATGTCCATTTCCATTTCCATTTCCATTACCATTAGACTGACCAGAAGAGAAACTCTGAGCACCAACAGATACAGCCGATTCCTTCGATCTCAAAGAAGGTGACATCATAGTAGAACTTCCCATTGACAACGAAGGCGTAAGGAATCCAGTCGTCGAATTAGAATTTGAAGTCCCAGAAATCATATTAACACTAGCCGAAGGTTGCAACGACTGACTTTTCTTGGATTTTTTAGTCGAATACGACGAAGGAGGAGTCTTAGGTTGTAAAAACTGTCTTGGTCCCTTCCTAAACGTTGACGACAATCCAGATCTACCACGTTTTTGTTGTTGAGGACTGTTGGGTGATGATGATGATCCATTCCCATTTTCTGATACAACAGATGTTGAAGCTTTTGAAATTCCTGATGCTGATCGATTTTGATTTTGATTTCTTGAAGATGGTGTTGAAGCTTTACGGAAAACAGCCAACCTATAACGATCCACGACACCACGTGCAAACAAACTCGTTCCTTTTGAACCATTACGATCTTCACCGTCAACAGCATCAATGAAATCCCAATCATCATCTTCATCCACGTCAGCAGCTTCAGTATCATCTCCAACTTCATCTTCCAAATCTTTATCAAGTGCAGGGATACCAGAACGTTCTCGTCGTTTATTGGTCTTAACAGGAGGAGGTAGGCGATTTGTCGTTGTCGTTGGAGCTTTAGGAGGTACAGCTGGTGCAGTTGCACCATCAATCACCATAGTATCTTTGGCAGGTACAAGAGGCCTAATAGGTTCTTGTTCCAGCTCCACAATCTCTTCCATCTTGTTAGAACTTTCCTCTGTAGGAGTGACAGGTACAGGCTCCTCGAGATTAGTGTCCAACTCCTCTAAATCTGCCGGCACTGGTTGAGTAGTAACAACAGGACGAGCTTCAGGGGTCTTTGGTTCTCCACCATCCTCTTCCATGGTTACTTCCACTGTAACAGCATCTGACGATTGTGTAATGCTTCCCAAGACCGAAGATGATTCATCACCAAGTTCATCAGTCAAATCAGATCCAGTATCCTCATCCTCATCAGTATCAATGAGCACAGAATGTCTACCCTTGAATGAATATCCATCAAAGACATCAGCTTCATCATCTAGTTGCCGTTGTTGTTGAGGACGTATGGAGGAACTTCGAGATTGAGAAGGCGTTGTGTTTGTATCTTCAGCATCAGTACGATCGGTATCCGTTTGGATCTCTTGGTCAGTATCTGTGGTTTGATCTTGGTCATCGACATATTCGTCAAGAACAGGCTCCATGTCGAGGAAAGTATCATCGAAATTTTGGGTATCACTTGCATTGGAAGGATCAATGGGGGGAATGTATGGTGCTAATAGATAGTGTGCGTAAATTCATGGCCATACTAATAACAACTTGAAGATTTACTTACGGATATAACGTTTGTAGTACACATGAGACCAGTCTCTGTGAAAAAATAAATGGTCAAAAAACCTTAGTTACCGATGCATATACGGAGATAACACACATCATGGAAAAATATGGATGCTTCTTGATGCGTGGCTCGCAGATACGCAGAGCG
Source organism: Coprinus comatus (assembly GCA_034638255.1). Lineage (NCBI taxonomy): Eukaryota > Fungi > Basidiomycota > Agaricomycetes > Agaricales > Agaricaceae > Coprinus > Coprinus comatus. The sequence continues at coordinate 726,764 of JAWPGT010000009.1, forward strand.
GGATTTCTTTGGAGTAACTAATAGCAGCAACCACTTTAGCATAACGTTCTTCAAAATCGAATCCGAGTATACTTACTCCGCGAATCAGACTCTTGGTGTCTTGATCAATTGCTCTATCCTCGGGGAATTGCAACTCGTCCTGTAGAACCCGGACGTACATATCCGAATGATTATTTGCCCAGAACGGTGTCTACAATCACATGGGTTAGCTTCGAATGTTGATCATCTCGTTAGAAGAAGTTATACTCACAATACCAGTCAACATCTCATACAGCATCGTTCCAAAGCTCCACCAATCTACTTCATAGCTGTATGGAAGCCCCTGAATAACCTCCGGTGCAAGATACTCCGCCGTTCCACAGAACGTCGTAGTCTGATCTCCCACACCTACAGCCTGCCCGCCCCACCCAACAGCATAATCACTACCATTCCTCATCCATGCAGCAGTAGCAGGCATGTCAGAATTTATCGGCGTTGAAGCAGTATTACCCCGCCTAGGGAACTCTTTAGAAAGGCCAAAATCCGTGAGGACGATATGCCCATCGGCACCGATGAGAATATTTTCGGGCTTGAGGTCACGATAAATAACACCAGCAGCATGGAGACCTTCTACACCTTCCACAATTTCAGCAGCATAGAACCTAGCACGGTCACGACCTAGTCTACCCCACCTAGCAAGTTGGGTAGCAAGGTCACCACCGGGATGGAAATCCTAGATAGGACATGCCACGTCAAAAGTCGAATAATCATAAGAACCAAGAGAAAGCTTACCATGACCAAGAAGAGATTTTCTTTATCATGGAAACTCCACCAAAGCTTGACAACAAACGGATCTCTTCCCTCAGCTGCCATCCTCTTGAGAACAGTCTGTTCCGTTAAAGTATGCTGTAACTCCTGATGGGCCAAGACATGTCGCTTCGTGATCGCCTTCAAAGCATACATGTCGGAAGTGGTTTTATGCTTGACCAACAGAACCTTCCCGGCACACCCTTTACCCAGCACTCTCATCATCTCAAAGTCATCAATGACGACCTTTCTCTGACTCTTCTTTGGTTCCTTGTCTTTCCGAGTGGACTTTGAGCGTTTCTTGCCATTACGCCTGATAGAAGTCGATATCGAAGAGTCGTCTCCCGTAGCAGAGGATGCACCGTCTAGTTCTTGGCTCATCTGACTATTTGGAGTAGACTGAGTGAATGCACGAGACAGACGAGATGATTTGTCAGGATCCGCAGACTGAGATCGATGTATGCGTGCAGAAGGTGCAGGACTGTCTGCTGCCACGGGGGTAGTAGGTATGGGTATATCCTCAGGAGCGGTGACTTGTGACGAGTAAATTGAGTTGGCTGGTGATGAAGTATAAGGTAATAGCTCACCTTGCTTTACCTCATCGGTTTGCAAGTCGTTTTTGATTGCATCATCACTGTCCTCGCCACCGGTAACATCTTCGAGTTCTTTTGGCGTCTGCACCGGCGTTGGCAACGAGTCTCCAGCTGAGACTTGGTTCTCCTCGGACGGCTCATCCAAGACAGCCTTGGCGGTATATTGAACAGCTGCAGGGGCCGCGGTAGAGTCCATGCTAACGTCATGATCGGCCTCTTGAATTAAATTCTTTTCCTTGGACATACTACCACTGTGCGCAGCAACATCAGATCGAACACGTTTGATGGTTCTTTCTGTACGGACACTTTCGAGGTCATCTGTGCGGACACGGACGAAGCGCTTCCAGATGCGAGCCTGTCGCAGGGCTGGAGTATTTGAAATGGTAGTAAGGTAAGCGGCAATACCAGTGCTAGTTGCTGAAGGTGCGGCAGCAATAGAAGGAGAATTGACGTTTGTCGCGCTAAATGAAGTGAAAGGATCGTTTATTTCGTTGGTTGGAGAAGCGATGGGGGTTGGGAGGAAGGCGGCAGGTTTGTTGAGCGGCGACTTGTCCTGTTGGATGTAGGAGACGCCAGGCGAGATAGAGTGTTCAGAAAGTTGGACTTGCGCTTTGGCGGAGAGACTGAGTTGCTGTTTATGGGCAGAGGTGGGATTTTCACAGTAGGATTGGTCTCGTGTAGCTTCTGGTCGAGCTCTACGATCTCCACGGCCGTTCTTGTGAGGGTCATGTTGTGGGTAGGTGCTGTAGACAAGTCAGTACAACGTGTTACAAAAGACGGAGTTCTCTGACTCTTAATGTAAAGACTATAAGAACGTGCATCATGTGGTGTCTCGGCCACGCTAACACTCCACGGTCCATCTTGCGTATCGACTCGGACTGCTGGACGCCGATGGTTGTTCTCCATCATGTTCATCAGCTGCGGCGATAATGGATTGTGTAATGCAATATCAGTTCGAGACTCTACGGCGATCTGGCTGCCGTGGTGGACGATGTTCGGGTGGTGGTGGTCGAGGGTGTTGAATAGGTGTGGATGGTATGGGAATGCTCAGTATCTACCTTCACGACGCTTACCTTCATATGAACAAACTAGGACAAACACAACATTTCACTAAAAATTGGCCTTCCCTGAGCCTCATGCCTTCCTGATAGCAACTTGCAACGAGGCAGCTCTGATTGCCTCCGATAGTCCGTTTTGTAGTATACTCGTTTCTCTCACTCCTCTCGTACTGGCTCTACCCCACGAGGCCATATTATCTCCATCAGACATTCCATGTCTGATCTAGTATTAGTGTCTCGTTGACAATGTCAATAACAATAGCCCACCTCTCTTTCTCTCAATGCAAGCCATCAGGGAAGTTCTTGCGGATCATCTGAATAGGAAAAATGACTTCGACTATACTCTTGCTCTTGGGCAGCATTTTCTGTTTTTATTTTTATTTTATTTTTATTTTTTTCGAATTGCTAGCCTCGACATCAAAAAACAACATCAAATTCACTTAACCCTGTTTGAAAATGTCTTGCGGCTCCTATTTGAATTTCCAAAGAGACGATTCCAGCATGTCTACAATTCCTCTCAGTCGTACAGGTACTCCGTATATTAACTTTGACACTTCTTGCCAGCAAACCCATATTAATGATGAACGCATTGACATCTTCGTTCTAGAACTTCTAGGCTCATGATCACCTTAATTTATTTCGGAACACCTGATCTTCCTTCGTTATCCTTCCCAAGCTCAAGGCTCTCTTTCAGGTACGACATTGACGAAGATTAAGATTAACTCACCCGAGGAAATCTAACAGAAAAGCCATGGTCAAGTGGTATAGTACATACTAACAGTACTCATACACATGAGGAAGTAAAGACCATTGCCCAACTAAACTACATTCGGCCTTCACTGGAAAGCCTGTATGCACATCACCTTGCCATATTCATTTTACTAGTACTTATTAATTATGGCTCACCATATTTTTAGTTTTCATTATATATGATGCCAACCTATGTCACCGATAAGCGAAGCACATACTCTCACATGCCCTGAACCTCCGTGTTCTGGGTAGACTACGGGCATAATTCTATATCTTGATTCCCTTATCCGACTCGAATGCCCAGAGTCTCCGTGAGTCACGACTTCCCATCATACTCGAACTTCGAACCTTCGGCGTTGATCGTAGTATAGTAGTAGTACATGTGTCGCAATCTCCAGTGAGACCTTCCTTTTGAAAGCGAGAAGAGGGTAGTAGGGACGACAATTCTGAATCAAAGCTCAGCTGTTTCAATTCATCAAAAATGATATATTACTATTTTCTTCCAGGTACTGCGAACGTTTCATTTCTCAATCATCGATTCGTCGACATCAGTGAACAACTTTCCAGTCTCGGATTACTTACATCAAGTTGAGTTCTACAAGTATATTCGGCTGTCATGATGGCAACAACATTTAAAGAAGCTCTCAAATACTGAAGATGCCATGGCGGCAAAATTAATAAAATAAAAGTAGTATTTTAATTCAAGCGCCCACTGTCCCCACCAATACACTGGTACGTACCTTTATCTTATCATTACCTCTTCAAAGATACGAGGTTATCATACTCGAGAAGTAGAAGTTCAAGTAGTACAACCCATATCAACCATCATCAATCCTATTATATATCCATACCCAGCATCAGAAATCTCAAGCGCTTCGTATTCAACGCAACACCGAACTGGCCCATACAGATGTGAAAATGTCGGCCCCGGATGCAACACCAGTACGCAAATCAAGTACCCAGGCTTTGATATTTTTGACGGTTTTGTAAATCTTTGGACATGCTTTTGAGCCCTTGTGACCTCTCACTTGTCAATCATTATCATTTCCCCTCCCCCTCCCCCTCCTTGCGTAACTACTTAGTACTCGTATGGCAGACGCCGCTGAATGTTGACAGTTGAAAGAACTCAAAAATAGATATGTAACAGACGCCGGAAAGGTTGTTTTATTGCGTTATCTCCGAGCGCTTATTATAATTATTTTTCGTACATCAATTATATGGAAAACGAAAGGTTACATAGTTGGAAAAAGATTGAAATATTTGTGGATTTAATTCATATTTTTTTATGAATTCTAAACAATCAAGTATCAGTAGTGAACAAAATCAAGCACTACTAATGGTAGAGAAAATGAACCTATTATAGGTAATCCATCATACAAGTTATTATTAAAGTAGATAGGGCACCTACTGATAAAAATGATGAACTTGTCATATGATGATCGCCCAAAGGCAGGGTAAAGAAGTTGTAGAGACAAGAAGTGGGAAGTGAAAAATCATTGGGTCGTCAGTTTTGTTCTTATAAAGCTTCCATCTCCCCAACAAATCCCCTCGCACGTACTGTCTCCTGAGTATCCCTCAACTACTATCACTATCAGCACCTTGCCCTCCATCTGAATCCAAGTCCACTCGATTCTCCAAAACCAAAACCAAAGCCGGAGCCGTTTCCAGAATTATAGTTTCAGATCTCTTGAGAAAATGTCGGGTAACCGTATACCACCTGACGTAGTAGTAGCCGACAACTTCCTACTCGCCATTCTCTTCGGTATCTACTTCGTCACTCTTCTTTTCAGTTATCGTTGGTTATTTTATACCAATGATGGATGGAATTTTCGACCGAGAAGAAAAATCAATTGGATTTTGGTTCATTCTACTACTTTGATTTTCGTTTGTAATTTGGTTTATTTGGTTTTGACGATGAGGAGTGCTGTGGATACAGTTAAATCTATCAATGCTGGGACTACTTATGTTGATCCGCCTTGGGATACAATTGTCAAAGTAAGTTTTTTTTTTTTTGCAATTACCGTGCACATAAGGACACACATTTACATTGGAAAATTATTACTGTTATAGTGTACGGCCGCATGCGTAGCAAAATTATGTGCAGATGCTATTCTATTATACCGGTGTTGGATAGTCTATGGAAAGAGACTAAACATACTCGTTTTCCCTATCATTATATGGATTATCGGATGTGTTTGTGCAATTCTTCAAATTTATCTTGAAGTTGCACATCTCAAGAATCCAGATATTACTTCAAGGAATTGGGGTCCAATTAATATGACTATTGGTCCTGGAATAGTGATGATTCCATTTACTGCTGCTACTGCTATTGTTAATTTTTATGCCACTTGTAAGTTCGATTCTTAACTCTGATTCTATATTTATCTTTCTGCATGTCCTAATTTATTTTTGTTGCTTTGAAATATAGGGATGCTTATTCTTCGAATTTATAAAATCACGAAGAAACAAGAAGGGATCGATGTTTCTAGTGCAAGTGCTAGGCAATTTAAACTTGTCATTAGGATGCTTGCGGAATCGGGATTATTATATTTAACAACGACGCTCGCACTTTTCATTGCTTGGTTTACACCAGACACTACAGCTATTCAAATAACAAGTTTTATAGTACGTCAAATTTCTCAAAAAGAAAACCTCTTCCCTTCTCTTCTCTTCTATTTTCGTTTCTTTTTTGTTTCACTGATTTTCACTCGTGCTAATTAATTAATTTTTTTCAAACCGGCTATAGAACTTCCCAGGCCTAGGAGTCGCATTCAACTTGGTTATAATTAGGGCTGCTCAACAACGAGCCAAGGCAACGGACATGATGATGGTTCAGGAACGTGGAAACTTTATGAATAACACAAAAGTGGTGTCGGAAATTGTGTTTCAAGAAAGAACAGATTCTTCAGAGGGGGATACCGATATCGATCAGGTTCATGGACAACATGCACATAAATCACCACCTTTGCGTCGATGTGATGTGGGTGGAAATGAGCAAGGGAGACATCCTTATCAAGTGTAGTGGGTGAAATGTCAAATGTATTATAATAGGTTGAATGTATGGTGTGTGGGTGTGATTGTTGTTAAATTACTAGTCTACGACGAGCGAAATATGAGCGAACATTCGTAGAATCAGGTCTTTGTGACGGCAGAAGTCACGGTCACGGTAACTCGCCTCCTTCCTCCTCACTGCCATTACTGCGACCGTGGCACGTCGTACACTAAAGATCTGCACTCTTTTGCCCACCCACCACTCCCTCTATGCAACACATGCTCATTCAAAATGAGAGCCTGGTCGCCCCGTGACAAGGAATAGTAGCAAGCGGTCAATGTAATGGTCACGGTTTTACCCTCCCACCCATCACGACCTCTTGACTCCTCCTGGTCAGGGATGCATAGGCAGGAGGCCCCAACGGGCCTCACCCAACCACTCTTCAGCGTACATACCAGCTTAGAATCCACATTCATGTTTGTAGTAGCGTAGGTCGTCGAACAAAGATTGAATTTTAATCATTGATCAGTCATCAGATACAACTCGCATCTTACAGTATAGTACTCATGTGCATGTGTCGCAATTTCCGCTGAGACATTCCTTTTGAAAGCGAGAAGAGGGTAGTAGGGATGACAATTCTGACTCAGCTTCGAACGACATACAGTACATGAATGTTTCAACTCATAATATATATTACTATTTTCTTCCAGGTACTGGGGACATTTCATTTCTCAATCATCGATTCATCGACATCAGTGAACAACTTACCAGTCTCGGATTACTTATATCAAGCCGAGTTCTGTAAGTGTATTCGGCTGTCATGATGGCGACAACACTTAAAGAAGTTCCCAAATACTGAAGATGCCACGGGGGCAAAATTAATAAAATAAAAGTAGTGTTTTAATTCAAGCACCCACTGTCCCCACCAATACACTGGTAAGTACCTCCTCTATCTTATCAGTACCTCTTCAAAGATACGAGATTATCATACTCGAGAAGTAGAAGTTCAAGTAGTACCACCCATTTCCAGCATCAGAAATCTCAAGCACTTCATATTCAACTGAACACCGAACAGGCCCATACAGATGTGAAAATAGTTACATCGGCCCCGGAGGCAACACCAGTACGCAAATCAAACTTAGTAGTACCTTTTAATGTCAGTTGACGGTTTAGTAAATCTTTGGACATGCTTTTGAGCCTTTGTGACGCTCACTTGTCGATCATTATCATCCCCCTTCCCTCCCCCTTGCGTACATACTTAGCACTCATATGGCAGGTGCCGCTGAATGTTGACAGGTGAAAGAACTCAAAAATAGATATGTAGCAGACGCCGGAAAGGTTGTTTTATTGCGTTATCTCCGAACGCTTTACATAAATTGTTTTTATGTATCGATTATATGGAAACGAAAGGCTACATAGTTGGAAGGAGATTGAAATATTTGTGGATTTGATTCAGATTTTCGATGGTATTAGTAGTGAACGAAATCAAGTAGTACTAATTTAAATGGTAGAGAAAGTGAACCTATTATAGGTAATCCATCATATAAGTTATTATTAAAGTAAATAGGGCAGTTACTCATAAAAATGATGAACTTGTCATATGATGATCGCCCAAAGGCAGGGTAAAGAAGTTGTAGAAACAAGAAGTGGGAAGTGAAAAGTCATTGGGGTTGTCAGTTGTCAGTCTGTACTTACGGATTCTTATAAAGCTTCCATCTTCCCCTTCAAATCCCCCTCGCACGTACTGTCTCCTGAATATACCCCCTTTTTCTCCACCTGAATTCGAGTCCAGTTGATTCTCCAAAACCAAAACCAGAATCAAAGTCTCAGATCTCTAAAGAAAATGTCGGGTAACCTTATACCACCTGACATAGTAGTAGCCGACAACTTCCTACTATCTACTCTCTTCGGTATCTACTTCGTTACTCTTCTTTTCAGTTTTCGTTGGTTATTTTATACCAATGATGGATGGAATTTTCGATCGAGAAGAAAAATCAATTGGATTTTGGTTCATTCTACTACTTTGATTTTCGTTTGTAATTTGGTTTATTTGGTTTTGACGATGAAGAGTACGGTGGATATGGTTAGGTCTATCAATGCCGGGATTCCTTATGTTGATCCACCTTGGGATACAATTGTCAAAGTAAGTTTCCTTTTTTCAGCAATTACCGTGCACATAAGGACACATTTACATCGGAAATTTACTACTATTACAGTGTACGGCCGCATGCGTAGCAAAATTATGCGCAGACGCTATTCTATTATACCGGTGTTGGATAGTCTATGGAAAGAGACTAAACATACTCGTTTTCCCTATCATTATATGGATTATCGGATGTGTTTGTGCAATTCTTCAAATTTATCTTGAAGTTGCACATCTCAAGAATCCAGATATTACTTCAAGGAATTGGGGTCCAATTAATATGACTATTGGTCCTGGAATAGTAATGATTCCATTTACTGCTGCTACTGCTATTGTTAACTTTTATGCCACTTGTAAGTCCGACTTTTAACTCTATATTTGTTTTTCTGGGCTTCCTAACTTATTTTTGTTGCTTGAAATATAGGGATGCTTATTCGTCGAATTTATAAAGCCACAAAGAAACAAGAAGGAATCGATGTTTCTAGTGCGAGTGCTAGGCAATTTAAACTTGTCATCAGGATGCTTGCGGAATCGGGGTTTTTGTATCTATCGACGACGATCGCGCTTTTCATTGCTTGGTTTACACCAGACACTACAGCTATTCAAATAACAAGTTTTATCGTACGTCAAACACAAAAAAATCCTTATCCTCTCTTATTTTTTCACTGATTTTTACTTACTAATTTATTTATTTTCAAACCGGTCATAGAACTTCCCGGGTCTAGGAATCGCATTCAACTTGGTTATAATTAGAGCTGCTCAACAACGAGCCAGGGCAACGAACGTGATGGTGATTCGGGATTGTGGAAACTTTATGAATACTACAAAAGTGGTATCGGAAATTGTGTTTAAAGAAAGAACAGATTCTTCAGAGATGGATATCGATATCGATCAGGTTCGTGGACAACATGCACATGTATCACCACCTTTATGTCAATGTGGTGTGGGCAGACGTGACCAGAGGGGACATCGCTATCAGGTGTAGTGGGTGAAATGTATTATAATAGGTTGAATGTTTATGGTGGGTGAGTCCAATTGTTGTTATTGTTAACGGTTTTAATTGGATTTTAATCATTGATCAGTAGGATGCAGTGATCAAGCTCAATGATCGATAAGAGTTGGAATGCGGCGTTGATGATGGCGATATACTAGCGAATACATATATATCATGATGTATAATGAATTGTCTTACTATGATCGAAGTATTACGCGTCTTCACTGGTAAATATTGTTGTGCAAAAGGAACCGTTGATGTGCGTGCGACGATCTAAATTTGTAAGATTGATTTTAACAGCTTTTCATGTTTGAGTTCTCTAACTCCCCCTAACTGTTTCATTTCTCGGAGAGTCGGCTCGCTGAGTCCCAACCCCAACGGACTCATTGGTACATGCACCTCTCTTGCTTCACAAATCAAAGAAAGCATAGCCCCTTACTCGCTTTTGTCTGTCAACATATTGCACTATGATATATGCTGATATGTATTCGCAATTGTCAATCACGGAGACGGAGTTAACTAGCCATCCATATCTATATCATGATTGATTAACGTCAACCTCTCGCAAACTATGGTACTTATACCTACCAGAGTTGTCACCACCAGGCACAAATGGAGGTTTTAAATGGAGTATGTTTCCAATCCTTGGATATATGAATACCTTTAGGTGACGTCCTGTCAAAACCTCTTGACATACTAATTATTAATGGATTCCACCTTTCACTACCATCAAGGTCTGCATGGCGCGCGATTTGCATGGCATACTACTCAAAATTAACGCGGAGAAGAGTGAATTACTCCAAAGGCTTCAATATGGTATTCGATTTTCCATGCATGTGAAGCACACAGGGGCAAGAAATAACTGACTTTGGGAGTTGTGGAGAAATGGCCAACCAACCATCTATCACAGTTATTTTGGTGCAACAATGATTTGTTACACGTTGATATGATATCTTGTATTCTTTGTGTTACTCGGCTCATCATCCCGCATGCTGAGAGAACTTGAGCTCATGAAGATATCCCCAAGGTCAAGGGGCCAAGATGATGGGTGTCGATTTAGCTGGCTCGAAAAGGGATAAAAGAACCAATTCCTTTTCTGTCCATTTTCTCCATTGCATAACTGCTTTCCACTTCTTACGTTCTCAATGTCGGACAGCATACCGGCATCCAAGGAAGTGGCTATCATCTTCCTGTTGGCCTTGCTCTTTGGGATATACTTCGTCACACTTCTCTTCAGCTTCCGTTAGTTACTTTACACCAATGAAGGTTGGAACCTGCGACCTAGGAGGAAGATCAATTGGATTTCAGTGTTCTCGACTACACTGATCTTCGTATGCAACATTGTTTACTTGATTTTGTCGGTGAGAGGTACTGTGGCGATGGTCGAGTATCTCATCATGGACACTTCCGGCAATCCTTTTGTGGATCCTCCTTGGGAACCAATCGTTAAAGTAGGTCAAAGCCCAAATCGAGATTTAGAAATGGAAGCTGATGATTAATTATAATAGTGTACCTCTGCATGTGTAGCGAAACTATGCGCAGACGCATTCTTGATTCACCGATGCTGGATAGTCTACGGAAAAAGATATCCCATAATCGTTTTTCCGGCAATAATGTGGTTTATTGGATTCATCTGTGCAATTCTTCAAATTTATATCGAAGTCGCAAATCTTTCAAACCCAGAGATTACTTCGCGTAATTGGGGACCAGTCAATATGACTATTGGTCCTGGAATAGTGATGATTCCATTTGCTGCTGCAACCGGTTTGGTTAATATTTATGCTACTTGTAAGTTATCTGGTTAACATTCTTTTAGCCATAATTGAGCGGATGTGCTGATATTTTCTGATACTATATAGTCATGCTTATTCGCCGGATTTATCAAGTTACAAAGAAACGTGAAGGCATTGAACTTTCTAGTGCAAGTGCTAGACAATTTCAACGTGTCATTCGCATACTTGCAGAATCAGGATTTCTATATCTATCAACAACCATCGCACTTTTTATTGCATGGTTCACACCAAGCGTTGTGGCTATTCAAATAACAAGCATCCTGGTACGTTCAAAAAATTATTCCAATTATTACTATATAATCAACTCACTTTCTATATATTACACTGTATCTAGAACTACCCAGGACTTGGAATTGCGTTCAACCTGGTAATAATTAGAGCTGCACAGCAACGAGCCAAAACAAAGGACTTAATGCGAGAACATGGGAATATAAGTACAAAAGTATCTGAACTTGTGTTTGGAGGAAGGACAAATCCTGATCTGTCACATCAATCTTCGACTGCTTCAATCTCTACACAGAGTTGATCCTTTGATGTTGTCGTGGAATGTTCGACTAGATTGGTTGGATGCTATACTCTCTTAAGTTAATTAAATCAATGTATCTACGATTCAGAGGTGGTTATTTTAGACGCTCAGGTTCAGTGTCTGAATTGGTACTTGGCACGAAAGATGGAGATTGGTAGGAATCAATATGTAGTAGACTATTAATGGAATCTAGTGTATACTTATCTTGAACTTCACGGTACCGGGTGGTAAGATGAGAGAATACTGACCATTTTGTAATACATGAAAAGAAATCGAAACCTTCTAATGTGGTTCAAAAGGCCACAACACACTACTAGTTACCCTAAGCGCTAGCCTAACTGAAGCGTTCTTTTCTTCCTTTGATTGTCATCGCCGTGATTCTGTGGCATCATCGAAAATCGTACTAGTAACCTCTGATGAAGGTTGAGTTTGGGTGGCGTATCATGAGAGCATTTTACTTCCAGTAATACTTGACCTAATGTCAGATTCCTTGCTTATTTGGCTAGAGCCCAAGGATTCGAACTTTTTTTAAGACCGGCCGAAATTTCCGTACCACTAGGAGAAGACATAAACGGACTTTCAGCAGGATTCGTACCATTGGTTCAGAGTGAAGCGGCGGTGGTGTCACGGTCGTTGTAGAGGACTGAGCACCTTCATGTCAATCTTGCTCCATATTTTCATCTCTTCCTTTGTCATCGGCTAGAGAAGGTCCTGTTTTATTAGTTTCCTGAGCAGGTTTGCAATGTGATCATTCCAGTATTCTTTACCTGATAATTGTTGTGTCAATATGTACCATGGTCTACACTTACCTCATTTTCCCCTTGCCTTCAGATACTAATGAGGCTGGAATCTACTAACAATACACTGAGAACATCGAGGGTCCAGCCTCACAAGCTTGCATAATACTTCTTTACCTTCAGATGGAGTCGATAGTATTCTCCAAGAAAGAAGGCAACGAGATGAATGGGTTAAACGTGAGGTACACCAGCAAATTCTCATATTTTATATATGAATACAACTGCATAGTTTAATGTCGCTCGAACGATATTGACCTAAAAAATGACTAGGAAAAACCAGTAAACACACATCAAAATAATTATTTTCATTACAGTTGAGTAGGTCTACAAGAAACGTCTCTGAAGAAAGGAAAAGGAAAAAAAAAAACCAATCGTTATATGCAAAACATGATATAAAACAAAATTATGACTATATCCAAAGAAAAAAACAAAAAAAAAAAAACAACGTTCAAACGCTTGAAAAAGGATTTCTAAACTCTAAAACTTCACGCAAAGTTCATACTGTTCATTCTGACACTCAATAGTTGAATTCCACAGGAGTGAGTTTACATCCCATAACACGAACTGTAGAGAGGGAAAACGAAATCAATGTTACTTCCATATCCATCAAAAAATAGAATAGAGTTAAACGTACTGGTACCATCAGGTTGACCAAGTCCATAAAGCATTTCCGTAGGATGAAACGCAAGTGAACTAAGTCTCGCAATGAGCGGTGAGGTAAGGTTCAAATTCCTCAAAGGCGGCATATTAAGTCCGGTTTGAACTTGAAATGATGAAAGTGGTTGAGGTCTTGATAACGACTCTACTGAGATTTTCTGAGCTCGCCATTTAGTTGCTGTTACTGCGGAAGATCTAAAATTGGCGTAGTCCACAATGAGTTTGGTTTGGTTAACCTAAAAGAAAAAAGGAAATGGGGGAGAGACTTACGTAGCGAATACACCTGTTAAAGGATGTGCATCGAAAGCAGAAAGACCTTCTGGTTGTGCGTTCCATGTTTTAACAGGTACACTATGACCCCGCATATCCCATAACTTGACTTGTCCATCAACACTGTAACCCACCAATAAGTAAAAAAAAAAAAAACCAAATGAAGAGGATAACGAGTTACGAACCTGGCAGACAAGAACTGTAATCCAACTCTTGGATGCCATTTCACATTCTGTACCCAGGATATATGATCAGAATACGTCCTAACAATAGGATCATCTTCATCAATGCGTCTATCAAATATCTTGACCATTCCATCGGCAAAACCAGTCAAGAAAGTTTGCGAAGCTCCTGTATCTGACGTTATCGAAGTAACGGGACTATCCGAATTAGTGTCCATGTCCTGTTATTAATTTTAGTTGAAAAATGAAATCAGAAAATTAAGAAAACATATGCAATTATGCGAACCACTTACATTACCAGAACATTCAGTCTGAGCGTCCCAAACTTTAATAACTCTAGCATCACCACCAACAAGTAAAGTCCCAGCAGATTGTTTCCAATCCATAATAACTCCCGAACCTTGACGAACTTGTATAACTTCATTCAAAGCTCTAAACGCGCTAACCATTTGAACATTTCCTTGTTCCATCACCGGATCATAATTTCGATACAATCGTACAATGCCTTCCGCTATTCATTTTGATTTTAAAAAACAAACATTGGTTTTAACTTCAGTATTTGTTGAAGTTGAGAGATGACTTACACGATCCAGTAATAATTATACCTCCGTAATCTTGATTGATAATTTCGATTGAAGAGATATTGGTTCCTCTGGGATTACCATTACACCAATGACTTAATCGTTTTCTCTTTGACCAATCGTACACACTAAAAAGTAAAGATAAAAGATTCAGTCAGTTTCCAAAGATAGAACATGAGTATAACTAGCGCCAACATACCTGACCATATCGGTATCAGTAGCAGCAACAAGATGTTGATCATATGAATGGAAAGCCATAGTTAAAGGTATTCCACCAGTAGCTATCGTTGCCACAGGACTATCCCATCTACAACACTCTATTTATAGAAAAAAGGTAAATTTAAGTTTTATCATATCAATACGTAAAAACAAAAAAAGAAGTAAACATACCAGCATGTTGAGCTTGTTCTTGAGTTTCAACAATAATCTTTTCATTCCTCTGCTGTCTCCAAACTTGGTAATTGTACTGCACACTACCCGGTTCATCCGCTTCCATTTGCTACAAAAAAATCAACATTATTATTAGTATTATTATTATTCAGAGAAAAAAAGACCTCGAAACTCACCCTCATCTGAGGTTCCTTAAAATACTCACAACACCAATCATAATAATCACTTCTCAACGGCAAAACATCTCTAACTCCCAATCCAGTATTCAACGACCCCAACAACGGATTCGAACTTGCACTCTGATTCTGACTTTCACCAGATTCTTTATCATTTGTACTCGGTACAGGTACTTGTCTTTGTTGCTGTTGCTGTTGATGATATTGTTGTGAAGGATGGCCATGAGCATGACCGTGTCGATGACTATGAGTATGATCAGCGGTATGATGTCTTGAAGATCTACCACCACCATGACTACTATGACCATGTTGACCTTGATAATTAGGAGCTAATTTCCTTCTAGCTCTAAGTCTCTCCATATCTTCATGAGTTAAAGCTTCAATAATATGATATGGCAAAAACTTGATTTTATCTCTTTCTTCTTCAACCTTTGTAGTTGTAGTCGTCTTTGCATTTGCTTTGGCTTTGGCTTTATTCAAACTAGAAGAAGCCGAAGTTGAAGTTGAAACCAAAGTTGATGATGAAGCAGAAACTGGAACCAAAACCAAAGTTGAAGAAGAGGAATAAGTAGAAACTTCATAAGGTGATTCATATTTCGCAAAATTCAAATTCGGAGGTGGCGGTTTCGTTAAATCAAGTACTCCATCCCCACCTCCTCCCCCAACACAAGTAGAACCACTCCCTGAAGATCCAACAGAACCAGAACCAGTACCCGAACCATCACCTAAACCCAAACCCAAACCCAAACCCATACCCATACCTCCCGATCCAGTACCAGGTGATGAAGAGGTTGAAGAAGTAGAAGGAAAAGCAATAGATTTGATAAACGAAGAAGTCGCATTGGCAAATGATGAAGTTCTTCTTATAGTATTTGATAAAGGTGAAGATAAACCACTACCATAACCTAACGTTTCACTTCTGCTTATTGGTGGCCTATCAACGTTTGGTGATGGTGGGGCTATAACTGCTGTTACACCTCCTCCTCCTCCTCCACCTATTCCTGGTACCGGTGAAGAAGAGGTTGAAGTTGTTGAAGATAATCTTGTTCGTTGATATTCTCTTTCACTTGTTGATTGAGATTGAGAATGTGTGATACCAGGCGATCCTCTTCCAGAATTTTCCATTCCCATTCCCATTCCCATTCCCATTCCCATTCCCATTCCCATTCCCATTCCCATTCCCATTCCAGTCCCCATCTCATTTCCAACACCACCTGAACCCAAACCCAAACCCGAAGCCAAACCTGAAGATATATTCCCAGAAATCATATCTTCAGGAACAAGTGGAACTTGATCCAAACTTGCCTCTTCCAACATCATAAACGGACTTTCCAACATAAGCGCCATAATCCAATCTACCACCGTCTTTGCCAAAACCGCCACCTCTTCATAAGGATCTGTAGATAAATCCAATAACACCACAAATATTGTGAAAAAAGAAGATAATAGAACTCGATTTTCTTCACGTAACATTGAATCATGATTAAATGTGTTTAACCAATCTGTTACTGCTTGAGATGATATATTGTTTTCGTTGATGTAAGTTGTTGCTCCTGGTCCTAATCCACCACTTCCCATTCCTGATCCAATTCCAGTTGACGATCCAAAACCCAAACCCAAACCCAAACCTAAGCCCAGACCATGATGACTCGAACCAGAACTCGTGCTCGAACCCAACCCCGGTTGGTTTTGATATTGGTGTTGATATTGATAACTCTGATTCTGATTCTGATTCCAACTCAACTTCCCCGCATTCCTCCACCTTCTATCTTCTTCCCAATAAATCCAACAACAAACCATAAACCAACCTCTCCATTCTTTAACAAGACAACTAATAACAATCACCAATTCTTTTCTACACATTGGACTTGCATCATCTTTAATTTCCAATGTAGCTCCTGTAGCTACAGCTACTTCCATTCTAAAATGTACTCTTTCATCAAGATGATACATTGTACCTGTTCCTCCTCCTCCTTTTCTTATTCCTCCCGGTGTTGTAGGTTTCGTATTTGAATTCGAGGTATCTCCATTAACGTTAGCATTGGCGTTGACATTTGCTGACGTAGGGGTAGTAGGGGTAGTAGGGGTAGGGTAGTGATAGGGGTAGTCGTAGTCGTAGTTGAAACAAAATGTGAAGAACCAGGACTTCCACTAGCACCCATAAAAGTTCCAAGAGCATAAAGTGCAGCACCTCTAACTTCAGCAGAATCATCCGTCAACAACGAAATCAATCTATCCTGAGTTCCTCTATCAACACCATAAACCCTAATTTCATCATTCCCAGCCCACATTTGCGCTATACACAAAGCAGTCCATTGTCTTAACAAATAATCAGGTTCTTCCAACCTTTCATAACAATTATCAAATACCCTTTCTGACCAACAAGCTGCTTGACCATATGGGAAATCACGAGATATACATGAAAGTATAAATGAACACATTGCTTTATGTTCTGAACTATTCGGTAACGCGTCATCGATTATTATTTCGGTTTGATTTTGATTGGAATTTGATTTTGGTTTTGATTTTGATTTTGTTGAGCAAGTGAAAGATTGGTATTTGAAGAAATAGGTGTAATAGGGGTTCTTAAACCCAACACCGTCGAAAAATATTTGAATCCACCCGAATTATATAAATCATGTTGAACAGAATGATCAACAGCCAAAATCCTAGCCCATATAAAAATCAAAACAGGACGTAAATCTTGACCAGCAGCTTGTAATAACTTTGAAATATAAGGAAATATTCCAATTGTTAAAACTAAATGAACTGCCCAAGGTCCTAAATCGACAAATTGGGATAAAAGGATTAAGGCTCGAAGTCGATGAGGTTGAGAAAGTAAGACTTGAAGTACGATTGGTAGTTGATCAGGTGGTTTACGTGGAACTAGATGTTGTTGATCGTTCATTCCATCTAGTTTTGGTCGTATTTGACGAAGCTCTTCAGCTGTTGGTGGTTTTTTGGGTGGTATCGAACCAGTACCAGGACTAGACAGAGTTGAAATGGCAGTTGTGGCAGTGGATGACGTGGAATTTGAAGTTGTAGAAGGAGAAATAATGAATGGTGAAGCATCTTGACTAAGTGCGGTAACAGGTAATGCCATAGGTCCTCGTTTAGTTAATGCCGAACCACCACGAGATATCCAAACTTCAAAAGCAGTAAGTTGATCAGCGAAGAATCGACTTGGAACATAAGTATAAGGTTTTGCGTCCACAGGTCTAAAAAGAGGTGCCAAAGGTCCCAACTTTTCAGCGGTTATCCCCAATTTGGCTAAATTTCCACCACGAAGTTCAGGTGGTTTGTATAGGAGATCAGGTAATTGCCTTAGACAAGCGTCTACGGCTAAATCCCAAGTATCCCATAGTGGATGAGTGTTGGTAGGTGGTAATCGTGGTTCAGTCATTGGTGTACAGTGATAGTTTTTCATTATACGTTCGGCTAGGAGGAAGTTTCGGAATAAGGAGGCAATGAGAAGATCGGAGCGGTATAGTTTGACGAATAAATCGCGAGGAAAGGTGGTCCATGCTATTGTATCTGTGATTGCTGTGAAAATCCAATTCAACTCTCCCAATGGTGTTCGACGATCTTTGAGATCTCCAGGAAGTTGAATAACCATATCAACAGTGACACCATTGGGAAGTTTATGGTTCATGATGAAATGACGAAGGGCGATGTCGATAGGAGCAGTAAGACAGGAAGTGAAAACGTCCGCTGGGAGATCTGGACATGAAGGAAGCTGTTCAGTAGGTCCACAAGCAGCCAATTGCAATGAATCTGTAAAAGGATGAACACCCTCCGGAAATTCTCCATGGGCAGCTCTAGCTTCCTGGTCTCTTCGTCTTGCAAAAATATTAAAGTTATTGAGAAGGTTGCCGGCGGCTGAACAATCCCAAATGTAAACACCAGGTGATCCAATCCAAGTTTGAACTTCTTGCAAGGAGACGGGGATATATTGGGTATATGTGCGATTGAAGCACCAAAGTTCGCCACTTGCAGTTGGTTTGGGTACACCATGGCCATTGTAGTAGAAAAGTACTGCGTCATCCTTTGCCTGCTTACGTAATGTATGGCAGAAACGACGAAGATCTTCGAGGGAAGGATCGAGGATGGGTTTGTAGGCGATCTTGAGACTGAGAGTTTCGAATTGGGTTTGTAGATTGGCGCCAATTGATTCCAAAGCTTTGTGTGAGGACAGACTATGAGGGTTAACCCAACTCTCCAGTACGGCACATGGATTGGTTTTGACTACGTCTGGAGGATCGACGTCAATGTTGAGACATAGAACAAGAGCAGCATTTGCAGTCTTTATCTTTCCAGGAGTAGCGCCACGCCAAGGAACGAATTGTTGCGACCATGGAGGACCTGGAGTAGGATTACCACATGTCAGGTGTCGTTTGGTTGACCAGTAAGGAATTGGAGGAGCGGGGTCTGGCATTGGATCAACAGAATCATTGTCATTATCGTCGTCTGTGCTAGTCAGACCTTGTATGTCGTCGTCGTCGTCTGTATGGGGATGATGGGTTGAAGGATCCGAACGCGATGTGGAACGGTATTCGCGTTCAGTGTCATCGTCTGAGCTGTTATCTCCTGTGGTAGAGTCTGGACCTGGAGGCCAATCTAATATATTGTGAATTAGTAGATGATTGGAGGGGATGAGAATGGACATACGTTGGTCATTCTGATACATCATGGATGGTTGTAGGTGAGGTTGAGCTTGTTTGGCCCTGTCACGCTTAGCCTCAGCCCACAACTACGATGGATCCTCCCCTCGGCACTATTGTGTCCATTCCACAGGGCAGAGGTGTTGTTCGCTTCATTGGAAACACAGAGTTTGCTGCTGGAAAATGGGTGGGCGTAGAGCTCAACGAGCCAAATGGAAAGAACAACGGGACAATCAATGGCGTAGCTTACTTTACCTGCAGAATGAACTATGGCGTCTTTGTTCGCCAGAGCCAGATCAAGGCTACCCATGGCTTACAATCAGACGTATGTCGCTACCCATTGGCCATTACAACCATCTCATATCCTCCGTAGCAACGTCCAAAACCACTCGGTCACCAACGTACAAATTCAGGTCTCCTACGCACTAGTACTCTTCGTTCAGGAGCAAGTTCATCTTCAATAGCCTCAACTCCTTCTTCATCTTCCAGATCTCAAAGTCCAGCCCGTCCAACATTAATCCAAACTCCATCAACATCCAAAATCCTATCTCGTTCAACAACAACAATATCTTCATCTCCACCAAAACGTACTCCATCTCTTACACTTCAACAATCGAGTAGAAGACAACTTTCTACAACTGACACTGTTCCAAGTTCACCATTGTATACGAAAAGTCATGTTTCTAATTCGAAATCTATGACTAAGAGAACTTCTTCTCCTTTGAGTTTACCTCCTGTTACTCCTCCTCCTCCTCCAATTCCCACCACTGCCGTACCTAATGTTATTCTTATTCCTGATGAACCTCAAACTCCAAGACCTCCAACTCAATCTCCCATAACATCCTCCGTGCGTTTTATTTAATTTCAATCTCTTTAACATAGTGTATATTCACATATATATACTTTACACAGCGACCACAAGAAGATTCACAAATCCAACAACAAATCCTTGAACTTCAAGAACTTCGTACACGTTATCGACTTATCGAAACAAAAAGATCAGAAGATATACGACGTATAAAAGAACTCGAAGCAAAACTAGATCATACAAAGGCAATATTAACAGCTCAACCTAAACTTCAAGCGAAACTAACATCGTTACAACAAGATTTGATTTCTACTAAACGAGAATTAGCTGATGCTCAACAATTGGCTCAGTTAAGTGAAAGTAGAGTTTTGGATGGGCAGGAACAATTGGAATTGGTTATGTTGGATAAAGAAGTTGCGGAAGAGAGAGCTGAGAATGCTGAAAGTGAACTTGAAGATGTTAAAGAGAGGTTGGCTGTTGTGGAAGTTGAAATGGGAGTTTTGAAAGGTAAATTGGAAGGAGATGATAATGATAATGGTGGTGGTGATGATGATGGTGAAGGAGAGGAAGGTGAAGAAAGAAAGAAGAAGAGAGATCGGTTGGCTTTTATTCAAATTGAAAGACAGAATGAGAGGTTAAAGGAAGCTTTGATTAAGTTGAGAGACATGTCACAGGAAACGGATCAGGAACAGAAGAAAAGGATTCAAGAGATGGAGAAGGATATTGAAATTCTTGATGAATTACAAGGTATCAAATCATCTCGTTATCATTTTTCTTTCTTTTTTTCTAACTTGATAACTGTTCAGTTCAATACGATGAAACTCTTATCAAACTCTCAAATGCAGAAACGGAAATTGAGGAACTTAAACTTCAATTAGATGATGCATTACATGCAGAAGATTTACTTGTAAGCTTAACAGAAAGAAATCTTGAACTAGGCGAAGTACGTTCCATCCCATTCCTATTACACATTAGTATTTATTTAACAAACAAAAAAAACAGACAATTGAAGAAATGAGAATAACAATTGAAGATTTAGAAGCCTTGAAAGAACTAAATGACGAACTTGAAGAAAACCATATCGAATCTGAAAAACAATTACATGAAGATATCGAAAAAAGAGATATTCAAATTCGAGAACAACAACTCAAAATTTCAGGACTTGAAGATTCGTTACAGGATTTAGAAGGAACTGTTAATCAGTTTAGGGAACTTGTTGTTCAATTACAAACGTTCGTCTTTTTCTTTACCTCCTGCCTGAAAAACTCCTTTTTTTTTCTTCTCCTTACTAACTTTATTACTAAATTATTATTATAGGGATTTGGAAACGATGAGAACTCAAACACAAACTGCTCAATCTGAATCTGCTTCTGCTAGTTCTCAAGCTGCTGCTATGATTTCTTTGAATATGAAATTACAATCGACTGCTTCTAAAAATCAAGCTAGGAATATTGATTTGGAGATTAAGAAGATGGAGGCTAGAGAGAGTAAAGAGTTGTTAGGTATTGTTCAGGTATGTCTTTTTTGTCTTGTATTCATTGTCACTTTCTAATATACTGCGCTTCTATTATTTTGGTGTAGCCGTATTTGCCAGAATTATATGTTCAAACGGATAGTGATGCAACGAGTTGTTATCTCTATTTTTTGAGATTGGCGAATAAAACGGATCTTATTAATTTGGTTGTTACTCAAAAACATAATATGCCGGATTCTTTGAATGGGAATGTTTCAGAGGTTTTAGTTGGGATATGTGAAGTACGTCATTTTTCTATTTCTTCTACTACGCTAAAACTAATAATTTAACACTTAATACTTAATACTTAATACTAATATAATATACCTAGATGAGAAGTCGAATTTCCAATCTTTCAACATTGTGTAAACGATTCGCAACGATTTTGAAACATTGTGATATGGAAACTTTTTTGAATGTTGGTAGGATTTATCAAGAGATTGCTCCGTTGGAAAAGAGGTTGGATATGCATTTAGATTTGTTGAGGAGGGATGAGTTTAGAGAGATGGAATGTGTTAGTGATATTGCAAAGTATGTTTTTTTTTTTCTTCTTGTGTCGTTTAATTCTGTCTTTTTTCTTTTTCTTTCTTCGTCCATTCGTTCTTCCTGTATCCTTTTCATCCGATCACTTCTCACTCCTCACTTCTTAATTGTTAATAATCGAAAACGAAAACTGATGGCTGATGGTTATACTTTTTTTTTTTTTAGGATTCAAGCACAATTCGAACATATTTCTGAAACTTATTTCGATGGATTTGATTTAGATTTGGGAGAAAGAGAGTTGGGTTATGTTGTTGGATTTGATTTGGATTTGGATATGTTTATGGCTTCGGTTGCTCTTACCAGAACTTGTGTTGTTGGTGTTTTGGATGATTCTGGTATGTTTTCTTTTCCTTGTTTATTGTCTTTTTTTTTTTTTTTTTGGTTGAATGTTGAATTATTAATGACGCTCACTTGTACTTTTTCTTTTTCTTTTTGGGGTTTTTTTTTTGTAGATGTTGTGATAGATTTGGAAGGATATGATGTTGAGAAAGAGGTTTTGGAACCTTTAACTCAAGTTTTGGAAGTTACGAAAAATGCAAAGGTGTTATCAAAGTACGTTTTTTTCTTCGTTCGTTTCTTCTCACAATTTAACCAAAATTAACAACATTTATTCAGGAAATTGACTAAGAGATTAGAAGATCTAACATCCGAATCAACCGCTTTGAAATCAAATATACTTCCTCTATTACAAGGATTATCAAATCCCGTAGCCGAGTTGGTGAATTTTGGAATTTCGGTACGTGCCAGCCCTCTCCATTCTATTCTATTCTATACAAAATACTCATATTCATTCACCCTCTCACACTCAATTGATTACAGTTAGCTCAATTAATAATGACGCATACAAACGATGCAAGATCATCCAAATCTTCATTCCATTTACCTACAGTGTTAGGTTATGTTAAAAGTACTGCTTTGAGTACTGTTTCTAAAGGTGTTGATTTTAAATCTCTGGCTTTGTCTTCGGGTTCGAGTTTGAATTCGGGTGTTGGTTTAGGGTCAGGGTCAGGGTCAGGATTGAGTTTAGGTTCAGGATTAGGATTGGGACAAGAGGAAAGTTTGGATGGAGTTTGGTTATCAATTAATAATGCTATTCAAAACCTAATTGAAGAAGCTGGTAAAGTTGTTCCGAAAGTGTTGGATAGTGAATTTGTTATTAAAAGTACGTTTTCTCTATTACTCACTTTAACTTTAACTTTTTAAAATTAAAATAAAACTCCCACAGTAACAGGAACACCACCATGGATCCAAAGAATAACACACCTCAAAACTCTCTTAAACGAATCCCTAACAGCATCAACAGAACTTTCACAACTTCAAGAACAAACAACATCACTCCTTCGTTCACTAAAAACCAAAGATCAAACAATTCAAGAACTCTTGTTAAAAATAGATTTTATAGAAAGAAAGTTGGAAGTAGCTAAAGGTTTTGGTGAGGTTATTGAGAGATTGGAAAAGGAAGTTGAGGGGGTTAAGGGTGAGAAGAGGATTTATGAAGAATTGGTTAGTGGATTGCAAAGTGAAGTTGAGAGTTTGGAGAAGGAGGTTGAGAGAATTGGGAAAGGTGGTGGTAATGGTGTGGTGGTGGTGGTGTAGTGGGGTGGTGGTGGTGTGTTAGTGGGAGGAGGAGGAGGGGTAGGAGAGAGACAGGGTATGTGGTTTTGTTTGTTTGTTTGTTTTTTTGTGGGATGATGAGGTTGATATGTGATTTATTTTTGTTTTTATTAGCGTTGGGTGTACCGCTTATTGAAACGGAGAATTTGACGTTTGAAGGGAATTTGGAGACTTCGTATTTGTTGGATCAGGTTTGTTTTTTTTTCTTTCTCCCCTTTTTTCTTCCCTCCTTCCTTTTTTTTGTTAATTGTTTTTTGATAGGTCGATGCATTGAAAGGAACAGTTCGATTCTTACGAACTGAGAATTCATATTTGAAGGGACATGATTTATTAAAGGAAATCGAAGGATTACCTGTTCTGAATGTTTCTTCTTCACTTTTGAAAAGAACATCTACACCTGGTTTGGATCCTTCTGGACTTTCGGATACTGATGAAGATGGATTTGATGAAGATGTTCAAGATGATGAGGTTGATGAGAATATTGATGATGAAGAGGACGAAGAGGAGGAAGATGATGATGACGATGAAGAAGAAAAACCAATAACTTTGAGAAGTCTAACGACTGAAACAAAATTATTGTATCGAGATGTTATTAAATTCTCATCAGCTCCTAAAGTCGTCGACCTCAGTCTAACAAGTAATTGGAATCGAAATCAACATCGACAGAATGGGAATAAGGATGTAAGCGCCGGTGATGCAGGTGATGATGGGATATTCAAGCGAAGAGGTTGGATGCCTAGAAAAAAGTTACCTGTTCAAGTTGTTTTGGAAAGAAAGATGATTGGTGAAAAGTTGAATAGAAGAGTTAGAGGATTAGTTGAGAAAGTTGGAAGTCTCTGATTGATGTTTTTTCGGTTCCCCTGCCATTCAAATTGATTTTTTCTAATTATGTGAACTTTTTTTACAATAAGGTATTTGGGTTTTAAACAGGATAAATGATACCCCTAGAATAGTTTATAATAATTCAAAAAACAACAAAGTCCATTTATAATCACTGGTTGCCACCATGAGACGAATTATGACTTGTTGTGAACCCAAAAAAAAAAACAACAACAATGAAAATGTGGCTATGTGGCGCGGAAAAACGGGCCGTGCGCCGATATAACGGACCCTGAGTATTGTCTGTGTCAACTTGTGGCAGTTATATAGCGGGTTTGGGGTTGGCCTCATACCAATAACAAATCCTAATAATCCAAGTCACCCCGCGCCCTCTCGATAAGAAAATGGGCCGAGCAGACGAACTAGTATGTATTGGTATTTGTAGAATGGACATTGACGCTGGGATTGACATTTTTTTTTCTTATTGGGTGTGATTTAGAGTAACCGAAAGGGAGAGGGGGGAAGTAAGAAGAAGGGACGGAATGCAAAGGTGTTGGGAGATGATGGTGTTTCTCCTACTTGGGCTTGTAAGATGGGAGGATGTGGGAAGAGGTTTGTTCGAGAGGCGGATTTAAAGAGACATCAGAGGACTACGAAACAACATTCTGTGCCTTCCTTGTCAGTATTTCCTGCTCTATTTTTCTATTGGATGCTTACCAGACAAACAGTATGTGCCAGGACTGTGATGCCAGCTTTACTCGAGTAAGGTGTTGCCACCGGACTTTTAACCTTCACCTGTTGATCTTTTGCTGTTTTTGCAGACGGATGCCCTCAGACGACATCAGAAATCAAGGTTTGTGCTGTTAATGTTGCTGTGCGGGTCGATTATTGAGCAGGACATAGACATGAAAGGAATGGAGGAAGGGACCTCAGAGGCATAAGGAAGACTGGCGTTGGACTTATCCATTTTACTCCTTCGCCTTCACCTTCTCCCTCTCCTCCTCCATCTGACCCAGATCTTGCTGCAAAGCACAGAGACACAGACCCACCCCAGCCTGGTCCCTCCAGATTCCAGCCTGGCGCCACATGTAATTTCATATTATTATTATTATTATTATTATTATTATTTATTCATTGTCTCTTCAACAGCTTACACACAGTCATCTTCGCTTAACGCTATTCTAGCCTCGCCCCCGAAGACCCCAAGATTATCGGCAGCAACATGGGGGCCTCCTCCCCCTCCTCCATGGTCGACATCTCCTCCTCAGCCTACACGCCCTTACCAGCCACACCATCAGCAACAGCCACAACAGCCACACCACTCCCATCCCCTCCATATTTCTCATTACAGATACGCTCCACCTGTCAGCGGGCCGACATCCTCGGACGTTTCACTTCCCTCACATTCCCCCCCACAAACTCATTCCTATCATCATTCATATCCTGCTAGCAAATCCGCACCTGTGTCCTATGCTCATCCCCATACTTTACCTCCACTTCAATTACAACAGCAACAGCAACAGCAACAGCAGCAACAACAACAACCACATCATTCTCAACATCAACAACAACATCAACACCATCATCATCACCATCGGTCCCATTCTAATTCCAATTCTTATCCCCATTCTCACTCTCATTCCCATTCTCGTTCGGGTTCTCATCCTTATACAAGAAGTTTAACTCCCACTTTTCCTTTACGTTCAACTCAATTACATCCACAAGAGCCACAACCACAACCACAGTTACAACAAGGACAAGGACAAGGACAAGGACAAGGACAAATACAACAACAACAACAACTCACACTTACACCAAGTGTTTACTCTACAAATCGACATAGGTCATCTTCCGTTTCAAGTTGGGGGAGTAGTAGCAGATGTACTCCACCTATTCCACCTTTACCTCCTCCTCGACCTTTATCTTCAACTGAACTTGGAAGTATTAGTGTTGGTGTTGGTGGTAGTCGTAGTACTGGTGGTGTTGGTGTTGGTGTTGGTCCTGGAGATATTGAACGTGAACGTGATCGTACTCGTGCTTTCTCATATCCTTATGAAAGGTATAGAAGTCATGAAAGATATAGAGTTGAAGAAGATGTTTTGGATGTTGATTATGAGAGTGAAGGTGTTGGTATTGGTGTTGGTGTTGTCGAAAGTTATCGTGGTAGAGGAAAAGAAAGAGAAAGAGAGGAATGCATTGGTGTTGTGTTGGTGTTGGTGTTGATAAAAGACTTGGAGTTCAAGTTTTACAAAATGAGGATGATGATGAAGATGATGATTTTGGACAAGGTTCAAATTTGAATAGACGTGGTTATCGACATGGTCATTATACTTATAGTCATGGACATTCTCATCCTCAAGGAGATTGGAGGTATATGTCTGGACAATCACGGACTTCTTCTGGTTCTGGTTCTGGTTATAATCAGCAACAACAGCAACGTCGTGAACGTTATGATTATGATTATGAACAGGGTTATTTATCGCCACCACCACCACTACCACTACCACCGCCGCCGCCATCATCATCACAATCACAATCACAATCACAATCACAATCACAATCACAACTACTACCAACGCATGGTCATGGTCATGGAAGTGGAAGTGGAGGTGGAAGAAATGGTCTACTATATCGACGTCAATCTGAAAGAGAAAGAGAAAAGAGACGTGCGATTAAACAAGAAGATCAAGACATTGGAATGTTAACTGCGGAATCTGATTCTGAATTGGAAGCTAGGAATAGGAATAGGAATAGGGAAAGGGAGAGGGAGAGGGAGAGGGAGAGGATTAAAATTAGGAATGTTGGAAGAATTGGTGGTACTCAAGTTCAAGTTCATGTTCAAGAAGAATCGAATTCAACTTTGAATTCAACTTTTTTGACAGAGAATTTGGTTCCTGTTTTTTCTACTTCTTCGAGTTCTAATATTGTGGTGTTACGAGAATCGGGATTGGGATTGGGATTGGGAGAAAATCGGATTCGGGAACGTTCTCAAGTTTCTTCTTCTAAAACTAAAACCAAAACTCAGACTCAAATTCAAACTCAAATTCAAATTCAAAATCAAAACCAAAGCCAAAACCAAAGCCAAAACCAAAGCCAAAACCAAGGTCAAGATCGAGTACAAGTCTCAAAAACTCAAATTCGGACCGAAAGGTTTAGACATGGAGTTGAAGGGAACGGGAATGGTTTGAAAGAAAAAGAGAAAGCGAAAGAGGTGATGATACAGGAAGAAAGAGAACATGGTGGTAATGGTGATGGAGAGAGATTAAGAGAAAAAAGAAGAATACCTTCACCTCCCCCTCCTATAATAACAATTCAAGATGAAGAAAAGAGTAAAAGGAGAATGCAAGTACGTGATGATGACGATGATGAACAAGATGAAGATGAGGATGAGGATGAAGTAGAAGATGAAGTAGAAGAAGACGAGGTTGATGAGGAAGAAGAGGATGATGAGGATGAAGTTGATGGAGATGAGGAGGATGAGGATGAGGATGAGGGTGAGGGTGGAGTTGAGGAAGATGATGTGGATATGGTTGTTGATGTTGATGTAGATGATGAAGTTGGGAAGAGAGGAAAGGCACTTTGAAAAAATCGGTTTTTAATCGTCCTTTTGGGTGATTTTTTTTTTCGATTGGTCGAGTCGCTTTTTTTCCCCTATCTGCCTCTTCACGCATTTTTCTACATTTTCTTTTCTCGCTTATTATGGGTTTTTTGGTTTTGGTTTATGAGGTTCCTCTTTTCCTTTATTTCATTCTCATCTCCTACTTCTCTTCCTTCTTTTGAAGAACTTCTCTGCGATTATGCAGTTTCTTCGGAGGTTTTTTATATCATCCTTTCCCTTCTTTCCTTTTTCTTTCACCCCCCTATTTCTGATTGATTTTGAAATAACTGTATTTGGGGTCTTTCTTTACAAGAAAGGAAAAAAATCTTCCTTTTTTGGGTTTCTTTTTCCTCTTTCTTTTTTTTTCATTTATGGTTTTGTGGGTTTCTTTTTTTGGTTCTTGGTTTTCCCTTTGTGGAGAATTGGAATCGGGAACATACACGGGTTTTTCAGGTGGATCTATTATCAGTTTTTTGGTTAGGGCTAGGGAGGGAGAGTCAGGGAAGATATCGGTGCAGAATGGGATGGGTAGTGTGGGAGATGCGGACGAAGGAAGGCAAGGGGGAAGGTGAAGAGACAAGTAGTTGTCTCTTGTGTTTTTTTTTCTCTTCTCTCTTCTCATTTAACGTGGGCATATGGATCACGGGGAAGGGAGATCATGACGACCAAGTTTCATCCAAAACATTTTTCTGTTCTTTTAAAGGGAATTTTCTTTATTGCCTTTTTTGGGGAAGAACGAACTTCTTTCCTTGGCAAAAAAAAAAGTCCTTCGAAGCTTCACCGAGTTTGAAACTTCAAAAAATATCAACACACAATGCAGTATACAATATGTCAATCAATATGCACGTCCATTCAACGTTTCAACAATCACATCTCACTTGTTTTCCTTTTTTTTTCTGTTTCTTTTTTTTTTTATCGGCATTATATTCATCATTCATTTTCGGTTATTTCATCCTTTACTAGTATCCTACCATGATACGAAGTTTTCTCGGAGGTTTCTTTTTGGAAATTGGAGTTTGGGGGTTGGAAGGGGGTTTTGTGTGTACGTTCCTTTTTTTCTGCTTTTGCTGTTGCTTTTAGCTTTTTGCTGTTGCTCTTTCCATTTCCTCCTTTCTTTCTCTTTCATTTGTACTTCTATGTACTCTTGCTTATTTTCTCGTTATCCGATT
Source organism: Coprinus comatus (assembly GCA_034638255.1). NCBI lineage: Eukaryota > Fungi > Basidiomycota > Agaricomycetes > Agaricales > Agaricaceae > Coprinus > Coprinus comatus. The sequence continues at coordinate 756,177 of JAWPGT010000009.1, forward strand.
TTTACAGCTTTATGGTTTCTTTTTACAGTATCGGAGTCCGGACTATCAAAAGCTTGAAGCTCTTGGAGCCTTTTGCTTTTGCTTTTTTTCTCTCCCCTCGTCTCCTATTGCATTTTTGCAATTGCTGTTATATTCTTTTTCATTCTGTTTTGTTATTAAAATCATTGACAACAAACATACACCACTGACAACGTGTTCAAAAAACAAAAGAAGACATATTTGTTGGTGGAAACATAACATAACATGTTCATGTTTTTTGTTGCTGTTGTTTTGTTTTTTTGGATGTAACAGAACAGAAGTAGTTTACGTATGATTTTTATGGACTTGAAAAAACGTCGTTCATCGATCGTCGTTTTTTTTTTTGCTTTATATAAATATAAATCTCTCAAAAATTTTGTGAATGTGTGTTCATTATTAAAAGAAAAAAAATGCTTTTCAGCTTTGTTGCGTATGTGCAATGAGGCCTGACTCCTGAGGACCTTGACGAATGTTATGAGTCCATCAAATATCTAAAAATAATAGTAATCTGCCGTGATTGTTCATTTATGAAGCCGACCACCACGTTGCGTTGTTCTTCAACCTCGAGGCTCGAATATCAACATCTTGTACCCTGCTTGTACTCGTACTTATACCACACAGCCTAGTTAATAGATGGCCAACAAAGTCTCGCGTATCTTTCGTCCGAATTATTGGAAGAAGAAACAGTTACAGGAGGAACGAAGAATAAAACATGAAGTTCAACGGGAAGATGTAGGAATTCAAGCTCAAGTTGAGCGGGAGCTTGATTGCGTCAGTACTGGTATGACATTCATTCTTATCTTCGTATGTATATCTTGTCTGGTTAATCTTACAGTTTGCTCTATAAAATATTAGAGAAGCAGACACGAGAAAATGAGGCTATTACTGCAGGATGTAGCTGTAACCAAGCTGTTGTACAGAATCTGATAGTTGAGAATGAGTGTGAGTGTTAACCTGTCCATCATAATAAGAATGAGCGTTTAACTAGCCCTCCAAATATTGTGTAGTGTTGAAGAAATTATTAATGCAACGAGAGGTTGAAGAAAGTAAGCTGCCATACGTTGACTCGTTCGACTTTGCACTAATGGTAATCATCATGATGTAGCATTGAACTTACTTGCCAAGTACTCCAATCCACATGCGGAAATCAACTCTGCTAGTCGTCATCCTCTTCCTCGATGCCTCCCTGGAACACGTACTCAACTCTTAACTGCTGCTAAACAATGGCTTATGGATTCTCAAAGGAAAACAAACACATTTTGGTTACATGGTCCCGCAGGAGTGGGTAAATCAGCTGTTGCCCAAACTGTTGCCGAATATGCAAGAGATAATGAGATGTTGGGAGGCGTATTCTTCCTCTCTGATGTAAACGATCGAAATGATCCTTGCACCATCTTTCCTACTATCGCCCGCCAAATCGCCGAAGTTAATGATAACTATCGGAGAGAGGTCGGGAAGATCTTGGCTTCTACTCCACTGCTCCCGCATCTCGATCTTGCAACACAATTGGAAAATCTCATCGTCAAACCTTTTCGTCAAATCCATTTGGATGTGACTTTTGTGTTCGTATTAGATGGTCTGGAAGAATGCAACGGGTTTGATAAACAATATGAATTGGTGAACTTGATAACCAAGCTCAATCATTCTCCTGGCGGTAGCCTTCCTATCTTGTGGATGATCACCAGTAGGACGGAACAACACCTCAGGCTTATCTGGGAAAGAGAGGATATTCAAGAACTATGGTGGATTGAAGAAATGGCGATGGATACCCAAGATGCCGAAGAAGACACGGCGCGTTATATTCGTTCAGAATTCACAAGGATTAAGCAGAAATATGTGATGGTTATTGAAGACAAAGACTGGCCGGATGAGATGAGGGTTAGGAAGATTATTGATGCCTCTTCAGGATACTTTGCTTATGCTTCCAGTATCATGAGGTTCATTGATGATTTGAATTATTCAAACCCGACTGCGCAACTAGACACCGTAATGCAAATGCTCAGGAGTCAAAATCAAACCGTGCCGGACACCTCGAGTGGGAATCCTCTGGAATTTCTCGATGCATTGTACAATGGAATTATAAACAGGATTCCCAAGAGCATATTAGATGAGGCAAAGTGTATACTATATGCTTTCTATCAGTTGGAGAGAACTGGCTATCAACTGTGCTTACATGATTTCTTCAACTACCTTGGGAGAGACGTTTACCGCCCTATGAGTATGCTTCACTCCGTATTGAAGATCCCTCCACGCAAGGATTTTCAGGCCGTTTCGAGCTCATGCTCCCCTTCCACTGGTCATTTCTTTCCTTTATCAGTAAACTGCCCCTCCCCCCGCTAGGTGATGGACTATTTAGGTCGGTTAGTAATAGTGTCCGCTCGCAAGTAACATCACGAGCAGCATTTATTTTGAATTCGCCAATATTACTCTCTGCGGTGGAACCTACCATTCCGTTACAGATCGACTCAGTGTGTTGCCCTCTTTTAACGTCCCCATTGGCTCCGAAAGTAAGATTGTTTATTTCTAGTATTTTATTAAGATTCATGACTAAGCACAAGATGGCAGGTGAACATGTAGGAAATATTGTCGAAGCAGCAATCCATATGCTCTTTCACTTCACCAACCCAGGAGATATCAGAAAATTTGATTTTAGAAAGTTGTTCAAGCTCCGCTTAAAGAGTACCCTTCGCCTCACTGTGAGTAATAGGGTCCTTTTTCTTACGGGTTTTACATGAACATTGAAGATGAATCGTTTTTTAAATAGCCCGGCAGGCTTTTAGAAATAACTCACTTGCTAGACTCGAGTACGATACCAACAGGGAGAAAAAATCAACCCCTTCCACCATTGGTAACATACTTGACGTCCAATAGAGCTCGCAGTGGTCTAATATCTTAATCAGAACCGTGAAAAATTCCTTGACAAAAATTCCCGACCGCCATTGTAAGTACTACACCATTCTCTGGGATTTTGCTCATGTTGATCTATACTATACATAAGTGTGTGCGCATTTATTGGGGATCATGGTATGAAGCTTACAGCAATGGTGGTTTCTTCTACGAACCTCAAATCAACTCTTCGCCTTCTACCACTGCAAGGAAGATCATGGATCTATGGCATTGACCTAAGCTCCGAAGAAGTAAGTTCAATTCCACGATACTAGGACATCAACCCGGATGTACTTATCAACGAAACAGGGGCTTGAGTGGGATCTTGAGATCATTGAATGAGACTATTGCCCCCCGTTGTGTACGAGGAATAGTGTCTAAGATTGTTAGCACACAACCCGCCTTCCTAGGCCAAGGCCCTGAGCTCGATGGCATTGTTGATCTTGAGAAAGAGGGTCTGTAACGTAACCTGGTATTCGTCCTTTGACTATCTCCTATCATAATGGGTGTCGTAGAATAAGTTAAAGGGTTGATGTTATGACTTCTCGAGATATGTCCGAGGGTGTCTGGAGGGGCGAAGACTACTGAAGTCCAGAGAGAACTTATCCCGGACCCCGGCGAAGACATGTCTCCAATACCCCGCATCTGAACTTTCACCTTGTCCTTTCCGGCGCCGGTTCCATTTGAGATGAGAATGGATTTCAAGTAGAATACCGACGAGGATGATTGATCAAGTACCTGGTATCTTTGAACCTTGCCTGAACCACGCTCCAAGTGAAGAAAAGTGATGGTTCGGGAGCGTGTGCGTAAGCGATTGTTTTTCTATTACTTGCGACCGAAACGTTACACAAAAAGGTCGATACTCCCGAGTCCCCCTCGTATATATATCTCATAAGGGCGTTGGACAAATAAAAATAAACTATAAAAAATCACACATAATAAACATAACGTATCAAGTCATCTACCCGTTACAAGGACTTCAGGTATTCCAAAATTAGATCGGATTTCTAATATGCAACCTGCTCTATCACCATCACCTAGTCGCGGAAATGGTGTCGTACAGCCTGCGTCGTCTGTTCTCTATGTGGTACTGTCCGTAAGGATATGGAGAATCTGGTCCAGCAATATATAAATCAAACTATTGTTTCCTATCATACCCTTTGCATTATTCAAAGAGCTGTGGTGCTCTCAAGACTGGATTTGGCTACATTTCAAGATCTTCAATAATTGATCCCGTGAAATATTCGTGCTAGTTACCGTAAGGTTAGTTTCGCGTCACTCTTTATTTTCTTCTCAATTTGCTCAATGTGTAACGCCTAAGACTGATGAGAATATTTTGACCCGAGTGTAAGTGCTTACACTCGAGTAGGACTTTTCTGTGCATATACCTTCTACCCAACCCAACCATCAGCACTTCAGCATCCGTGTCTCACCTCTGTATTCCTATCCCCCTGGTGCGTCATCGTTACGAATGACAGAGTCTAATTAATCGTGTGACCTTCAGGAGGAACAGATCAAGGACTGAATGGATTTCTCTCGTACATAAATTGATAGCTCCGGACCTCAAACCATTGCACTAATACGTGCTTCACCTATCATCATTGTGTGTTGTATCCTTCCTCCATCTCAATTAGGGGCGGAAAATCCCAAAGAGCTTCTACGAGAGTGTGTCATAAATCAAGCGACACCGACTGCGGAAGTATCAGATTCTAAAAAGAAGGGGCGTCCATCAAAACGTGATAAAGTTAAAACAGTCCGAGTGGAGGCTCTTGAAGCTTGAAGCTTGAACCAATGGCTTGACGATTCATGCAAATGTCCAAATATTTCCATTTCGCCATTATAGGGGATGAATTCGTACGTTACCAGGGAGATAAATCAAGCATTACTTTCGGCTCTGGGAACCTTCACGCAAGAATCGATCGTACACAATGCGACCATTATTATCCTAACACCTAACATTATTATCCTAGAGAGCGTTTGTGAGAAGCACAGACAATTCGAGAGGGAAAATCTGATGTTCAGTAGAACAGGTGTCCGAGATGACCGGAGTTGATGAAGCAGGGGTTCTTACAATGCTAAGTTCTAATCTGGTTCTAACGGCTGCTAACAGTTACAATACACTGTTCATAAGCGGTTATCCCTAAGGTATCATCCCCGACAATGTTTTATCTACCCTTTTTATCCAAGTAAGTGCGCTTTAACTCCTGGATGTCGATGTCTTGCTTTTCTTCCTCGACCTTCGTAAGCCTATACCCAAACCCACCGGCACTGGCTCCCAACGGCCCTTCAAGATGTATTATAACGCGGATTCTACACCAAATCCTTTCACTGCCAGGGTACAGTTCACTCCTCCAACTTCATCTCCCAACCGTGGATTCCAACCCAGCTCAGCACGGCCAAGAAACACTAAACCAATCTTGCGAAGTGCTGTGAGTGATAACTCACTGGTAAGTCATTATTACGCCCCGGTGCAAACACCTTATCAATCGAGATTATCGGTAAATGACACCCTAAAACCTAAAACGCCGTTGTGTGATAAAAACAGGTTGACTCGGGTCGCTACACTGTTCCAGAAAATGGAAATAAATCTCGAGCTTCAGATTCCGTTACGGACAAAGTAAGTTATGTGTTATAATTAAACGGTTTTCCAAGTTGGTTCTAAAGCAGATATCTCACAGTACTCACTGTCGCCGGATCCTCGGGCTTGGGGTACCAATATTTCTCCCAATTATCCTGAAGCGGACGACCACTTGCACAATCCTGACCCTCAACGAGATAGAAAGAACGATGCGGGTGGATCTTATTTCAACCGTCGCAGTGTTACAAATATGGGGTGTTTAATTTTATTGGGTGTAAGCATTATAAGTCTCTTGTGCGTACTACTAGTACATTATAGGCGTCATCACGGTTCTGAATGTTTACGCGAACTATAATGAAGTGCTGGGTATCCTATGGCAACACATTTCACAAGACACCGGCAATCTATGAACGGCGGTTTTAATTTTGGTGGAATCAATGCGTCTGGGCAGGTGAATATAATGCTTTAAACTCTTCCTTTTCAATAACTATACGAGAAACGTTTAGGTTCCAGACATACCTGGTAATTGGGGGCTCATTGACAAAGAAACACCACTAGAGGAATATTCTAAAGCTTCGTACACCAACCCCGGAGAAATATTAGAACTCGTTTTCAGTGATGAGTTCAATACTGACGGAAGGACGTTTTATCCTGGAGAGGATCCATACTGGGAAGCACTAGATGCACACTACTGGGCTGTCAGTTCACCGTGTACTAATACTTGATTGAAAATACATCTCTAACATACCCTTACCCTAGACGAACAACTTGGAATGGTATGATCCAGAGGCAGTTACCACTAAGGATGGGAACCTCGAGCTTACCTTGTCACACAAACGGACGCATGACCTCAACTACCAAGGAGGAATGATAACAACGTGGAATAAATTTTGCTTTACTGGTGGAATTATCGAAACAAGTGTGCAACTTCCAGGAGCAAGTAATATTGCTGGACTATGGCCAGCTGTCTGGGCACTTGGAAATTTGGGTGAGTATAATTGAAACAATTTAATTAACACACACTCTCAACCTCAATGGATAGGGCGGGCGGGTTACGGTTCGACCCTGGATGGCCTCGTAAGCTGGGACTTTTGCTCTGAATTTTCGCCATTGTGCTGATAAGAGGATCTATTAGTGGCCGTATACTTACGATGCTTGTGATGTTGGAACTGCACCGAATCAAACACGCAACGGCTTACCATTGGCCGCTCTTGAAAACGGCGACAGAGATGCCAATTACGAGTTATCCTACCTTCCGGGACAGCGACTATCCCGTTGTACCTGCCCTGGAGAGTCTCATCCTGGGCCTATGCATAAAGATGGAACCTATGTCGGAAGATCGGCACCTGAAATTGATGTGCTCGAAGCACAGGTAATTCAATATATATATCAAAAATAAAATTACACTGGTTAACTCTACATAAAGGTTGGAGGAACTCCAAAGACAGGGGAGGTTTCGCAATCTGCCCAGTGGGCGGTAAGTTGATTCGCTTATCGAATCCGTTCAACATTATTTATTTGTATACAATTCCCGCCTAGCCATTTAATGCTGCATACGAGTGGACCAACAATTCAGAGACTTTGCAAATCTATGACCCCGAGGTATCGCATCTGAATACATACAAAGGAGCTATATATCAACAAGCAACCTCTGTTGTCACTAAAACAAGTAAGTCTGGAGCCATTTGTCCTTATCACGATCAGCTAATAAACTTTATAAAGACCCAAGGTGTTATGAACGTTCACCAAATTCTTGTTTTTCTATCTATGGGTTCGAGTACAAGCCTGGTTTTGAAGATGCTGTCAGTCTTTCATTCACAACACATACATTTTTTTGCATTGACACTCTTAACCGCTCAGTACATCACATGGCTGTCAGATAACAAGTTAGCCTGGACATTTAGATCTGGGGGAACTGCAGCTGATCCACGAGTACAAATTTCAGCTAGGCCAGTTCCACAAGAACCTTTGGTATGTATCACCTTTCACCATTACCATCATATGCTTAGTTTGACTCTCCCAGTATCTACTTATCAACCTGGGAATATCGAGAAACTTTGGTGATGTCGACTTTGAGCATCTCATCTTTCCTACCAAGATGAAAGTAGATTGGATTAGAGTTTATCAGCCTTCTGACGCAATTAATGTTGGTTGTGACCCCAAAGATTTCCCCACAAAAGCTTACATTGATCAGTAAGCTACTTTATAATCAGGTATTCGGCCGATTGTGCTTAATTCTTTCTACCAGGTATATCGAAGCGTACACTAACGCCAATCTTACGACATGGGTTGATGATTATGGGCAGCCTTGGCCGAAGAACTCGTTTGTGACCGATTGTGAACAAGTCTAACGCGCGAGCTTAAATCCTTTGTAAAAGTATAATATAAAGACTTGGAATTGAATTGCAGTGCATAACAAACCAGAAAAGAAGAGAATATATTATATGGAATCAGATATATATCTACAAAGCAGTGATGAGTACTTGGTGCCAGTAGACCATTTCAACGAACCTGATATAGCAATTAATCAACTCGACGTAAGGGTACTTACACTATGTTTTACGGGATATTTGTCTCTGAGAGAGCGATGAAATGATATCTTGTTCATCGGCTCAGGTAGCGAATGGGTGTGTGGATATCAGATGTCAATATATATTATATATGATTTATCTACGGATTGACGATGGAGAGTGGTGGGAGATGAGAGGAAAGACCAGGTCGTGTCCATCGAAGTGGTATGCTCGAGATGGAAGTTGAGTATGGAACACGACGTGGGCAGGCCTGGCGATGCGACTGAAGAACAACGATGGCTCACCGACTGTTCTGGAGTCGCACCTATGTCGTTCCGAGGGAGGTGGGTGGGTAGATAACGAGGGTGCAACGAAGATGATTGCACCGAGAGCGGATGAGGTGTATGAGTCCGTAGTAGTAGTTTACGTTGTGCAGAGTCTCGGTGGTAAGCCACGTGAGACTTACTCACAAGACATCGCATCTGCTGCTTTGCGCCAGATGCTCCACTTATATTCGTTTTTCACGAAATATTTGAGGATAATAAGCATTTCTAAATTTGAGGCTATAAGGGGAAGAGATAACACGATTAGATAATAGATCATTAAAAAACAGAATTTGTTCCTCTCTGATCATCTCATCCACACCTCCACCTTATCCTCCTACTAACGATCTCTGTGGAAATAATGTCTGCACCAAGCTACAAACTCTTCTGCATGGGCAACCCCTTGCTTGATATGCAAGTGACCAACGGCGAGGCCCTCTTGGAGAAATACGGACTCAAAGCCAACGATGCTATCCTTGCTGAAGACAAGCACAAGCCAATGTACGTCTTGGCATTTCGATCAGTATTATATCGAATTCTTACAGTGTATACTTAGTTACGAGGAAGTGGTAAAGGAGCACAAGGTCACATACGTCGCTGGAGGTGCAGCACAGAATGCTGCTCGTGGAGCTGCTGTACGTTCTCCCAATCAACCTTTTTGGATTAAATGCTCAATCGATTACAAAATTTAGTATGTACTCCCTCCCAAGTCGGTAGTCTACACTGGTGCCGTCGGCGACGATGAACTCGCTGAACAACTCAAGGCTGCTAACGAACGGGAAGGTCTGGACCAGGTTTACCTCGTCAAGAAGGGTGAAAAGACGGGTGCTTGCGCCGTCGTTATCACCGGACACCACCGGTACGTCGAGTTGCAATAAATATCACTCTGGGTTCATCAAGGGAGCTCATTTTATAAATAGATCCCTTGTCACCACTTTAGCTGCGGCTGAGAAATTCGATGGTTCTCACCTTGATTCCCCTACCGTCGCTCCCCTAATCGACGCAGCTGAAGTATTCTATGTTGAGGGCTATTTCCTGACTCACGGAACCGACGTTGTCGAAGCCCTTGCCAAGAAGGCATCAACGGCTGGAAAGGTCTTCGCTCTCAACCTCTCGGCACCTTTTATCGCCCAATTCTTCAACGCCAACGTCCAAAGAATCCTTCCTTATGTCGACATCCTCATCGGTAACGAAGCTGAAGCCGCTGCCTATGCTGAAGCAAACTCTTATGCTGGTCCTTCGACTGATCTCCCCGGAATTGCTAAAACTATTGCTCTTTCACCCAAAGCCAATCCCGACCGCCACCGTATCGTTGTCTTCACACAGGGTGCAGAAGCTACACACGTTGTGACCGCAGAGGGTGCCGATAAGCCGAAGGTGTTTGATGTTACTGCATTAGCCGACCACCAAATTGTGGATACAAACGGTGCTGGTGATGCCTTTGCTGGAGGATTTTTGGGTGCTTGGGTTGCTGGTAAGACTCTGGATGAATGTGTCCTTGTTGGCCACGACCTCGGTGGCATGTGTGTTGGTTTGGTGAGTTTCACTTTTTTTTTATGTTGAAAATATTAACTTGAACATTTTTAGGTTGGTCCTACATACAAGTGGCCCAAAGTTAAAGTCCTTTAATTTTTTTAAGTATCTACGAGAGGGAGGAAGGTGAGATGTGAAAATTTAGAAAATTTAATACATACAGTACATAGGCCGAGACTCGATACCACGCACGCAACTTGCAAGCATATGTAGCATATACCATCGTCGCTTTCAACAGCGATATCTTCATTAAATTTGTTGTTTTATTGTTAATAGCCGCACTTCAGAGCTTCAAATTTCAACGTTTCAATGCCGGTAAGTCAGATGGGGGGGGTTTAATTGATTACTAAATACATTGCGGAACCCTTTGCGGTCTCTGTAAGATTAAGACCTCTGCATATTGGGAGAAGAGTGTAGTCGACTGAAGTGATCATACCTCGAACTTTTTGTCGCGCTGGGCGTTCTCTCTCCAGTTCGGCTGTATGGACCTTTACTGAGTCGATACTATATAAGTATGGCATAGTATGGTCTAATCAAGAAGAAAAAGAAAAAGAAGATAAGCCCGTTCCACCTGGACTGTTGGACTATAACATTCGTAATTTCAGATATTCATATGCTAGCTTTCCACCTACATCCTTACGTGGAATTGCTGATATTTGCGCCTCAAAACGATCCTGGTTTAATGACAAGTGTGTTTCGAGTCTCGACTTCGTGTGGTTTTTTAGTTATGGAGTGGCTTGTCACGCATGCCGTCACGTAACTTCAACACGTCCACCAACTTTTAACGTTTTATAAAACTCCCTTCCCTTTAAGCCAAACGAGTTTTCTGCGCTCATGACTTGGTTTCACTACGATGATGACTTGTAGGCCCCACGACTCCGCATCAGCGTATCGTATCCGGAACAGAGGATTAGCATTTATTGTATAGTTTCTGTTTCACAGGTGTCGGGCAGTGTTGTGAGTGAGGCAGTGACAAAAAGTCTTTTGTGCTTGGATTCCCATTATAATGGAATCTGTAAGTCTCTATTGTATACAGGCATATGCTATTATTACTGCTAGATCCAACTAACATCTACAAAACGACGGCTTAAAAAACCTCATTCAATCAAACTCCCCCCTGAACACTTCCTATGGAACCGCAGTCCAACAGAGACCTTCCCAAAAACCTCTCACTAAAATCTTTCAATATGCTGTTTCAAAGACGGTTATCTGGGAGCGGGAACTTCCAAAGATAGTCAAGCCAACCCGCAAACGAATTACGGGGCCTGTACTAGACACTCATCCACATAGCCCAAGGTTTGACCTTGTTCCTTCAAACAGGACTGATAATATGTCTCTTACCCCCGTGGTCCTCGGATCGGTTCAAAAAGATGGCGCGAGATTTGTATGTCTGAACATACACTCTGGACTGACTTGGCTATCGAACTGAGTGTCGAGAAGATTGAACAACAGTGCAAGCTTCTCATACTTGTATGCCGACTCTCGCGCGAGAATATTGGATTCAGACGATAACAATAAGTCCCTCTACCTGACCTTGGAAGTGGATTTTCGCCAGTGGAATATCCAGAACCCAATGTCTAACCCAGTAGACTCTCATCTTCTATTGGACTCCCAAGAGCATTACTATAACTTCTTCAACCTCGTTAACGATGTTTATGCAACACGATTTAAAACCATCCGATATATCGAACCTCCGTCTATTTGGCTTTCTATTAGGAGGGTTAGATTCCATGCCTTGGATAATTTCTACTTGCATGGTACCTCTGTGGGAACTTCTAGCGACATCCTCTCAGTACCTGAAAATACCTATCTAGACACTGAATTTTCGGACCAGAAATCTCCCGGCACAACCTTTTATAACACTATCAAACACCTCAGTCTTGCTCAAATCTCGATCAATCCTAAATGGCCCACTCACCACCTCACTCTACTCACTTCATTATATCTCACTGGAATCAACGTCGACATCCTTCGCAACATTCTTCTTCATTGTCGCCAACTTGAAGAAGTCATAGTCGAGAGACCCGAGCCCTACTTTTCTGATAAGGGTGAAATCGGTCAACACGGTGCTTTATCTTCAATGGATTCCCGGAACAGGAAGATCATTATGGAGCGTCTAACCTCCTTTGCCTGGAGCCCTCAGTTAGGACAAGAATTAGGAAACGAGGAAGACTAATATGGGAGTAAGGTATTGCAAATAACTTGGATTTTGTATGGTATGATTATGCCCAATTTGAAACATTTAACCTGGGGACTTTGGGTGAAAGACTTTCAGTATGAATCCTTGGCATCGATTTTAGGAAAAACTAAGTTAGGCGAAGGAACTGCCGAGTTGGAAACCTTGTCATTTGTGGACGGGCGTATTGGACCATTACTGGAGAATGCTACCTACGATTCCATAATCGGAATAAGACCACTTAAATTTAGCAGGGGTATGGAGACGGTGGTTCAACGTTACCGGAACATGTGTGACATATTTAGGCTTAACTTTCAAAAGCTCAATCGTGTACGGTCTTTAAAGATGTCCAACTGCTCGAAGGGGTTTATACAAACTATATTCAAGGTTTTAAGCATGAAAAAGTTAGGACAAGAAAGGCCAAGGACCACCTTATTACCGATGTTGGAGAAGATTGAGGTGGACGGAGTATGGTATCGACTTGATAATGAAAGGAATATAGGCGACGGTACCAACGACGAAGAACCTAGGATATTTCGTGGAGCTACCACTAACCGCGCAAGCGGTTCCTTCAAACCCTCAAACGCATATCTATTGGAGTGGCTAGGGTCCGTAAATGCTATTGCGGCTGAGCCGGAAACTGAAATGGACGAGGATTTATCGAATGAAATACCCGGGGGTAGTTTTGAATTGCTCGCATCTTGGTTTCTGGGAAATGGTTTCTGCAAGATTGGATAACTCCACTTCTGAAAACCCTCATATACTTTCCTTGTATACCTCAAATTGTAAAGCTGTGCTTACATTCCGCGACTGGCTGCACTGGAAAGGAGTCTCTTGTGACAACAATCTTAAACTTGAGTTAGACTTTGGGATGGGTTCAGATTGAATATATACGTATTGGAATTTACCACTACCACAACTCGACTATATACCTTTATCTCTCTTTCTTACGTGATCTCCAATTTATCCAGATAACACTCGATAATATCATATATCTCATTTCGTAATAGGCTTAGCGCATGGTGTACCTGAGAAAAGAAATCCTACCACTTTCGCTCTACCTGGCCAAGGTGGTCACCGTAATATACACAAGAGATATCTAAGGCTCAGTACTAATACGTGCAATTGTCGCAATGGACGACAAGTCGCATTCGTTTTTCTGAGCACTAATATAATATAACTAGTACTTTCTCCAGAAGCGGTTAAAAGGCTAGAGAGCAAACCCCGTCTATTTGAGACTATACCTCAACTTGAAGCTATACGGAACTTTGAGAGATCAACAAGGAGGGATGGGTAGTAAAGCTGTACTTTACTATCCAATTCTTGGTTGCTCATATCCACGAAATAATCAAGCTGTATCATCTCCAGTCTGTCCGAAGTCAAGGAGGGTAAGTGTGAAAATTCGCATACATTCACTCAATAAAGACCAGGTACATAATTCTGGAAAGATTGTGACTTCAAATATACATTATAATCTTTCTTAGGGATGATAGTTAAGTAAACCCTTTTCAGAATGGTGACAACGGGAGAGACGATAATATAGAGTAGGTTAGCAGGAGTTGATCACGGATCAACCCACTAGTACGGAGACAAAGACTCATCCTGAACATTAACGTTTGAACCATCACTTAGAAATATCAATGTCTCTAGTCCTGTTGGAGGACGATCTATCTCTTCCCTCAGTGCAGAAGCTGGGGAAAGGGTATATTCTCTTGCCAGGAACCCCAGGGCATTAGCAATGTATCAAAAGAATTAAAACACGTTCATGATATACCACTTGAGAGCGAAAGACTCAGTTTACAATCATTAGAAGCAATCAGAACAATTCCGCAGAGATACGACAAAAAGGTTTCGTAATCTCTGGAGCTGAATAACTTTTAGCTTGTAACAGTTTCCTTCTATTGAGTCTATACATACTCGGTTAATTCAACGCCTTCCAGGCTTATGTTCAGAACGTAATTACACTCTTTTCTGTCGGTGAACATATGCCGGGAGGGGTAAAACTTCTGAAAGTTATCCTCTTACGGACTATTGAATAAACAGTAACATTTCAACACAATAATCCCATGGAACAATCTATTGCAAGAAAAAGCAGAACATCAAAAATGAAAAGCAGCAGGTGATCATTCGAACATCTGTACATACATGTACAGGACAGGGTGCCAGCGACACTTTAAATGAATCACATACGTCATTGGAATCGCTTAAAAACATAACTTCTGATTAAGAATTAACAACACCCCTGACACTTCTCGTTATCCCCATCAATCCAATTCAATTCAATTCGAAAACACAAAAAAAACAAGGACACGCCAGATCTCAATTGAGGACGTAAGTATGTATGGCATACAAACTTAGCCACTGATAAATAGAATCACGCTCTGATAGCCTAATACCGTTAATATCTATAATCGAAGTAATCATAGGAGAAAGAGACTAACTAGCAAGGTTAGAAATACTACGTATAACTAGTAATGTAATTCATAGTACAAAAATTTGCCTCGTAATTGTCATCGTCAATTATCATCATCACATCCAAAAAGGAAAAAAAAAACCGCATGGGGCATATAGTAATCAAAAAAACAAGGGGAAGAGGATTAATGAGATGACAACTACTCTGTACTCTAAAAAAAATGGAGTGAGAGACGGTGGAGGGTGATAGAGGGAAGAAATATACTATATAATCAACAGAGAACAACATACACAAAATAAGGTGATGTAGTTGGCAGAGGGGCGTGAATACGGGGTGTGGGGGAAGAAAGAGAAGGGAGAATAGTGTGCAAAATATACGATAATATATGTACGTTTGTATGAAGCAGACGATGGACAAGAAAGACGAGACATATTAAGATATCGAGAGTGGAGGAATAGAAGACAAGAGGGATTCCAGCAAAATCTACAACAAGAATGGATAGGCTCCCGGACCACGCGAGAAAAATCATACAGGGCCCGTTCTATAGCCACGCGAGGCTACTTAGAAAGAGCCTCAGATACGTGAATTTGGTGGAGAGTTAGGAGGGAGTTCGGTGCGTAGGGATGAAACCGCCATATTGGTGTTAAATGGTTCGCAAGAAACATTGAAGTGAGCAGCGGTAACAAACGGCTCAAAGGCAACAGGAGCTACGGGGAAGGTTGTCCTCAAAGGCGGTATAATCGTATAGATGACTCTATTTGCGATTCTGATATGCAGGATTCAGGTTCTTGTTCTATTGATGGTTCCGGTTCTGGAGAGGGGGAAAGAGAGGTAGGAGAGACGTGGAATCTGGGGTGAATGTTGACATTGTCTTCGCAATGATTTTGTTTGTGAACCTTTAGGTGCTGGAGCAAATTGTCGTGACGGTTGAAGAATTTTCCGCAAGAGGGATGTGTACATTTGAAAGCTAGCAGAGGAGGGTTTCTAAATGAGAAACTGACTTTAATATGATAAAACAATGTCACTTACGCTTTTCATGAGTGTGGATAGAGCGGATATGTCGTTTTAGGTGTTCTCCTCGATGGAAGCACTTGCCGCACCCCTCTACAGTGCATACGTACATGCGTTTCTCCTTTTCTTTTGGGTCAGAGACCTCTACCACTTCTTGGGTAGGTACACGTCGTCCACGACTCTTCTTCGTCAGGTTGGGAACAGGGACCGGGAGAGTAGCACGAGAACGAGGACCACGACGCTCGGGTGCATAACCTGGAGAAGAAGAACTCTCCAGAAAAGTTAATGGTGGCGTGGTACTGAATGGAGATGAACTAGGCGTCGTTGCTTGAGAAAAATCCCTGATGTCAGTCATAGGGGACTCCGTTCTTGATCCCTCTTTTGGTTCGGAGTCTGTGGACGAAGCTGACTTTTTTGATATGGCTCTCGATTTTTTTCGAGGTGCCGCTGTTTTCTGTGAAGATGAGGCCTGAGAGTCTTCTGCGAGTCGACGCTTGACTGTGGTACTTGTCTGCGAGCGTGTACGGCGTCGAGAAGTCTCGTGCATGTCAAGAGAGCTATCTGAGGTTATAGGTTCAGTGTAGATGGAAAGTGTCTATGGCAAGGGAGGTAAGATTAGGCAACAAGTATTTCGGCATTATATTTGCACGTACTTGTTGATCTGTTGACATCCCCTGTGCAAAGTGCTCAACCCTGTGTTCCTGTTGTGATAGTGGTGGGTGTACCAGAGCCATTACTTCTTTGTATGTTGTGGTTGCAGAAAAGGTGCGGGTATGCACCGTAGACTACGTGGGTGCTGTGGTTTAAGAAGAAAGAGTTAGGGGTGGGTGGAGAGGAAGCTCTGAGTCTCAGCCCCTAAGTTGCAAACTTTCCCATTTCTCGAAAATTTGCACGTGCCGGAAGCTGACTAAGCTCTCTGCCTGTGGCCCACACAACGTCAAAGTTCTGCTTCAGCCTTACATTATGACTCACAAGTAGGTCCCGCAAGAAAATAAAATGTCTTGAAACAGTTTTTCTTGCATTATATGCTTGTGCAGGTTGTCCATCATGGTTGAGAAGACAATCAGATTATACAAAGTTAAACTCGATTCCTTTCATCCTGTGACTGCCTTTACAGTCAGCAGACAATCCATTCACAGACCCCACTGGTCGCTTACCTCCCTGTCGATCCAATGATCTCAGCACCGCCAAGTGATCACCTACTAAACTGAAGACCCTTCCTCCGGCTCAGTGAAAACCCTCAACTCGTAATCCTGATATCCGCTTTCAAAGTTGATTCCCTTTCTATACCATCCGGATACCTCTATTTTGTGTCCGCGGAGAGAGAGTGGTACAAACAATGGTTTCAACCGTCCCCACAATACTTCAATTCAAGTTGTTACTCACTTTACCACGACGAACGTGTTGGATGGAAGACTCGAGACGGTGATATCCAGAACACCTGTCTTCGGCGGTTATCACCACTGATTCATTTAGTACATTTTCCACGGAGCAGTTCCGCAGTTTTACAAATCTGGCATTCTTGGATCAGATGCTCTCTTTAACTGACGTATTTTTGCAAAGAAGTTGGTTCGTTTACCAGAAAGAACTCGTCTGGATTATTAGTGCAGCCGACTTGATATCTTACCCTAGCCTCGTTATTCAATGACGAACATTTGAAGGTAATCTTTTATCATCTTACCTAGACAACACACTGCTTTTGTAGTATATGTGACATACTGTCACTTCCTTTGTAACCCGACCTGTCTTCCCATGTCCATCGGCTATTTTGAGTCTCTTGTATCCCCAATCCTCACTGGAAATAGTCGAAGGTCATACAGAACTCACCCTGGTTAGTGGTATTGTACATGCACCACCGCTCTCGCCGTTATTGGCGTATATTAAACACTACTATGAACTTTTATATTGCAATCTTCTGCCCCCAGAACCAGCCGTTGTTATTCCTGTCCCTGCCGATAACACCGCTGCAAACAGAGTCACTGCTTCTCTAGGAATTTTCCCTATATCTTGTAAGGTTTGTAAGTAACTCTTACTATTATTCTTGAATCTTTCCTTACAGGACCTATTATACATCTCTGTGCTTACAACTTCCGGAATTTTATTGTCTTGACCTACACTACATATCCAAAAAAAGTCCGCTCTTCCATGTTTCTTGTCCCTTGTCTGATTTCGGAAGAAAGGAAAATATACATTTAATTAAAAACACCACACTGATTTGGATTTAGATCAAGTCCCCATTTTCAAACACAACAAGCGCATCACATCATATCCGTTTGTATGCCGTCATCCCATTGTTTCACAAAAACGAGGTCGGCTCTAGGTCGGCTTCTTTGAAAATGATTGATTTCCCTTTTAAAAAAACTCCCGAATGGATAAGTTCGAGGAAAATGAGATGAATGTAGTACTTACATCTGTACGTACTTTTTGTTAAATCTAAATAGGTTATGTACTACTGTGTGATGGTTCAGTTAACAATAATATAATTGTGACATCATCATCAAATAACCCATCAATCTTCGCTTCTAATATTATATAGCGCCCAATTACTTTGATCAAAAGAATAATCATATCAAGATCAAACACACGGTATAAAAATATAGTAGAACATATGGGGAATGAGAAGTACCCGTCAAAGAGGGTACAACACAGATTGTCGTGAATCTTGGAGTTGGGAACCGTTCCCCGAAATATACTTCGCAACCAGCCTCATGTTCATATTCGTCGGGATACTGGGATTTGCCGCCATCTCGTCGTGCCTTCTCCGAAGGCAATTAATCTTATATCGGAAATATGACTCAAATATCAATAAGAAAATGGAACTACTAGAATGTTAATGAGCATTGAAATGCTAATCATCATCATCATGTTTTGCTCCCGCTTTTCCATCATTTTCTTCGTCCATTTGGCGTTAGTACCTGCTATTCCAATCTTTTTTTTTGATTTGGACAGTTCATGGTCAAATGGCTCTCTGGAAAGGTTGGATAACTAACAAACACACAACTCTCTCTCTCTCACGAGAAAAAAAATCTCGACTAGAGTCTGTCAACCAGAAAGGGAAGGACTTCTTGAAGACCCTTATGTTCAGAAGGCCATTGATGATGAACGCCACAGAGACTGTCCCCGATTACCTAAGCTGATAGAATCACCTAGAACTACAAAGAAAAAAGTAAAAAGATCAATAATAAACATGTCTTACCAATTACGGCTTCACGACACGGCGTAAATGCGGAATGATTTATTTATAGCCATTTAAAGCAACATGAGGCTCCTTGTTTATTGTGTCGTAAAATACAAATACTTGTACTTGTCTTTTGTCCAGAGAAATGGTAGGGTACGTAGTTGGGGAGGTTGGTATGAAATAAAAAGAGAAACAATTACACAACTTGGATCAGACCCCATCATCAAGCTGTCAGCGAAACGTTGTTGAGTCGATTGATGGGGGTGATGGTGGTAGATGTTTGTCGTAGTAAAAGGAATGGGAAGCTCCGCTCGGCCGTTCTGAGAAGTGCGAAGAAGAAAAGAACCCAAGAGAACAAGAAAAAGAACAAGAAACTGCCTGCGTTGGTTGGCCAGTTGAAGGTCGGAAGACACATTCCATTTCGTTCGACTTCGAGAGGCGTATCGCTTTACAAATGAGAGATGTTCTTTCATTAATAAAAAAATCTGTTCTTACAATTTTTTGGAAAGAGGTAGAACATACTTACGGTATTTGTAGGTAGAAGCATCAGAAATTTGCACGACCCGGGGGGTCGGCAGGAATTCTCAGTACCTTATGTGATTCTAATCCCTCATTTTCCTAGAGTTGGATGGTGGATGTAGATCTATAAGATGTGAGTCAGCCTGAAAAATACGACAACGAAGTCAGAAAATGCTGTGGTCGGCGTACAAGTGGAAATCCTTTGTTTGGGTTCTTCGGCTTCTTCTTAGAGTCGACATTTAAAGCCAACACTCCAGTTACTTATTGTCCATTCAGGCCATTTGAAAAGATATCGAGTTGGTGATTATGGCAGTGCTGTAGCTATCAGCACTGCTTCAGTGTTGAACAGTTGTTTGTTATATCACGAGGGCAATAGAATATCGATCCTTGTTGTCGATGGTGATGTACGAAGTTGTGACCTCGGTGATGATATACCTTTGCTTCTGTTGCGGAGGTGATGTGACATGACAGCTTCTGTACTAATATAACTACTTACATATCATGAAGAGGAAATGTCGCTGGAAAAAGCTATATACCTGACAGATAGATTCATAAGGAGAGACTGACTTTCCCGATGGAGCATCAATAATAAGGCATCAGTGGAACCCCCCTACATTAATAAAGATATAGGTTTTTAATGTTTACCATATTCCGAGAGCTAGTAACCAAGCTATAAGATGTGACGGTTATTTTAGGCATAGTATAACACACATAAATCCCCGTTGAGTTCTTGGATAATCCGATGCTGGAATCGAACCGGACTACAAGCGTTTACCAGGATATCTTTGGGCGTTACGAGATAATCCCGTGGGATTAGTCTTGGACGTTGGACCTTGAACTCGATCCCAAAACGAAGTTTTGATGATTTGGTTCCGATTCATTGTTAGTGATAAAAATGACCGTATATGATGGGTCTTTGCATCCTAATCAATCTGGGATACGTCGGAGGGGAAGGACTTCATAGCTGATCCATCCACTAGTTTAGCCTGACAGAAAATAGAGGAAAGGAGGTAGCATGGTGTATTGTGCATGGAGACGGAAGACTTGGCTTCGTGTGTAGATTTTCCAGGTACTGATAACCGAGCTGGGTTTCCGTGGACATCAGAGTCCGGGTGGAGGGAAGAACATCTAAATCGGGGATTTGTAATACAGAAAATCTCTATATGTCAGTCTAACGGAGAGTAGCCGTGAATGAAACTGCTTGCGGGATCACATTGCTGTTCAGACACATCTTACATCAGACCATAGATGTTACCCGTACATCGATATCATATTGATTACTAGTAGAAAGTTGGAAAGTGTTTGGAGATAGAACTGGGACATTTCTTCATACCACACCAGAGTGTGTGCGGAGATTAGTGAATATATGCGTTGCATATGCAACACGCTCACCCTTGTAGAACATCAAATATGTGTGTGGCAATCGTTTCAGGGTGATATCTTGCCAGGAACTGCAATTACGTCAGGGTCCAACTCTATTAATAATGTGTTCTCTAGCTGTTCTCCAGTCACCTTAGCCTGCCTTTAGTATCCCGGGGTCCGCAAACTTGTCGCGTCTTCTGAACATTCGGCTTGATATATTGATGAGTACTTGTCAGTGCCAGAAGTCAGGGTAGCGAGCTGTTCGCGAGTTGTGATGTAGATTCAGAAAGCCAAACGTAAATGTATGCCAAATCAAGCCAACAATGAGATATTGATAAACCAGCCACAGTTCGTGCGGTTTGTTCACGGGTAGATATAAGATATTGAATCTTGATGAACCTTTAGGGTAATAGCTAGCCATGAGGCGAGCTAAGTTCATGCGGTGGTGAGAATCCCGTTGGATCTGATTGATATCTGGTAGAATTTTGAGGAGACCCGGATTATTCGCAATAAATTGTGAAACGGACGCTCGTGAAGTCGGCGATGAAGAGAAGTATGTGGTGAGCGGATAGTGAAACTTTGTTTTCCGAAGGAACTTGAATGATGCTGTTGTCGGCAAATAGCGTAACACAACCCAACAACCATCGCATTTGGATTCCTACCGCCACAAGCATCACATCGATCATTCTCCTGCCACAATTTGCCTCTATACAGTCACTGAAGAGAGAGGCACAATACCTATTGCCACCGTTGCTAGTGCTTGCATGAACTGGACCAGACTAATATAAAAGTCAACTCCATCCAAGGCGCTAGAGAAGGTCGAGTGGGTGGTAACTAAGTACTTAACTCCTCACAGAAATATTTTCCAAAAGAGATCGTTGATTATATGCGCGGCAAAGGCCACCTTTCAACGATGGACCACTCTTGGCGCCGATATCTTGACATCTGGGAGCACATATACGGATCAGGATTATGACCTGGAGAAAAGCCTTTCATCCACCATGGTTCGAAAACCAAGTACAATCAGAGGGGATCAATAACCCGACTTTTCATGGTAATGTATAGGTTATTCTGAAGCTGTTATAGAACAAGTACTTTTGGCTATCCTACATGCATATATGCGTAGGAATTTCATTGGCGGGTTCCGCGTTTTTCGTATCTGCTCTGAAATAACTTTTGCTTTGAGGTTACATAAAGAAAGTAAGTGGTAATTTCATTCAAATTGTACAGTTACATCACAATTGCCTAGGTATCCCAAATTTGCCACATACACATATCAATTGATACAGCGGTAAAGTTTCCTAGGAAGTGAACGAGTGGAACACGGGACCATTGTAAGGGTATCCACACTCAAGCCCTGCTTTGTGGGAAGTCTAACGTTCCGTGACGATCCGGGTGGGAATCTCAACGAACGCCACCTTACTCAAGGTTTGAGCTCTAATTTTCATTGAAACTTCTCGTGTCATGCTCCGTTGCGACAAGTATAAGGATACGGCCCGGGGATACCAAAATAATCGCTCAACACAGTTCCATCTAGAACACAATGGCAAGTGTGTGATCTTAACCCTGGTGCATCTTTTTCATAATATGCATGTTACAGCAACTATACGGTCATGAAAGCCTATTCACTCCAAAATGAAATGCAAGCGCCTGCATCGATAATTCACCCCCAAGTGGAATTGTGAGCCTCGTGGCCGAACAAGTTGCTCCCATCAGTTATGCGGCATTTCCATAGTGTACTCTCTGAAACGATATTGGGTTAGAGCTCACATATTTCATCTCACAGAGCTGGATTTGTCCGACTACTCAGGTCTCTGTACGAATGTTATTCACGGCGTGTATCTCCTTTCGTCGTGCCCATGAAAACCGCAGGAACATATCTACATTCTCCCCACGCAGAACGCGTGGTTATTTGCGTATTTCGATTTTAGGGTATGTCGAACATCGGGTTGATCATGTCAAGAAATGGTCATTGGAAAGGCGGACCCGTTCTTTCATCATCCCTCCAAACTCTCCGCGAATTTTACGTACTGTTCATAAAGGTATCTTTGCTAGTACATCCGATGGATGTTTATTATCATCCTCCGCCATCACAGGGATCCGGATGGATTGCGGAATTAATCCGCCCAAGTTTGTATGTTTATCCTAGAGGGGCATACCTTCGGTCTAATCAGGTTGGATGTGTGGTAATAATCTCTCGTCTGACCCAGTAAGTGTAATTGATCCTACCTATTATTTTGTAACTGTGCTTGATTATTATAGATGCCAACAACCTCTGTGTCATGGGGGTCTATGTGAGTCAAGACTCCGCAGGCTTTTTGATTTCTCAGAAGCAGAGTCGATGCCAGAGAAAATAACTTGTAATTGGCGTTGCTATGAGGGTCACGACTC
Source organism: Coprinus comatus (assembly GCA_034638255.1). Taxonomy (NCBI): domain Eukaryota; kingdom Fungi; phylum Basidiomycota; class Agaricomycetes; order Agaricales; family Agaricaceae; genus Coprinus; species Coprinus comatus. The sequence goes on from JAWPGT010000009.1 coordinate 779,075, forward strand.
ATTGGACCATTGTGGGAAGCTGTCATCATAATCGGGGCTTCCCCAAGAATGCAAGAATTTCAAAGTGAAAACTCTAAGAAGTGTCAAGACAAGGGAGAAGACAGACAGGCCTAGTAGTGAGATGGGTTAGATGTGATCAATTCAAATGAACCAATGCCTGGTCAGCCCTAAAGATCAGCGTTTTTTGGAAGCTCACTTGGCGGTATGGATTGTCGGTCTCTACATCGGTGCGAGTCCGCTTCCCATGGGATTACATTGTAATTTCTGCGAGATCCGTACTTTGGTGTGTTGGGTTATTTTTACTTTTTTCTTCTTCTCCAGGTCGGGTTTTGAGGTCGGCCGAAGAACGAGAGGGTGGTATCTACTGACCAGATATGTTGTTTATCGTAACACTACACATGGAATTTTGCGGACGCATTGTTCGACTTGGTCCTATGTCGATCAATCGGGAAAATTATATTCAGAAGATTATTCATGGACCCCAGTGTTAAGAGAGGTAAGTGAATGAAGGTTGATGGTATTACTCTATGGTTATGACATGGTATCATATAGCGAATGTCTCATAATATACGTCACCCATGTGTGCTCAGTCACAGCAAAAAATGGCCCCGAAACATCGCACATAATAATTTTCTGAAACATTCCAAACGTGCGAAAACAATTATAGTGCGCGCTAAAATTCTGAAAAAAAAAAGTTGGGAGCCGAATAACGAAGGATCATTGGAGAGGGACAGCAAAAGGACAGCCATCGAACCAGTGAGAGGTATACGATTGTTTTTCCCAAAGTTACCGAATATCCCGGGGGGACGATGGCCATACACCCACGTTTGTTCTCCCCCTCTTGCAATTTGTCTGCGGAAAAAAAATCCTTACTCGGTAATTTTGTTGATAATACGATATACAACAACACACGAGGTGTGTTAGGCAACAGCAACAAAAAAAAGGTGATAAGATGGAGGATGTTGAGTTATTGGATTAGTGGTGGTTTCAGGCACAATGATTGTAGGTAGAGAGAGGATTGGTAGGATACCCATCCAAAAAATGATAAATTTCGCAAGGGACAAAGTATGTAATAATATTTTTTTTTTCAAGAATGATGAATTGGGATTTTGGATAACCAGATAGATTGATTCTTCTCATCTTTGAGATATGGTTGAAAACGGATCTTCCTATATTGATGAAGGGAAATAAAATGTGGGGAGACTGACATGAAAATAATTAAGAAAGCAGGGGGATGTCTGGAAGGTGGCGAAGAGAAATCTTTGAGAAGACGTTATCGTGTGTGTAAGTTGGCTAAAGTGAGCCGTCGGTTGAAATGGGAGATTAGATCTGAGATACGGGAGATCGGCGAGTCATAAATGGGTCTAGTGCCAGATCTAAAAGTGATCAAGGGTTTGAATTTGGAGGGAAGTGTGGTTAAGTTCATTCTCCGCTTGTCAGGGATTGAGACTCAGGCCAGGGAGTTGTTAGCTGTATACAACGTCCATGAGCAGCCCTGGAGGGCAGGGGAAGGGATCCGCCAGGCAATGCTCGGAGGATGCAGCGACGCGAGAGAGATGGCAGAGCGGAGGAGGGGAGGGGAGAAACGGCAGTCCGCGAAACGAACCGGTGTGCGTGACAGAACGAGGCAGTTGCGTGCCTGTTCTGGTAAGCAGGAACCAAAAAGGGTGGTTGGGAGTCAGTTCGAAGACGTAGTAGTTGTGGAGATCTCGAATAATATTTCTTATGGGCAGGTTGTCAAGAGTCTATCTAGCCCCCCTCCAGTCCATCGAGATCGATCCTCAGCCGCTGTCGTAGACCTGTATATATACATCTCTTACTTTGAGACCTTCAATCCAGAGCCGGGCCAAGCCTGAGTAAGTCCATGATTTGCAATTGACCATTGACCTTGAATATTTATCCGACCTAGATTCATCGTCTTCACTGCTTGGCTTTTTCCCCACCGTTCGAGGAATTTGACCCTCGCTCTTCATATAATCATCCCATCAGAATGGCCGCAATCCACCAGCTGTCCTTCCCCTCATCCGTCACCAGTCTTTACTTCAAACACCACAAGAAGCCTATGGTCTCTCCCATAAGTCCTGCCTATTCATCCTTCTCTGCCCCTTCGCCCTTTTCCTCTACCTCCTCTGCCTCCCTCCCTAACGAAAACAGCCCCATATCAGACATTCCCAGTCCAATTGACTCGGACCTTCCTGCATACTCGGCCAATTCGGTTCCAGTGCAGATGTTCTCTCCTCAGGGTGACATAGCCGCCGCATACGCTTCCGATTTCGATTACGGTATGATGGCATTGTCCTCCGACCTCAAGAAGCAACAGGTGCCCTTCGTCTTTCCACTTCCACCATCCCTTCTATTAAGCTCCCATCGCCTTCAACAACAGGTCCACTCTCTCTTGCGCGACGGGTCCTTCACCAAGCCCATGAATACTGTTTACATCCCTGCACCAGTCCCCCCACAGAGACATGGCCAATTGTCACCACAAGTTCTTGTACGTCCTTCCACTTTCTTTTCCTTCTTCCCTCACCAACAATCCCAGCATCAGCAACAGACGCATTCGCACCAGCTTCATGCACAGCAATCAATCCCCCAACAGTCGGGCACTGCCCACATGTCTAACGACATCATGTTCCAAGTTGATCTCGAAGAATATGGTATGCATTCTCATAATCACTCCAAGTAAGCTGCCGTCCATTACTTCACCATTTCATGTCCCATCCGTCATGTCAACCCTTTTTCCTGTGTTATCAGACAATGGCTGACGGTTCTAATTATAGCTCAAGTTATCCCTCCGCGTCGTTGGATTCGCAGTCAACAACACGTCTAAAACAAGACGATATGCTCTATGGTACTGGAATGAACGGATTCATGACGGCGATGGCAGGTCAACAACACCAACAGCACATCGAGGTCCAGAACCAATTTTTTGATGCCACTCCCTCCATCATACCTCCGCAGTCAGCCGATTCCACCATGTCTCAGGCACGCAATTCGTCTCGCTATTCGCACTTCCAACACCAGCCTCCTTCGAATTTCTACTCGCCTACACAGCTCCCTCGTCTTTTTGCTTCTCAACAACAATATATTACTGTTCACCCAGCAGAGGTTTCACCTGATACATGTCCATCTAATTCGCCTCTGCACACTTTCAATGACATGACCACTAGCAACATTGAGATACCTGATGGATGCGATCCTGGTGATTATATGTGCCCTACTGATATCCCACACAACGACGATATCAAGGGTTCTCTTGGGATGGACATGGGATTGGATTTGACTATGGGTTCTTCAAGCATGCAATCAAAGTGGAGTAGTGATAGAAAGGATGTGGAAGAGGACTCGGCAGATTTGGATGCCGAGGGCGAAGAAGTAGACCCGTCCGATCTTGAGGAATCCTATGGAAGTCTTGCTGGGGGACATTTGCAAACTATTCATTCCGATGATGGCGAGGAAGCTGTGAACGACACAGACGAATCAAGACTCAGTGAGGAAGAGTCTTCTACGGATTCTGACGATAGCGAATTTATTCCTGGATCAAGGCAACGTGGTCGGCGTCGCCGACCCCATTCAACGTTATCATCTTCTTATCCTTCGTGTGGATTCAACGGGAGTCGTAACCTTCGTACTCGTTCAGGAACACGATACACACCTTATCCTAATGGCTACTCAACGGACAACGGCGCCGACTCCATGGATCAACAGAGCTACGATGAATTCTCGCAGGGTGGCCGCTCTAAGCGCTACAATGCCTCTTCTTCTACGGCTGCGTCTAGTGATGGGACGAATGATTATCTCAACTTTACCACCCTCTCTGCCTCCGCAGGTGGTTCCTCACGTCGTCGACCTCGACCCTCGAATAGCCTCCCCGTTCCAATTCCCGTCCCAAACCTCACAAAAAAATCACGGGGCCGCAGGGTCCCCACAGCTTCGTCGTTAGAAGATCTTCGGAGCGCATCTAGTGGCGCTGGGAGGAAAAGGCAAAATGCGGGAAAAGGTGCGAGAATGTACCTGTGTGAGGTGGAGGGTTGTGGAAAGTGCTTTGCTCGTGGTGAACACCTCAAAAGACATGTGAGGAGCATTCATACTTATGAGAAACGTGAGTCTCTTTGACATTCATTCGTTTTACGTCACTGATTGCTCTCCAGCTCATAGATGTCCATATCCTGGATGCAACAAAGATTTCAGCAGGCATGACAACCTTGGCCAGCACATGAGGGTTCACAAAGACTTCGTGTCCCCTTCGACAGCTTAAATCTGTTGTCACACGTCCTTCCCTCTCCTCTTCCTTATTGGATAATCTTACAGCGTAGGCAACTTCGTTATACCCAATCTGAGGATGGAAGGACATATAGCCTCAGAGTCGCTATTATTGAACCTCCTAGAGTGAGGTAGCGGAATTGAGTGCAAAATACTAACGCGAACCCGCTGGAAACTTTTTTTTGCTCAGATTTCTCTCTTTTTATTTTTTTGGTCACTGGACAATTGCTTACAATCACGTTGTCTATCTATCCACATCATGTTCCCAATCATCTTCTCCACCTGTCCATCTGTCGTCTAACTTGTTTGTCCGTGATGCTTATATGCTACCTCTTCTCGTGCCCCTTTCGCCATCCATCTCCTTATCTTATCCTGTGACTTGCTTGCAGCTTCAACCTTCACCCACCTTGTGCCTATTCAAGTTATATACCGAGTTCATCTTGGAGTCGATACACCCGCCAGCAATAGTTCGCACTTCCCTTCCCCTTCCCTTCCATTGGCGCACTTCGTTTTCCTCGATGATAACGGTCGTTTTTTTTCTGTACACATTTCGACTTTTTTTCTAGTACACTCTCGCATTGTCGCATCTGGGACTTTAATACCTTGGGTAGTTAAAAAAATCTATTACAACATTCATATATTGCACTTTATATATCAGAATCATCCATCTTCCTTTTTCCAAATTCAATTTTAATCCTTTCATAACTCTTCCTTGTTCGTATTATCACTTATGCTGGCTCTTAAAAGAGACAGCTATCTACCCGTTTTCTTCAGAGACTCCAATGCTTTTATGGTATATAACTAATTATGGTGGTTGAATCCACATAAAATAACCAAAAATATTCTTGTGTACCCTGTTGGTAATGAATGATTCATAATCTGATAACTTCCCATAATCGAGGAAATAGACAGACCCCCTTCTTAAACTTTCGACTTCGAATCAAGATGGCTAGACTACATACCCATTACCCATTTTTACTCCATACGTTTCACTCTCATCTTTTAGCCATACTAATCCATGTGGATGCAAGACACGCTTCTTTTTTAACTTTGGCTTTTTCTTCCATTCCATCTCTTACACCTAATATACTGAAAACTGAAATTAGATGTAAATATTGGGATAACTAAATAGTTGAAGTATTGAGCCCTCTCTCTGTTTCTCGATCTAGAGCCCTTTTTTTGTTTCTCGACCAGACTCCGAGCTAGTGGCGGAAAGTTGGTGACAGGTTTTTTTTATTTATTGAGGTGATGCCATATCCGTTTTGTATTTAATTTTTTTTTTTGTATCGCCAGGATTCGCTGAAGTAGTATGTAGATCTAGTGAAACGTTCGCATCCTCGGTTATCATGTATCATATATTCTTCTCAATTTCTGAAATTAAATTTTCAATTTTTAGTCCTCCAAGTTTTTCTCTTATACTTGTACTAAGCAGAACGAAGAAATGATTATATAAAGATAAAAGAAGCTTTAAAGTAGAAAAAGCCTAGCACTAACTTTACCTATCTATGGCCTCAATTAATGGAAGTATGTGGAAAATAAATAAAAAAAAATCTGAGACGGTCTCTTGTTGGTTCACAACCAGTAGAACCAAATTGCTGGGAGATAATAAATCAAGAAGTGGATTGAAAGATAGATGTGTGTATATGATTGTTAGTTGGTTACTGGTGTACAGCCATTTACCAAGCTGTTGCTGAGATAGTTGTAAACTTCGGTCATGAGAACTTTTTCATACCGAAAAGGTTAGGGTATGATAGTATATTATATTGGTTATTATGATGGATAAGTCAGAAAAATGGCCCGAAGGCCGGTACTTTGAAAATATGAAGGTTTTGAGAAGGAGCTCATAACCGACTTTTTTCTTTTCTTTTCTTTTTTCACTTGTACCAGTACTATGGAAAATTTTGGTTTAAGAGAGTCGAAACAATCCGAAATTGATTGATTCACAACTGTCATTTCCAAAAACAGAACCGTGTTAACGAATGGAGGATTTAATTATTAATCATTAATTTATCTCTCCCTTACACTGTACTTGTAACTTGGGAGAAGCTCATACATTTTTGCGATACGCTATAGTCGGAAGTTCAAGCCGGCCGAAACGATATATAAAAAAAAAGAGTTGTTAAGAGCGTCATTGGGCGTCATTGGAGTCGAAAACGACGATCAAAAAAGAATTTTCATATTCGCTGACTTCGAAATTCATGCCATTGTGCCTCCCTTACCTTACTTCTCATTCTTATATTGCATTCTTCTCTTATAGCGAACTAAGTGGAATGAAGGGGTCCCAAACAGTGGTGCAGTGGGTCATCTTAAGAGTTGCTAAAGGGTAACCAAGCCAATGATGTGTGTGTGTGTGTGGTTTGTATATTATAAATTACACACACGTGGATACTGTGCGTTTCAACCATGATGCATGATGTGTAGTCGATGATTGCAAGATTTGATGCAATGTGCGAGTATATAGCTATGCTTGCCCATAACTACTTGAGACGCGCTTCGAGGAAGATCAGGTACATGTGCATTTGGTTCATTAGTAGGGTACTAGGAAGGTGATATCATCAACACTTGCACGAGACCCATAATAGAAGCCAGAATAGAAATGGAGGTCCTGACGCCAGATAATTCATCGTATTGGAAGAGCTACATAGTTGTTCCGGCTTCTCCATCGTTTTCCGAGGCGGCAGGAAACAACTTGGTTTTGAACGGTGTTTCGGGTTACATTTCTCCAACAGGTTAGAACTCCGTTCTGATCAACCTATAGAGTACATCGTTACAGTCTCTTGGACTTTTTTGTGGTGGACTTGTGGCTGGTCGTGCCTGTTGTTGTAAAGGTGATTTCCGAAAAATGGTGGAACCTTTCACTTTCCCTTGACCCGCACCCTCTGCGATTATTTGAATTAAGACTGATTGTTGTTCCGCGTCAGTCGCTCTTGTGGAGGCAAGTACCCTCATCTATTTTTTTTTGGAGCTCAATTGAGCTTCTAGAGAAACCATCATCACCGCACAATTAGTAACTCAGGAAAAGTGGTGTCGATGCAGATGATCGGTAGGTTCCTGTAAAGCGTCCCCACTAGTATAAGCAGCAACCTTGAAATTGAAGGGAGGACTGCACCAAACGACCAAAACGACAACGCTTCTTTCGCGAGTCATTTGGGAGGAATTTGTACGTACCTCACTATGAGAACGAACAACAACGTCAGAAGTTACTCGATACCAGATATAGAACCTTCGCTTTGAATGTGTTGTTAGATCACAAACCCACCAAATTGGTGGCAAACTCCGAAACCTGACTACACCCTCAAAGGGACCTCGAGGTTGATGGTAATGTACTCAATATAGGCAGAACTTCTTTTTTTGAGATACTTCTTTCTTTTGAACAGTATTCAACGTTCAACTCCAAACTTAGATTATTCCCTTCGAAATCGGATTTAGCTTGCCGAAGTCAGATTATTCACAACCTTGGCTTTAGAGGACATTTTACCGAGTGCCAATCCCTATCTGGTCGAATGACGACGCTTGGCGTAGCCCATAAGGAGACACGCGCTGTCTGTTGCATATAATTGGGTCATAGATCGCAGGTGTGTTTTATTTTTGGATGATTTTGATTTCCTACATGGGAATATTTCGACAATCATTGATTGATACTGAGTGGAATGTTCGCAGCGAACCTGACAGGTAGTTTATTCATAGTCATAGGATTCATGCTCAGAGAGAGTAATTGCTGGTTCGTTTGTTGTTGAGATTCACACAATGTGTCTCGAGTTTTTTGGGTTCTAATCTGGAAAGCTGTTCAAGAAGTTCGGCAAGAAGTGAATTATAATTAAACCCCATCGTAATCTCCCATGCTATTGCTCACGAGTGTCACAATATGAGTTCCTTGAAGTAAACTTCTGGTTTAGTGAGAGACCAGCTCGGTTGATGTTTAATGGGAGCTTCAACTTCTATCCCAACCAAGTCCACTGTATGCTTAGTATGGCCGGATAATAGATATCAATGAGAACTGAGCCTTCGCTCCTCGCTCCACGAGGATCTGAATCAGACTTCGTTAGGATCTTGAATTATTTCCGTGGAAGGTAGTGTTCATCTACTTCAAGCTTCAAGTATATGCGGGAGATGAGTCAGTTGTACTAGATAGGATAGTTAATAGCTTCTTAAATTCTTGGCATGGGTAATAACAAAAAAATTGTTGAAACAATGTACTTTCTCTCCAAAATATAAAAATAAACTGAGACATTTGATGGACATGAGGCTTTTGTCTTACTCACCAGAAGATCATCTTGACAAACGCGTTCGGGTTGCTGTTCAACGTTGAATATATCAAAAGAAGGGAAGATTAGTACAGTAGTACTGGCTATTGATCCAAGGTATCAAGAGAAAAGGGATCCCAGATGGATGAACAAAGTGTAGTCAAACTCTCATGAACGTTTGAACGGTCGTCGGATATGGAGTATCATAATAATGAAACTTTTTAATACATACACAATAAAACTTGCTTCGTTCTACACTACAATCAATTATTCCCGAGAACAATTATGAACACTACAATCTGAAGTTCGGAGATATGGTTGAGACCGGTGGGCTTCAAATCAAGAGTAGAAGTTGAGCCCAGAAAGAGTTTATGGTAGAACCTTTACACTCAAGGTCCCAGTGGAAAGCGCCACGAAATGGTAGTGAGCGTGCGTGGCGTTGAAGCTAGTACGATGCTCTAGATGTTCCATTGATCGACAGAGAACTTTGTAGTGGTGCCACCTTCTGTTGATTAATTATGCACCGTCTTGACTCCATGCCATCGGAGTCAAGTCGTTGGGATTGGATATATATCTTCTTCACTTTTGTGAAGTTTGTGGTACTACAGTTACTACAGACTAGTCGCTTGATCCGGAAGGAAACTGTACATGTCAAGGTATATCCCATTCGGTTAGGACTGCTCCTGGATTTGGAACCTTTCTCGATATACTTAATAATGTGTACGGTATATCGGTTTAGATATCCACCTACTACATTGTAACCATCAAGCCAATCATAGAAAGGGAAAGATGATTCGTCTTCGGCCACATTAGACCTTCCATACAGGTTATAACAAAGACCTTAAGCTATCGGATCATCATAGTGACGCTCTAACTTCTCAATGTGTGACACCATAATGACACCTCATATCCACCAAATGGAAAAGAAGCGGTAAAGATCCAGTGTCTGGACGCGTCCAAATCTCGACCCGCTCCACGCTGCCTCGATGGAAAATATATTTGCGTTATAAACAAGCATAAGCTCGAGAGTGTGGGATGAAGTGTATAATCGGCAATAGACTCTTAAAAATGCCACTAGTTTCATTCTATTGATATTTTTGATTCCGACAAACAAGGTCGGGAGTTTCGTCGGAGTATAAGTTGATTAGTACGAAAGAGTTTTGGGGGCCACTTGGTTAAGGACCTAGATTTCAAAATTGGCATTCCAAATCACTCCCGAATCAACCTGGTTCGGATATGTAAATTGCAGGGAAGTAGATTAAAGTATGATATCGTGCCAAGGCTAACCGCTATTGGCAGATATTCGCTATATTTTATAGGACGAACCGACAGACCTCGATAGGGTAATTTGATTATGTAGTATGCATGTATACGCATATAGCAGTTCCTATAGGTTCCTATCGATATAATGCATTTGAATTCGATTTTGGATTGGAGAACGTTTGATCATTTGTCAGGGCGTACGCGTGGCTTAAATTGCGGGGAAGGGGTTAATGTACCAGTACGTTATTCGGTTATTCGGTCATTATTATTGTTATTATTTTTGATTGGAGACCTAACCACATAGCTACAATTAAGACAAAACTCGTCTCAGGCCAACACCAGAGGATTAATATGTACTTTGGACGATACCAGCTAAGTATACTACTGAGTATCACAATGAGATGATCAGGTGATGCCACAGACCTAATTACGAGATTAGATTATCTGCGGGGCAAAATTGTAGCGCTAGTCTGGGTCGATCTTTTTTTTTTTTTTGATTCGGAATTAGGATGCATGGACCCTTCAGTTTGTTGAGAAGTGACCTGAAGTGACCAGGAAGTGATCTCAAAGAATTCGAGCTGCATCCGGATATCGTATTCCGGCAACCGGATTTCATTTTGTCGGAGTGTGATTGTCTTGTTTTATTTTTTCTTCCGAACTGCAATTAGCGGATGTTTGGGTGGTTGTTGACGGGTACGATCTTGCACGATGGGACCGACAGCGAAGTCGATCGTTCTCCTTGATCAACGGAGTGAAAGGTTTTACTATTTCCCCACCATAGCAAGTTCTCATCCGGTCATCTCATCGGTGCCGTTTGATATACTGGCACATGCAGACTGGTTGCGCCATTATTATTCGAGTACTGCTTATGGACACTGGCATATCCGGTATCTCTGTTTCGCAGAAGGATGATAAATAGGTTGGGTTTGAGTATGGCACGTCATCTAAACAGCAATATGTTCGCCCGTTACGTATCGTCGGTCATGATTGCAAAGAACTCTTGTTCATTAATCTCGCCGTCCTGATCAAGGTCAAATTCGTCAATCATAGCTTGTCTATAAAATGATGATAAGAGGTCAGTTTGTTCTTTATTATAAGGAATAGTGAACTCACAGTTCCTCCTCATCCAGCCTGTCTCCGAATTGTTTTGCAACACGTTTTAGGTTTCGGATTGAGATCTTTCCTGTGCCATCATCGTCGAATAGCTGGAAGGCTCGTCTAATCTCGTCCATGGGGTCACGACTAAGTATCTTTTCGGTCACTGAAGAATATCATTCTTAATATTCGCAACACGAGGTTCGAACAGACGGCAACTCACTTATTTTCTGGAAGTCGTCATAATCCATCAAGCCATGACCATTTCCGGTCTTGTCATAATCCCGCAACAGCTTCAAGACTTCTCCTTTCTTCATATCAAATCCAAGCGCTCGCATCGCGACTTTGAGCTCGTGGTAGTCGAGATGATTGTCTTTGTCCGAGTCAAACAACTCAAAGGCCTCTTTAATCTCCTGCTTCTGTTCTTCGCTAAGCTCTGGGCGAGCTGTTGACCGTCTCTTTGGCTTGGTGTGTGCTGATCCGTACATGGTTAATGGAGGTTCACTTCAACAAAGAGTGCGTGTCTGGCGTAAATTGGACCTATGTGACATAGGTAACGGTCCACGATCCACGTGATGTTACGATTTATTCTGGGACCTGCAACTGACGGGGTTACACCAGAAGTACTTATATTTAACGACACCTGTTCGACACCACGCTGCCCTTATCGTCCTTCATCTCCCATCCACAATAATTCCACCCAGATACTGCCCACCCTATGTCTAAGAGAACCCACAGCACTAGTCGTTCGGTGGGGACTTGATCATATTTGATTATAGTGCATCAATTAATCACTTCTCCTAACTCAAACAGTCAATAAGAACAGAGGACGAATACGACAAAAGCTTAGAGGTGTCCGACACCTTCTGGGAAGCTGCTGCCCAGATCGATACTGGTTCGTAACGCTTCTCTAATGTGTTCAATACGTCTTCCGAGACTGCTCAGAAAGTGTACCGGTGTCACCAAAGAAAACCAAAGAGTGGTCACCAATGGAAGGGGGAAGTGTAAATGTTTCGTCTAGACGACGAGGCCAAGGTATAATTATCTAAGTGTAATTTTATGATAAAGTTGTGCTGATATACTCTTGTTCCTTGTTAAGCGCTTTCCAACATGTTTGATCCAACTAAGAAGGTGCTCTCTAGAACGTCCCCAACGTCGGCTGTACTTGAAGACGTTCAAGTTCAAGCAACTATGTCTCGTTGTAAGTTTTATTGAGATCTATTTTAACCACCTGCAGAACTCAAAATGACTTACAGCAATCTCAGCTGCTGCGCGTCTAAATGTATTTCCAACCACACCCAAAAAATATCACCACCAAATTGCTATGCCTCCCCCTCCAAGCACAGACCGTACAAAACTTGCCCGCTCATTTGGAGCCTTTGCTTTTTCCCCGAGTAGGTCCCCGTTTTTGACATGCGTTATCGTTCTCACCATGGTGACATGTGTCCTGTCCTGTCATTAGAAAACCCCATACCTTCACCTCAATTCTTGAGAGGCAGTTCGACATCTACATCAACAGCTTCACGGGTATGTGTCAAATATCATGTAAAAGTCAATAAGTAGAGTCTTGATTAATGATGATCGTTGTCGCAGGTTAAACCACATGTGTGTATTAAAGTGGACAGCGATGATGAAGAAGAGTCAGAAGGTCAGGTTTATTCTCTGTTTGTTTTACACTGGTTACTGATATCATATTGTTGACCAGTCAGCGACAGTGAGTTCGCCGTTTTCTCGGTGGCATGCGGAAATGTGTCTGAAAGTGGAGTTTTAGTGCTGATAGATCATGGATCATTACCCCCGACCCGCCCTTCTTTGTTGGAATCAACTTCGGGTTCATTTGCTTCTACATCTACTGACAGTAGCGGGAGTGGAAGCGATAATCAAGAGTACTGGACTTCGATGACAAGTATGTCTTCAGCTGGACATGAAGGTAGACTTTCTCCTGGAAAACGAAAGAGGACAAGTGATGCTTCCGAAATTGAGGTTTGTATGATCAAACCAGGGTCACATATGAAACCAGAATATGTGACAGATCTTTTTACGACTGAAACCCCATCTCGTGGCAAAACAAAAGTAAACGCTCAAACGGAGATTAGACCTGTTCAGGTTCAAGCCTTTACTGCTTCTGCTTCTTCGAGCAGATCACCGATCACAGCACGTTCCAACATTACCCCCTCTTCAAAATCACCGGCTAAGCGCTTGGCTCAATTGGCTGCTGTTCAAAGCGCTTTGGACGGCCTGAATAAATCAAATAACAATAAAAATGCAACTAAAATGGCAAATTCTTTGGGTCAAGCGTTAGAAGAAGCAAAAGCTGCTTCAACTACCATCACCAAATCATTCTTCGAAAGACCATTCGGGGTTGATATCCCTCACACTATTATCTCACACTCGGCGAAAGCTCAACGACTTTTTGATGCTCATAATATCGCTTGGGGTGTTCAATATGAACTTGCTCGAGGTGTCACGACGAAAAGGTGGACTTGGGAAAAGGTTGAAGAGGTTTTGGGATCGAAATTTAACGAATTTGAAGGAACGAATGCTGTTGTTGCTCATCGAGTCGCTTGTCTGATGGGTTCGATTGGGTCAACTCGGAATGATAAGATTTCACTTTGGTATGTGTTTTTGGGTTTATTTTACACTTTATATCTAATTTGCGCGCACACGCGTGTGTGACGTTTATGCAGGCAAGAGTTGGATAGAGAGCAAGAAGCGATTATGGAGAATAAAGGTCGAGGATTAGGTTTAATGGGTGAATGGCATGGCCAAGATGATTGGTTCGGAGGTCGAATTCAACAAATCGCACGACTTTCACAACCTGAATCATCCACCGGCAACCCGAATCCTAATTTCACAATTCGACTCGAACCAATGGAAAAAAGACGCTCTCATCGATTCGCAAGATATTGTGGTTCTCGTCGTATACTTCAAATTCGAGTTTCGGAAGATTTGATGATGAATCAAAGTGAAAAGTTGAAGGAATTTATGAAGAGGAAGTTTGTTTTATGTGGAAGGGTTTTTGTTCCTTTTCATGCCAAGGATAGAAGCGTTTATTTAGTTGAGAATGGGTTGGAGAATTGGGAGAGGAAGAGTTATTTGAAATGTGGTGATCAGTTTAGAGTTTCGTTTGCGGATTTTATTAATTGGCATAATCCGCCAGCTTTGAATGATGGTCAAGTAAGTGGTTTTTTTTTTTGACTTTTGGTGGAGTGATATAGCTGATTCTGCTTTTATTTGTATAGGCGTTGAGTAAGTATGTTACTCGATTTGCTCTTGGATTGTCTACCTCTATACCGGTGCTCGAATTCAAGGAGGAGAATATGATGGAGATATCTGACATCTGTACGTAATAACAAAACATTCGATCATTCGATCCTAATACTAACTCATTCAATAGATAGTGAAGATTACAACAATCTCGTCAAACCCACAGCAGAACAAACGATGACAGATGGTTGTGGTTTGATAAACCGGGCAGCATTAATTCTGATCAATTCAAAACTGAACAAACCGACTTTACCTGTTGCGATTCAAGGTAGAATAGCAGGATGTAAAGGTCTTTGGCTTCTTCATCCCACCGACAACTCAACCGAACCTAAAATTTGGACACGACATTCACAAATCAAGATCAAACTTAAATATCCAAATAACAATACCCTACCACTTCATCGTTCGCATAGGATATTCGAGTTGGTCGCAGCTTCTCAACCGTCTTCGAGTATCGCAATCTCAAAACAAAGTATCGTCAACCTCTCCCATAACGGAATACCATCCGAAATTCTAGTGGAATATTTGGAAAAAGGATTAGTTGAAGAGATACTACCATTAGTGGAATGGAAAAAACCTAAAGGGCGAGTTTGTATTGTGGTATGCTATTAATATGACTCAGAGGGTTGCGGGATCTAGAGTGGCGAGAGTTACGGCTGGAATAAGTAGAGCTCATGGATTGAGTAAGAGGAAGTTTGTGGAAGAGGAGGATGTAGTTGAGAGAGATGGTGATGATGATGATAGGGATTTTATTTGATGAGGATGTTTCGACGTATTCTGGGAGGAATAAGTATAGTAAAGGTGAGATTTATCGAAATTTATCGGGTGTTTTCATTAAATTCTAAGGCACCTTTTTTTTCCCCTAGCGCCTTTGAGTTTGACTGAAATGACGTTGGAATTGGTTCAAGCTGGTTTTCATCCTTCTACCTCGAAATTGTTGAGAGATAAGTTGGGGTATATTATTCAAGAAACGACTAGGAGGTTTGTGGATAAATATCATATTCCTTTGGCGGAATCACTTGGAGGATTCGTTGTTCCTGGTAAGTAATAGTTTTTCTTCTTTTTTCCGATGTTGACGTAAATGTGTTGATGGGGATAGATCCAATTGGTATATTGAAGGAAGGAGAGATTTATTATCGATCCTCGCAAAGTCTCATTGATCCTAAAACTCAAATGAGTTTTGATGTTTTGACTGGGGACGTCGTAGTGAGTACTTTTTTTTACTCCTTTGAACTGTGACATTAGTTAGATATACTTATGTTCCTCTTTTTGCTAGGTTGGACGGTATCCTATCCGAGTGGCTTCGGACTTGCAAAAAGTCAAGGCTGTCAATGTTCCGGAACTTTATCAATGGACGGATGTGATTATTGCTTCGACGAGAGGAACACAAAGTCTTGCTAGTTATCTTAGCGGAGGAGGTAACGTAATATATTACCCTCTCGATGTCTTGTCTCCTTAAAATTTTTTAACAGATATGGACGGTGACGAACTTTTTATCCTTCGAGAACAACAAATTGTAGAGCCTTTCAAGAATCAACCACTCGTCCCTCCACCTAAAGACCTTCTTGACAATTTCCAAACCGGTGTTGAATCCGTTCGTCAATTTGCTGAAAGAATGTCTAAACCGGATACAACTTCGACACAACAACAAGTGGAATTTCAGGATGCGTTGTTACTTAGTTTGAATGAAAATCCGAAAGGTTTATATTCAACTTTTCATGAAAACGCGGTGGAGAAGTTTGGCTATGATCATCCTGAGACTATACGTCTTGCTTACTTGTCAGTCTTGATTTCTATTTCTTGATTCTTTTTCGGCGTTACTGACTTGCGGTGTTAATACAATAGGTTCAATGCACTTTTGGACGCGAGTAAATCTGGGTTAGTACTTCGTAGAGAAGTATTCGAGAAAGATCAAAAGAAATACGGAGCAAGATTACTTCCAGAATGTTTTGGTTATGAACTATTCGATGAACACGCTACTCGAATTCGGGAACCCGAACAACCCCCAACATTCATTCTCAATACCCTTCATCAAGCAGGACAAAACAAAGGAGGAGAACTAATGAAAAAATACGAAACTGCTGCAGCCTCTCTTCCAGATCTTCCTGATCCAAAGTTAATTGCTCCGTATGAACGTGCTACGACTCATGCCAATAGACTTGTTTCAAGTAACGAGTCATATTCAAAAGTATTTGCAGAAGAAATGAGCAAGATACGAGATCATGTTGTAAACGCACATGATATATGGTTTGCGGCTGTATCCAAGGACAACGCTTCTTCAACATCACCTAGGAAGAGAAAGTCGAAACCAAAAAAGTCGTCGGATGTAACGGATGATACGGGTATTCTTAAAGCCACAAGGGAATTTGCGAGTGAAGTGGAAGGAATTGTGTTTACTACTAACGTGGAGGAGATTAAAGCGTCATATGCTTATAAAGAATGGCCTAAGTCGCCGTTTGCTTTTCAAATGGCTTTTAGGACGTTGTGTGAGATCAAGGCGAGGGCAACTGATGAAGGAATGGCTCCTTGCATTCGGTCAATTGACGAGTTGAAGACTATACCTGGGGCGTATATAAAGGCGGTGGAGAGGAGTTATAATGACTGATTTGTATCTACTTGTCAATGCTTTCTTGTTATGTTTATATACCCCAATGTACATATAATATATCGTGGGAAAATATGAAATTCTTTCAACATCGCCAATTAAAGGGATTCTTTACATCGCGCTACGATCCTGCAATGGATCTCCTACAGTCTCCGGACTCTTACGATGACCATGATCCCACATCCACCACAGAAGCATCAGAGCTTTCTACCCCTGCTACCTTCTCTCTTAATGGTTCTCCTGTTCTTCAAGATACCGCGTTACCAGAGGACAATGCTTCCGCCGCCACCATAAAGAAGAAGAAGAAAAAGAAAAAGTCCAAGAAATCTGCAGCTGCAAAGGCAAAGGAGAAGGAGGTAGAAGCAGCTTCAGCGCGAAAGGCTAAGGTTGAAGACGCTGACGACGATGACGACAATGATGGACCTCAAGTATTGTGTATCAGCAGAAATAAGCATTGGAGATATATTAGTTCTTATCACGTCCGTTACGATTTCATTTATCAAGAAATGGTCTTTAATCTCTCGCTTTTAGGGTCCCTGGCTTCAATTACCTACTGAACTCTTACAAACTTTGTTTACATTGAACATTGATCCAAGAATGCAAGTCTCGCTTCTTCTTTTGTTTCTCTCTTTATTTATATTTATAAAATTTCATCACAGTCCTCCAAATCCTACAAGACTTCGTACTTATCCAAACCTTGATGACTATTCTCCCTCTCAGTCTCCGCGAAGTCTTGCTACTCCACTTATCCCTGAGAAAGCTGCTCCTCCCCCCATAGATCCGGGAGTTCTAGGTTCTGTTTTGGCAATACGAAAGTTGATCGACGAAGCCTCGGAACTATCGGTTCGAGCATCATCAGGTTTATCAGCTGTTGAATTAGGTTCAATGCGCAGTGCCTCGGTATATAATGGTTCTTCAATCGCTGCTGCACAATCTCTAGGGCTGAATCCTATGGGTAATACAAGTGGAGGTGGAAGACCGAATAATATGTCGGGTGCAAGAGTGCACAAGTTGAGGTCACTTGCGGTTAATAAGTTGGCAGAGGCATATAAGGCAGATGAGATTGCTTCCAGTGTGATGGTTATGCAGGGTGGAAGCGTGTTTGATGATATTGCTGAGCGGGTTCTCAAGTACGGTGAGTGTTTTGTAAGCTTTTGATTCCTTGATGCGGTTCTTATTGGTGGCTTTCGCAGATCCTCATGATGCTAACGCGAAATATGTACATTTCTTTCACGAAAAGATACCTTCCAGGTATGTCGTTTCCTACATTCATTAAATAAATCATTATCCTAATATTCTTGAAAGCCACAGGCAACTGGCAGAATCTACTACCACCAAAGTTTTAGACGAACTGATAGCGGAATTCCCACATCGACTCGAATATTATCGAACGAGAGGTATCGTTCAATGTTTCCGCGATGAATACGCGCAAGCCACCAAAGACTTTACTTTCGCTTTGAAAGAGGCTCGAGCTCGACGGAAGATAAAGACTATGCATCACCAAAACCATGGTTCAGCCAGCGACTCACGGAGACCAAAGGGTAAAAAGCGGAAAGGCGCAGTTGGACATACTAGTCCACCTCCTCCTTCGGCCAACACTGAGTTGATGGATTATATTTTTGAGAAACGACCATTGCTTTTCAAGGGACCCGATGGCGAACCTGTTCCGTTACATTTCTCTGGAACACCCGAAGCACCAGAACCTATCGAAGTTCAACTCCTCTTTCTACGTGGCGCAGCATACCTTCAACATGCCGTTTATTTAATCGAGAACGCTTGTCTCGAACTTGAACAAGTTCAAAAAGTACCTACTCCAGAAGGTGCCGAACTTCGTTTATGTTATTTGGAAAACGCTCGTTATGGAGGTGTTGAGATTGGGAATCCAGATGGACCTTTGGGTAGTAGTAAAGGAGAGAAATTGAAAGCATATCGTAAAACTTTGGTAACTCCTGCTTTCAAAGAGCAAGTATCAAGTTTACTTAAGAAAAGTATTCGAGATCATGAAAAATTCCTTTCACATTTCGGTATTGGAGAAACGAACAAAGGATATCGAGATAGTGATATTGCAGAACAAGTGGAATATGCTTTTCTTTTAACTGAAGCTGTACGTCCTGGAAACCACAATAATCCACCCCCCACCCCCACCCCACCACAACCTCAACCAACCTCGAAACTATTATCCGACTCATCCACAACGTCCACATCCATACCGACATCGACATCAACATCAACAGCTCCAGTTACAAGTTATCATCCATTGATAGTCGAATCCCATTTCAGTTTAATGATCTGTCAACTCATGTTAGCAGATTTCATTAATCTAATCTCCACATTCGCCAGAACCTCAACATTAGTAGACGGAGCAGAAGGTTACCCCGTTTTCTTACCACCAAGATCAATGGGTCAAGCAGAATTTATGGAAGTATTAGAAAGATTAGCATTAGGTTGGAGAAATGGGATTTTACCCCATTCGTTAAGTAATAAAAGAGGCAAGGAGAAACATGCAGCTGTTGATAGTGATGGTGGTGGTGTTATTGGTGCAGGTTTAGGTCCTTATGGTCTTGGTATTGGTATTGGTGGTGGTAGTGGACCATATGGTGGATTAGGAAATGATTTTTTTTCAGCTGCTAAAGCGGTTTTTCAACTTTCAACATTTCCTGCCAATTATATACCTTCATCGAAATCGCCAACATCAACCCCAGGTTTAGGTTTAGGTTCAGGTTTAGGTTCAGGTTCAGGTTCGACTTCTTCAACGAGTATGATGAATTTGGATAGTCCAGGACTTTTAACTCCATCAAGTTCATCTACTTCTACCACATCTACCATTACAGCTTCAACTTCACTTTCAACTTCTGCATCTGCATCAGGATCAACAGCAACATTAATGAATAATATGGCAGGTATCAATATTAACAACCACAATCCAAATCCAAACCCATCATCATTATCCTCATCATCTTCATCCTCATCATCTGTTTTACCTCCTCCTACTCCTACACCTTCTTCTTCTTCTACTTCTTATCAACACCAGAACCATAGCCAAACCCCCAAACCCAAACCCAAACGACGATCACCAAACGAGAAGCGGAAGCAGGAGCGGAAGAACGCACTTACAGACCAGATGCAGCTGAAGCTTTAGATTGCGCTCGTATCATCTTGGCTCCGGTATATAAACGCCAAAGGGAAAGAGCAGAACAAGCTTATGCCGATAAGCTGGCTGGGAATAAGAAAAGACCTACACCTATCAATATACCCTTACATGGTCCTCGGGTCGAAATTATCTTGGCTTGGGTTGGTGCTGTGCATTTACCAGAGCTTGACGGGGTTTAGGCCCCTTGTCTTATAATAACCTTTTAAATATGTAACAAGTGTAATCATGATAGCCATGTTTTAGTGGCAAAACAATAAACGAATATATGTGAGGAGTGTTTAAGAGATAAGTATATTAAAAAGTTCCGTATAAAAATGAGCGTGTCTAGATGTCGATATATCCATAAGGTGGTATATCAGTTTAGTGTCCGACCTGTGCAGTATGAATATAGGAAAAAATATAGCGTCCGAGATGGTCCAAAGAATTGGAAGAATATAGATGGTCCCTGAGAGAATCCCTAGAAGTGTGAGAAAATCCTTAGAAGCGTTGGAAAGTGCTAATGGCACCAAGGAAGGCACCAACAACACCAACAATGAGGGCATGCCAGGTTCCAAGCGAAAAGCTAGGAATATCACCACTGAAGGGGATGAAAGTCGTGGTGGGACCTCCTGTGCCATCATTATCACCACCAGTGCCACCACCAGTCAAGTTGGCGCCATTAGGCTAAAGGGGAATAAGTAAGTGTTAGGATGTGACGGTGGAGGTGTTATACTCACGCCAATTGGGCGGGTATTATCAACAAATGCGCAAGTATCGGATGAACAGATACATTCCCCCTTGATGGGATCCCAGAAAGGTGTTGAGCAGTTGGCTGGGACTATACGACAAATATTAGCTCCAGGTCAAACAATGTGAATACAATAATGACTTACGTCGGAAACGTGCGCTTGCGCCTTCAGGAACTTGCTGGGGGGGATTGGGGTTATTGACACTAGGAATTTCCTCGGGACAACCGTACTGGTAACATCATAAATTAGAATAAGCAACAATAAATCGATCGACCGACCAAACTTACACAAGTATAAAATGGGAACTCGGGGAAAGCACAATGCGAAAGCAAGCCACCTTGATTTGCGGGTATACCATTACAGATTTGGGTCGATGAATCTATTTGAGGGGTACTGCATTTCAAGGAGGAAATCTGGTCAAGTTGGGAAACAGGGACAGGGTTTCGGATCCAGTCAAGCAGTTGCTCATTAGACACAATCCACACTAAACCAAAAATGTCAAGCAGGTTCAACAAATTAAAGAAAATTGGTACCATTTTGCTGGTTCTGTGCCCAATCCAAGAATCTGTTGATCATGTTGATAGTACTGTCGCTGACTTGGACGCCAGGATATGTTTTCTGCAAAATAAATTAGTTTTGATCGAAGACATAAATATAAGCTATTTCAGCTTACCGAAAGATGGATAGGATGGGTATAAAGACCAATAGGTTGTCTGTTACCATTATAATGTGCAGTAAATGTTTTTTGCATAAAGTCCAAAGTGGCGGTGTCGTTAGGACTTGTTGCACTGTTAGCATTATCCCTGTACAAAACGTTTGAGTGAACCTGTCAAAAAGTTCTCTTTGAAAATTTACATACAACCAGGGATCCATCAAATGAGGGCCATTAACTCCTTTATCGTCAAAGAACGCATACATGGGAATTTCCCAGAAACCAGGTAACTTGGGTTCTCCTTTGCAAGTGTTTGTAACCTCCAGACAATTATTAGCCATACCGTTGTCGAGGGTGTAAGGCCAGAATGCATCAGTATTGGGGTCATCAACCGGAACCGAAGCAGTTGCGCTTGAATCATAAAGGAATTTAGATTGATAAAGAGTTTCCAATGTTTGGCGGGAATAGTTGAGGAAGGGTGCTCGGAATCCTTTAAGTGAACTCATTGGAATACCAGCAAGAGCATTCAAGGCAATAAGATTTCCATTGACTTCTTCAGCGGATGGCGATCCAACATGGGTCATACTAAAAAAGAAGGTTTTAAAAACACTATTTCTGACGTGTCATCAAATTAAAAATACTCACGTGTGATCTGCGATTTCATTACCAGCGACATACCAGTCTAGAAAAAAAGACGCGAAATACGTCAAATAGGCGTATAAACACCTTATTAGAAGAAGGCGTACCGGTGACTAGTGTATAATTGGTGTAGCCAAGGGAAGTGAAGTATGTCATTTTAGGGGTACATCCGTTTGGGTTCTTTCGATGGGCCAAGAACTGGTTAACGGCATCGAGAGTATATGACTGGATGGCATCATCGGCAGTGAACACGACGAACATGGGCACTTGAGACTGGATATAATGTGTGTTAATTAGCATTGTTTTCAAATTGTAGAAAAGATAGCATATGTGCGTACTGGGTCGAGACCGCCTGGAGGACTTGTACTAGCGCAAAGACAATTTGGCAGTTGACATTTGGATGGGTCACAAGAGTAGCCAGCAGCGGCTGGGCTTGAAGTTGGGCCGGTGATGCCTCCATCTTGAGCCAAAGCCAAGAGTGGCGTCAAGGCAGTGATGACGAGGAAGGGTAGCATAATTTTTCCGAGTCCGGGGGGAGTGGGGAGACCGGAGGAAATGTGTGAGGAAGAGGGAATAGACTGGGGGATGATGGGAGGAAGAAGAAAAGGAGTGGAAAGGAGAGTCAGACCAGGAAAAACTATTTTGGCCGTTGGAAAGTGTGTTGGGCTTTGTTGCCCGCAACCAGGTGCCTCGGCAGGCCCAGTGGTTTTCGCTGACTAAGGTCCCAAAAATAGTCATAACAATGTATACATCCGTTCCTCCGGTAACCCAGCACAATGGCGACAACTGCGGCGTATCATATTATTCATGCCTTAAGTGCATCACGACTTCCAGGCATGGGGAGATACAGCAGTCTCTACTCTCGAGCGGTCCACGTCAATATATCAGCATTGGGTGGTAAGCGTCGGATGGAAACGGTCTAGAACAAACAACGCTGTATTTTCTCCATTCATGTGCATCATGTGGAACATAACCTGTCTTGTCATTCAATCAGGGAGTTAACAGCTGATGATGGATGATCAGAACTTCAGAAGCAACCACTTTGGCCCAATCATTCAACTGCCTTTCACGGCTGATATCAAGAAGCCTTTGTTTATCGGCGGCACATAATATACAAGGTATAATACAATAGCAAGATATTTAAACTCTAAGGTTAGCAAGTAACAACTATTCCATTCCTGTTCCATTCCATCTCTCATAGGTCAATGATAATAATCGTCAAACCATATTAGTCTTATCCTTGCGGGCAAGCCATCCCCGATTTCGATTTCTTGCAGCATACCGATTCTCTCGTTTCGCAGTTTCAGGTTCAGTTGAAGAAGCTTGAACTTGTTGTCGTTTCCCATTACTCCGAGGAACCGTGGTGTACAATTGAAGCATAAGTTCACGATGTCGGAGAAACTGGGGGTAGAAAGGGTTTTAGCATCGTCATCGATCGACCCTAAGAACTAAATTTGAAAATAACTCACCTGGGTATTTACAACAACAAGGTTCCCTAGAATATCTCTCGACCACTTGGTAGTCTCCGCCATAACCGCATAGACATCTTTAAAAAACGACCTAATCCTATTCCAATTCTCAAATGATAGTGCTTTTGTCAAATTCCGTTCTAAAAATTATTTTCATTTATCATCCCGTTAGACTCGCACTTTTGGTGAATAAATGAATAAATTTTAAAATCGCTCACCTGGATCACAAGGACATTGGATAACCAAACGATCGTATTCAGCTTGCTTTATCCAACTCGCTTTCTCCTTGGCCACCAACCTTCCAGTCGAAGATTCAATATACATCGTTTGGTACGGAAACACTCCCGAGTAATATCCCAAGAAATCCAATAAAACAAAGCCTAACGACTTTGAATCAAATGGATCCGCCAATAATTCATCTGGGAGACTATAGGGATTAGACTATATGACATCATTCAGTATACATTGGTCCATTTTGGAATGGGAACATACAAAACAAAACAAACCTGAAGGAAAAAGACACACATACAAATGACTGCAAAACTACTAATCCCATTATTCGAAGCATCGTTCAACTCTCTCTCTGCCAACGCCTTTTTCACAACCAAAACTAACGGTCTTAAACCAGGCATCTTAGCCAAACATTTATTAACCCACTTCGTTGTCTCCAATCCATTCAGATTATTAATACCCACGTCGAACTTGATAGAACCTTTATACCCAAGTTAGAGTTAGGAAGAGGATTAAAATTAAAATTAAAATTAACTAATGTAAGTGGAAGGGTTATCAATTATAACTTAAAACTACGCACCACAGTTCTTTTTCGTCTTGAACGTTATAATAGGCACTCGAGCTCTATGATTAACTTGAATACCTTCACACCAACCACTCCTTTCCAACACTCTCGAAATCCTAAATAACATATCTTTCGTTCCCCTCGCATTACCAATCGAAACCTCATTACTTTCAATAGCTATATCGATATCCCTATACCAAATTCCACCCAACACCACCAATGAAATTAAAATTAAGATTGAATGATATGATATAATAATAAAATGATTTTGTGGTGACATACCCACCTGGAATCCTTAACCCAGTTGCCCAACTCCCAAACAAACAAACCTGACATTCCCTAAATGATTTCTCCAACAACACCTTAACCATATCCTTCACATAATCAATAACAACATTCTCTTCATTATTTGGATTCATATACTCTTCAAACGCCAAAATCTCTGCATGAAGTCTAATTAAACACATAAAACAACGTAAGTATACGAGATATAATAATAAAAATTAAGGTGTTACTACTCTAAGTAAAGGTGAAGAAGGGAGTTGTTGTAAAATGTAAATGTATGCGGTTGCTTACCTTTCACCAGCATTATCATAAACCATATCTTGAGGAATAGAATCTAACCAAGGTGTAAACACTTCTTCTTCCTTATAATCATAACTAAGTTTTCCCTCCACTCGTTGCTGCAAGGTAGAATCGTTTCGTAACAAAGCCATAAACCCCCCAAAATTATTATTATTAGACTACTTTGAAGTGGCCAGTGGCAGGTTTCAAATTGAGTTTTCGAACTTTGTGCCTAGTTTCTTTTTTTTTCTTTTCGTAAAGTGGTATGGGTAGGAAAGGGTGAAGGGGAATGATTTAGACGCCTGGACAGAGGTAAAAGAAACGTTTAAAACCCGTACAACAGCCTTTATGTCTTAATACAACCAACAATTGACGTGTGTTGTCACGGCGGTAGCGCTGTATGTGTCATAATGATCGCTTGATCCGGGATCTCGTGACGAGTCATTTTAAGGCCCGAAGAGTACTGACCGAGATTGAAGAAATGGACGTCAAGGTCGAGACTGATGTTGAAGTCAGTAGAAAATACAAATACATACTATCTAGTACAGTAACTACTTAGCGCTTCACCCAGGAACTGTATATACAAAAACTCTCGAGAAAGGTCCGAGATCAAGGAAATGCGGGGGGGGGGGGGGGGGGGGGGGGGGTTTGAAATCGGTTCCGAGAGGAGTTAATAAAGTGGAGTACATAATTTCAAAAAAATAGTTTCTTCTCCCTTCATCACAATGTGTTCACAAATATCTGTCCAAAAGCAAGTTCAAATCTCTTATTAACATTATTGATCCAATGTCAATACGTACTTTTTGACGTACTTACATAGAGTACCACAAGCCACAACTAAGGGGTCAACACCATCTTTTGTACATAGCAACGATTATCTGTATCTTCTTTCTATTCATAGATACACGTTTCAACTACATGAACAGATAGGAGAGTATACTATACTTAGTATTTAGGTGATACATTAAATTCAAACAGGACATTAATAACTTACCTACCGAATACTGTATCTCTAATTTTCCAACATAAACTTAGCATACATACACAAAACATTTC
Source organism: Coprinus comatus (assembly GCA_034638255.1). Lineage (NCBI taxonomy): Eukaryota > Fungi > Basidiomycota > Agaricomycetes > Agaricales > Agaricaceae > Coprinus > Coprinus comatus. The sequence continues at coordinate 804,864 of JAWPGT010000009.1, forward strand.
TTCAAATACCTCGCTATTTCAAAGATTCACTAAAAATCAATGCCCAAAACAATAATCCTCATCAGTCCTCAACTCGTCTCCAACAATCTCTTTCATCATCCGAGTCGGAAACGAACCTATTAACAATAAAACCATGAGATTCCCACTCAATCTCCCGAGCGAGACCAGAATCAGAATCCAACAACCTAACCTAGAACCACTAAAACCACGCAAAGTCAATTACTCAAAATGAGTGTGGAGAGTAAAGTCATGAGATCAGTCAGTATCCATGAGGTCATAGCTTTCAGCACTGCCACCGATATGGCTCGAGCGCACGAGGTTATATGTAGTCCTCTTCCAGAGCTTCGAGCGCTTGAGCTACATATACATCATCTCCTCGACTTCATAAATAGTAATTAACATCCCTTTCCCCATCACATCAACACTTCCGCTACTAAGCATACTATGCCCGCTACAACTGCTATTCCTCACCCACCCGCAGGTGTGTAACGTTAACTCAAACACAAGACATTTACTTAATACAAGGGGACCCACTACAGTCAAAGTGGCTGGCAGGCGTCGTTCGAATTCAACCAAACACAAACCCGGCGTTACACATGGACATGGGTGAGCTCATAGTCCGCATTATCCGCAGCGCCTGTGTTTATTACTACCTGAAAGAGAGCACCAGGCAACGGGGGTAATTGAGACTGAGAACACTGACGATGCGGATGACTATCCCAGGCCTGCTCCTCCTGCAGAGGGTCAGGTACAACATGATGGTCACCACCAATATGAAGAGGAACCTAAGAAGGAAAAAAAGCCTCCTTTTAATGAGCAGATGAAAGAATACGCATACTGGAAGGCTGAGACGACTAGACCGACTCGCGATACACAAAATACCACAAATAAGGGGTATGGTGCAGGTAACCGAATTGCGCAACCAGCTGGACGGGGTCTTTGATTCGAGAGACATGACGTGGGAGAGAAAGAAGAGAAGAAGTATCGAACACAAATTCACCTTGTATTATATGAATTGCGTTTCTTGCTGGTTCCAGAGGTAACTCAGAAAGGTTTCGGTTTGGGGCATGGTAGCATATGTATTTTTCTCAAATCAATCATGCATATCCATAAAAGTGTGCGGGTGACATGGAATCGAAAGCGAGGTAAGGAAGACATCATCCTATAAAAACAATTTACGATGAAGGAGCAGCCTTCTTGCCGCGGACCTTCTTGGGGGGTGAAGCCTTGGGTTCCTTTTGGGCAGCCAACAGTGCGGAAGCACGGGCAATAGTAGCCTAAGCAAGCAAGAAATGTCAGTAAGGGTTCTCGAAGATAAGACGGAGAAAGAGAAAGAAAGCTTGGTTCTTGTGCATATAAATGTATGAGCCAAAGAGTCGGTTACTTCGCGAGGTGCATCGAACGAGTCCCGATAGCGACATGGCTTGGTGGGGTTGATCGTCCCCGTATTAATCTTGCAAACATGTCCACGCCCAGCCTTCATGATTTTCCGGTGGGTTCTAACGAGAATGCGTTTATCGCAACAAGATACCAAGCTTTCCATCCAAATACACAAAATGTCCAGTCAAAATCATCAAAACTCACCTTGCGAAGGTCAGGGCGGTATCCCCTCTTGGCAACTCCGGCAGCAGCTCCAAGGGCACGGCGAGGACCAGTCCTCACACGGAGGTTAGATGTGGCGTATGCGGATGCAACGGCGGTAGGGGCGGCCTTTACCTTGCGGGTGACAATTTGGATGGTGCCGTTGTTATCAGCAACATGGATGGTCTAGGATTTCGTATAATTAATCCATCGCTCTACGCCGCACATTATCGTGAATTCCCGACCTTCTCATTGGCCAAGCCAGAGAACTTCTGGGAGTGAATGTTGGTAAGGTTACCCTGTATTTGATGACTTTCGTTGAGTTTAATTCTTGGTCGTTGACTAAGATAATTCGATAACTCACAGCCTCCTTGGAGAAGATAGGACCTTCGAGCACCCGGTCGACGAGGAAGGAGTTGCTTTTCTGAGGGGAACGGTCAGCACAATAATTTCAATATTCGCCAATAGAATACTCACGCGGAGGAGGAGCCACTGGAGGTCGGCGGACATGGCGAGAAGGCTTATGATCTACGCTACACATTACGCACGCACCTACTCTGACACATCCGGCGTGGGTGGCTGAGATAAACTGTATAGTCAACAATCCTAAAGCTTTCACAAAACAATGACAAGCATTAGCATTACATAATCAAATTCCTGCTATTTCGCGTCGAAGTTCAATCTCGCCCTTATTGCGGTCTTGAGGCCCATTTCACTAATTTGCGAAGCTTTCTCGGCGTTTATATCCACCACAGAAACTCTCGGGAACTACTTTGGAAAAGTCGAAAACATAATCATGATATATTTAGCTTCATCGTCCTGCTTCAGAGTTCACGTTCACTCTCCAATGACCACAGGCATGTATTACCTCAAATGAAAATGACTCTGGAAAAAACTACAAAGTTGACAGAATAACCAGAGCTTACTCGATATGTACCAAGCATTGATGCAATGCAGACTGTTATTAAGGCAACTTTGTCCCGTGTCAAGGGAGAAAGAGCGCGGCAGGATTGTGTCACATAAACGGTAAACTCCACTACAGTTTGTGGATAGGTATTAAAGCCTGAAGAGAACAAGGAGCCCTGAAGCACTGATCAAGCTGCAAAGATGCTGAAGTTTTGAAGTCATAAGGGCTTGATTCATCTTTCGACAACTTTTAAAATTGTTATGCATGGACGTTGATTTGCTAGGAAACTTTACTACAACATTTCAACCTCATACACTTTACCGTACTGTTACATCAACATATCTTGTACATACTACATACTACTTCCACAATCCTTCAAGTTGTGTTCCCATGAGTACCGAATCCTCTTATCCGACTTAAGTACCCATTTCCTCACAAGGCAGTCTTGTACCTGTCCCTGAGAACTTCTATCTGTTTATCCCTCTCGACGTGATTGTTAGATTTCCACCTGCTCTCCACCGGATTGGCTCTCTTTGTAACCGCTAGCTGACAGGCAGTAACTCCAGTCCCCGTTCTTCCATGACCCGCAATGAGTGGTTTTGTTTGCGTTAGGAGTTCCACTATAGAGATTTATCGCTTGAACGAGTCGAGCCTCCGTATGAGCTTGGAAATCCCACACAAGGAGGTACAAATAGGTGATTCCTACAGTTTGCAAGAGAGTAAGTTCGGCGGCTTTATACCCGCATTCATTGAAACTGGTGATACGAGTGATGGAGAATGATACTATGCCATTCGCATAGTTGGTTCGTTTCATTCTATGCACACAGGAAGTCGCACAGGTAGAGCATTATACAGGGAGACTATACCACATGACGAACCACCTCCCTGTTAGTAAACATTTCATGTGTCTAGAATACGACAGCGAAGTGGTAGTATACGTGAAAAGCCGAGTAGTAAGAATTAGAAATTATGTGCTTAACGTCCAATCAAATATCAAGTTTTTTGGAAATGACAAGCCTCATGGACTACGAATAAAGCTTGTACGACCTCTCACTTTGAAGCAGAATATTGCCGGAGCCTTTGAAGGTGATGCTACTACCATTCGCTCCCGAAAGTGATTATACTTATGGCTAATCGATGTTATTCTCTAGGAAATATTCAAAACATATACGATGGTGCTTCTGCCCGGAGATGTCTGGAAAGGCCACGAGGGCATGTTGAAGTTGAAGTTAAAAATAGATTTGGCACTGAGGGACTGACACTCCTCTTAGAGGTCGGAAAGGACATATAACATCGCCGACTCATCTAAAATACTTATCCCAGACAATTCGCGGTGGAAATACCACCCTCAACGAGATCTAATCTAATTTGTATTAAAAAAAAGAAAGTATAGACTCACACCCCGACTCCAAGTCAGAGTCGGCCTTGTCAACTCCCATTATCACGCCATTTCAAGATTACGACAAATGACGAGTATGGCCATTCTACTTTCTAGAACCGGCCGGTTGACCGTACTATTTGATCTGCATATTCGTGCTGAAATGACATAGTGCACAATTATAGGTATGTCAGAAGATGCCCATCGAATTCACATGCGTTCCTGTAATAGTGACTGCAGTATCAGATCATACTATCATAGTGCATCATTCTTTCATGTGGTCAACTTCCTTTTTTTTTCACCCGTTTTCCATCACCGAATTCCAGGTACCATTCGGAACGTGGCTGGGTTGGACCATGTCTCCGAGGTTTGAAAAAACAAATGTACTATTCATTACATTCATGCGCCATTTTTCAACATAAGTAGTACTTATAAAAAGCCTACGCGATCCCAAAACAAACAAAAAGCAACTATTTAGAAAACTAATTCGTAGCTATGTATTACAAGGATGAGTCAGTGATGTGAGGGAGGAAAGTCGAAACAACGCACGTAGCGGGGATCCCTTCTTGCTCAAGACCAAGGATCGAGATAGGGATACCAAGTTTGCCCTTGATTGTGAGACCACTATTAAAATAATTAAAAACCCTGTTAGTAAATGGTACAGAAGCTAACCAGCACTAGTAGTACTTACCGAACATAAGCATCGGTCTTGATGAGGTCAAGGTAGCCAAGGGGGATGATGTCAAAAGAGTTAAGGGCACCCTGAACAAGCTTCACGCCAGGGATGAGGCCAGAGTTCGCCGAGCCAAAGATGGGGACACGGAGACCAGGCTTGGGGAAGGTGTAGTCGAAGCTAGCATAGACAACGCCCTCAATACCGGCATCGGAAACGATTCGGTCAATGGTCAACTCGAATGGGAGGGGGTTGGAGACTATCAAGGTATGAGTTTCGGAATCTCAATACTGCACGTGGTATACACACTGGTGAAGTTGACCCTAAAAATGGATAAAATTAGTTCTTTGTGAGGGATGTTCTAAAAAAAAAAAAGCTAAACTTACGAAACGATGTCAGTCTCCAAAGATTCAAGCTATGACAAATGGTGAGTAAAGTGTGTTATATTCAAAATGCATATAGGCATACAGTGAGGAATGTGTTGATATCTTTGACGAGACCGATACCGAAGGCATTGATGATATCACCAATAATCTCTCCACGCTCTTCAACGGGAGCAGGGGATGCTTTGGCAAAAGACAAGGCGCCGAGGGCAGCAGCGAAGAAGGTGGCGACACGCATTGTAAGAGCTAGAGTGTTACGAGAGGTGAATCTGGGGAAGGTTCCCCACAACGCGGGGATTTTATATTCAAAGTCCCAGTCTATTTGATATTGCGCGATCAGCATATTATTTCAGCTATGGGGATTATGTCCGAATGGGATAAAGTGAAAGCCTCTGATTTTCTATACCCCGCTTAAACACAGGCCAAGGGATTGTACAATAGACAGGATAGGCCAGAGAATCGCTAGAGAAAGCTCTCCGAAATTTTGACAATCAAAGGAACATTATCATTGGACAACGCGGGCAAGATGTGAGGGTCGGGATTCCTAATTAAGTGTCGACTTGCTCACACGGGTTTACCATCAAAGATGTGATGATACCTGGATGATACGCGTGAACGCATCCCATGGTACATATGTTAGAATTGTTGTATTGGTCCGTGGAGGTAGGTGGAGGTTCCTTTCAAGTTGAGGTTCCTTGCAAACGATGGGTGACCGTGACCGTTTCATTATTCAGCTCGTGTCACGCATACTGGGCTGTGCGTTACGGGCAGCTGGAGGTAGCACAGCGAACCGTATCTCACGAACCTCACAACCAGCCCGAATCTTCTGACGATCACTATACCTTAGACTATACGTTGATGGGTCGCTGGACGCAATATGATGAAGTGTGTTGATAACTGTTGTCGCTCGCTCATGGACAGCTGATATTATTTCTTTTGAAGGACGAGTATCGTCTACCCTCTGGTATGAAGCGGGTCGGCTATGACGCAGATTATGGCTGTTACTATTTTCGTGACCAGGATGGAAGCGTGTGGAAAAGTGCCGAAGGCTCAGAATATGGGGAACTAGCCAGAGGTGGGTAGTGTGATTCCAACGACTTCTGTGCCTGTCTCTGACATATCATATCCTGCTAAAGTTGCTGAGCTTCCATCGTCACTTGCTGGCTCAAACGACAATGATTTAGAAGCTGCTCCTACCTTCTCAAATGGGTACCAGCTACTTAACACAGACTCTAATGTGCGTATTTACCTTACTCACTAATTTCCTATTTTGTTCACTACATTCATAGTCCACTATGGCTCACAGACCTCATGTCAATATCAATGCTAGTGCATACCGGGCTCTATTCCCTTTTTTCCTCATTATTACAGCGTCATTGCTTCTTGTGTGGCGTCTCGTTCTTTCTCCAGGGTTATCCACCCCGAAGGAAAATTGTCCTGCAGGCACCAAATCTTACTATATTCAACCAGGAGACTCTTGTTGGGAAGTTGCGAAAGCACATGATATCTCCCTTGAACAACTGCAGTCCCTGAACCCCACACTTGAATGCAACCCCTTAATTCCCGGAACATCCGTTTGCCTCCCAGGCGAACAATCCTCGTGAGGTTGGCATTTTCCCAAGAGAGGTATTTTCGATTGCTTTAGCGTTAAATATTCTTTAACTACTATCATCGTTCTTTTCTTGTTCGCACTACATTTCACCTTATTCGTATTGATACATACTCCATATGCATTTTCATAAACTACGCAGTTTGAGATGCTCGACGCAGCCTGTGGATCGTGAAGGGAATCACTCGAAACCACCGATCGCATTTGTGAGACCCTTCGAGGAAATCTCCTATATTTTTGGTTTCATTATAAACAGAAGTTGCTCATAATGGTTCGTTGGACCTAGACATGGTAGTGCATACGCCCAAGATGCTGCTTTTCGCTCTATTCCTGTGGACTTACACCGGTCGTGCTCAGGATAGTAGTTTCTCAAGCTCAAACAATGCTTCTCCCACTTCAAGCGGCGGTCCAACGGCGACACTTGACTCTGGTACTGTCACTGGTGTCTCTACCTCCGGTGTTCACAAATTTCTGGGAATCCCATATGCGTCTCCACCCACGAGTAGCCTGCGGTATAGCACACCCGTACCAATCACATCATACAATGAAAGTATCGACGCAGTTCGTTTCGGGTATTCCTGCCCACAGCAGAATGCTTCCTTGGTATCAAGATATTTCCATTTTCCACGTAGAGTCGAAAAGGATCAACTGGTTAATATTGATCCTGCATTCATGGATGTTGCGTCAGATGATGATGATGATAAGCCAGAAGAAAATGAGGATTGTGAGTTGGTATATTTGGTATTTATCTTGTTTACGAACTACTGTAATGACAACGTACCTTCAACATTAAGGCCTAACAGTAAACGTCATGCGTCCGGAAAATACTACGGAGTCTTCAAAGCTTCCTGTCGTCGTGGTGCGTGGTATTGACATCATAGTTTTTGACCTGAAGTTAATTTAGAAAATCAGTGGATTTATGGAGGTGATCCACTACGTAATTTTCACTTATTACTAGATATTCACTTTGTGCGTTCAGGTGGATTCGAAACAGGGACTACGTACTCGTAAGCACATTATTATCTCTATTATTTGTTGAGGAGTTGGGTAGTGACAAAGTTCTCAATAGCTCTGACGAAAACGCTGTCAGACTTGTTCGGCGTTCCACTGAACTTGGACAGCCCCTTGTTTATGTTTCTATGAACTACCGGTTAGTCTAACTTTTTTCTATTAATAATGTATGTTGATTCACCTCATCTTGGTGATGAGTGCAGCGTCTCCGGTATGTGCGGCGTTGTTATATATACTAGTGGAATCACTGAGAAAGTTATAGGCTTTGGTTTTATGGCAAGCCAAGAAATGAAAAACGCCAATGCCACCAATCTTGGACTTAAAGACCGTGAGTGAACCAGCTGTCTACTTCAAATGTACATAACACATAACTTTCGTTCAGAGCGGGTGGCACTCCAATGGGTTAACAAATACATCAACAACTTTGGAGGGGATAATGACCGCGTAGTGATGTATTTCCTCCATTCAATCTCTTCTTCAGATCTTGTCTGATCTTTTTTTCAGTTGGGGTCAATCCGCCGGAGCAATCTCCGTCTCACTTCAAATGCTCACGAACAACGGAAACACCGAAGGACTTTTCCGAGGTGCATTCATGCAATCAGGTTCCCCCATCCCTGTCGGAAACTACACGAATGGCCAAGTTTATTATAACCAGGTTGTCAATCAAACTGGATGCGGTGACTCGGATAATACACTTGGTTGTCTTCGAAACGTCTCCTACGATACACTACATACAGTTATCAACAAGACACCTAACTATTTCTCGTATTCATCCTTGGATCTTGTGTGGACTCCACGGGCTGATGGTGAATTTTTATCTGACGACCCACAACGATTGGTAGAAAATGGAACGGTTGCCAACATTCCTATGGTCAATGGTATATTGCAATACATTCAACTCCCACGTTTAACTTCTGACTTCTCGTGGTTAATGTTATTACGAACAGGCGATGTCGCAGATGAAGGGACGCTATTTGCATTATCATCTCTCAACGTTACGGACGCAGATGATTTCAGAAGTTTCCTTAAATATACTTACCTCACTGATGTTCCAAGTGATGACGTTGATAAAGTGCTTAACTTGTATCCCTCGAATCGTAAAGCAGGTTCTCCATTCAATACTTCTTTCTTGAATGCAATCACTCCAGAGTACAAAAGGAGTGCAGCATTTCAAGGTGATGCGGTTTTTCAGGCTCCAAGGAGATTCTTCCTTCAACATCGTGCAGCCGCTCAACCCGTTTGGAGTTATCGTACGTTCATTGTCTATTTTTTAAAAGTTCGGTCTTCACTTCTTACGCCTTTTTAATAGTAAGTACTCGAGGGAAGAGCATTCCTTTTGTTGGATCCGTAAGTTTATATTGTCTTTTTTGCATTTATTGATACTTGATATCAACTTTCAGTATCATGGCTCGGACATCTCTCGACATGTACTCGAAGACTATCTTGTTCGCTTCACAACAATCTAAACCCTAATAATGGAACGGGTCCGGATTGGCCACAATATAATAACAGTGATAAGCAAATGTACGCGTTTACGAATGAAGACGAGAATACGGGAGTTGGGATTACAACAGATGATTATAGAGTTCCTCAGATGGAATATCTCATGAATTTGAGTTTACAGTATCCTTTGTAGAATTTCTTGATTATTTGTCTATTGGGTCCTTTTCTTCGGTCCATACGTGGCAGGCGTCGTAGATTCTGAGTCTTAAGATGGGGCGACGACAATACCGTTGCTTTCATTTAATCATGTCACAGGTTTGGGTATGAACTTGAAAACCTTGAATTCATTACAAAGTATCGAAGAAAGATGATGGAGTTCTATACGTCATGATCATCTACTGTAAAAGATAAACACAGCCTTGATGATCTGAAATGATCACACAACAATCCGAACCTTTTAATTATTTAATTTAATCCTGTTGATATCATTTAACAAATAACTAATGGAACATCTTTTCGAAGAAAATAGGGAAAGGAATAAAGTCTAGGACAGAATCTTCAAGCTTCAATGATCACGCTAAAGACTTCTGGACAAGGGACTAAATCAAATATATTAGCATCATTCCTTTCACCAACCATTCAAGGAAATATAGAGATGTACCTCAAGTGCAGTTGGGTTAGCACCAACGAGCTCATCGATCTTCTGACCATCCTTATAAACCTGGAAAGTGGGCATCTAAAGAAAAAAACACATAGTATTAATCTTCCATACGTTTCCGAAATCGATCGTCATGTTAACGCACAGCACGGATTTTTGCTTCCTCAGAGATATCGGAGGCAGTGTCTACATCCACCTTTGCGAAGACGATGTTATCGGCACCGTATTTTTCTGAGAACTTCTCGAAGATGGGACTAATGACACGGCAAGGACCACACCATGTAGCCCAGAAATCAATGATGATGATCTTCCCGCTGTTGGTCTATAGAACAAGAGATGTTTGTTAAGATTCACAAAAGTCGATCCATATCAGTCAAAACTCACGAGCTTGTTGAACTCATCGAGGTTGGATATAACTTGGACCATGTTTAATGAAGTGGGGGAGATTTGAAGGGAAAGGAGAAGACTTGATGGTTGTAGTGATTGATGGTTGAACTAGGGTACTTATATTGCGCGATTAACGACTGATGCTTATCTGACATGATTGGTAAACAAAAAATCACGTGATGCACAAAAATATCATCCATCCACAAATGCTGAGACTCTTCCTTGCAAGAAAAGCCTATTTATTCCGACTCCGAGCCCGAACCTGACCCAGGACCTTCATCTGACGATTGATTTCTCAGCCTATAAGAAGATTACAGAATGAATGTTACACACCATCAGAAGCGATGTCAGCGGCAGAAAGTGTATTCTGCGCTTGCGATTTGCGAATGAGTGGTCGAATTTGTGTATCATCTATTGGTAAGATATCGAGAATTGTGTTGCCATTCTTATCCTTTACACTATAGCTACGATGTCAGCGAAGGATCGGCTTAATCCACATAACTGCTCACGAAATATCTGCGCCAGCTTCAAGAAGCGATTCCACTATCACTGCACGATCATCCTCATCCTCAAGCTGGATCGCGTAGTGCAAAGGTGTTTCTCCAGTAATTGGATTGATGGGGTCAACATCGCATTGTTCGTGGGACAAGATGTGTTCTAGGATGTCTTGATTCGCGTGTTTGACTCTGTGGTAAAAAAAAAGTATTTGATTAACATGCCGGATTGCGGGGTGGGTTCAGCCAGAACATACGCGAGATGTAAAGCTGAGGCGATGACACGTAAATATGATTCAAATACAATATACTGACAACCTACGCGTGTTGCCTGCACTGTATAAGACGTTAGCCGCCAGATGATTGATAAAAAGGATAGGGGTTTCTCACCCGTCCCGACAATTAATGTCTGCTCCAGCATCTATTGCTTCTAGGAGAATCTCCTCATTGTCATCGCGTGCTGCCGAAAGAAGCCTTTGTCCTTTTGGAAGATTGTAAGAAATGTAAAAGATAATTCGAAATAAATCTCACCAGTGCTAGCACCCTCAGTCATGGTGGGGCGGAATAGAGAAGGGAAATATTTACAGCAATTAGTGATGGGTGCTTTGCCATCATCAGGTCGGGTTGCCCGACGGCACGATCACCATTTGCTGTGCGGCAAGATTTGGACAGATGTTCAAGAAGATGTATATAGATGCTTAAACCATTAGCTAGAGCTTCCGCGCGCCGATGTTATTAGCGCTAACAATCGTATCATTGTGCATTAAGCGACAACTCCGAGTCTGGTGTCAAGTGACAGTGCACAGTTACTAAGATAGACGATAATCAATCAAGTTAATATGAATAATATATACATTCATTCCTTCCATGTCATGGTCGTCGAATTAGAGTATATTCCTATTTCCGATGTATTTTTCCTGCAATCATGATGAGAATAATTTCTGAGTCCAGGTGGTGTCACTGGTCCAGTAGAATCGCTAGATGTTTCTTCCTGATAAACCGCGCCTTCGTCATCCTCGGACTCATCCGTAGAAAGAGTTGCTTTAGTAGTTATTGGGTTATTATTTTCCAGGTCAACGAGGCTTTCCGATGCCACAAAGAAACCACCGCGGGCTGGAAATGGTCTTAAAGCTGGTGTATCCATAAAATATGCATGTATAACTTGACCAACCTATTATAACAGGAACTTGTCAAGGGATGGGGATTTAGAGGATGGATATGCTCACGATGAAGGAGGTACAAGCGTATGCTGGGAAATACACAAGCTTCGCGTCTGTGCGATTCAAGAGCTCAGAAACACTCATTCCATCTCGATAATCGCACTCGATAGTTCCAAAGGCCCGTTCAAGGGAGAAAGCAACATGCCGACGTCCATCCCGTTGTCGTGTGGTGGGAATCTGATACAAAATGACACCACTCAAGCCAAAGGATTCAATCCGCACAAAACGATGATTTGGTTGTTGAAGTAGAAGTGGCGAGCCACCCTCCAAGTCGGAATAGATGCAGTGGCTGAATATATGCTTCCAAATCTCTCCAGGGGGGTGGAAGCCAGCTTGGGTAACGGATCTTGCTTGGTTGAATATTGATGTGTATGACGCCAGACGAAGAATATTGGCCAGACGAAGACTCCAGGGACGAGGGAAAGGGTAGTCAATGTGCATTGATAGGATAGTATTGATGGTGTTTGACGATGGTTTGGTTATAGAGATATTAGGAACTGCATATGTCATTGAAACTAATAATAGAGTCTTTGAGAACTACCCGGCGATTCCAACAGCTTTCATAATGTCTGCGATTTCTGCATCTGCGATTCCCGTTACCAATGAGGCTACGATACAAATGCAGTTGGACGTACGATCTTCACTGTGGCGCATACGTGAAGCAAAAGTACAAGTGTTTCCTACACGATCGACGCGTTTGTGTGAGACATGAAATCTTGAGATCGGGGATCATGTATAAAAGTGAAATGGTGACATACCAGGTCCTAAAACAAATTCACCTCCAAGTTGCGATATGTTTCCGTTTTTTCCAATCATATTCGGGTGTTTTATTGGTCCTTTCTAAAAATGAAATGAGGAGAGCGTCAATTTCTGGGGCAATGGAGCACATATAAACTAAAGAGTTGGCGAACCCAGATACTGGAGAAAATAGCACTAATCAAACCGCCAGTAACATAGCTCCGCTTCTTCTCTCCTGCTGGCGTCCCAGAAATATTCTCAATCATTCCGAGTGTATGGTAAAGTTTTCGACTGGGGTCTGCGTAAATTTCACCCATAAAACCCGTAATTTCTGTAAAAGTAGGGGGGGTTCAAGCACCAAACCGGACGACTCGGGAAGCCAATTAGGACTGACCGGCGTAACCCTGAATCGCTTTCCACTCCCCACAGCCGATGACTACAGTCTTGATTTCTGTGGCTGCGAGCTTCTCCTTTGCGATGCGGGCTATGTCCGTTACATATGCCTGGACGTGTGTATATTAGTGCGACTGTTGAAAGCGCTCATTGGGGGTCTCTGAACCTGACATCTCTGAGACTTTGGTATTAGTCGCCTTAAAATGTTATGAGTATAGCACTGTACCCACACCACAGAAGAAATGTCCTGTATTTAGAAGAAATAAATGAATAAACCGGCCAACGATATCAGACAATAATCCTGTGACTTGCGAATGAAGATGACAATCGTCTTCTGGTTTGCATAAAGGGAGGCGAACGTCTTCTCATTTCCTTGACTATCGAAAATTTTCAGGTCTCCTACAGCTTCAATTTCCTGCTCTGTGGGTATGTGCTGAGAGTCTACCATCGTAAGAGTTGAAGAATGAATTCACACGCCTAACAGTGTGAAGTAATGTGCCAGGAGAAGGGGCTAAAAATAGCTCGTGGGAAGAATACTGATCCCAGAATAAAGCAAAATCGCACGTGTTAAGCATCATCCATGCCTGTTGCTGCGAATGACTTCGACGGACAGAGCGCCTTGTTCAAGCAAGAAACAGAAAAGAATATACCTCCACAACTTGCTAGAGCCTCACTAAGGCTTGAATTCCCTCCTTCATATGTCATTGTTGGTGTATATCGTCTCCTGACAGACAAATTGCTCTTCAAATCAGTCTGGGATAAGTGTAGACATGGTGTTAAGCGTGGTGCTATCGTGGGTGGTATCTGGGTAAGTTAAACTCTAGATTATGTCTACGTTGTTTCTAATATATACGTTCAGACCTTCTTGACTTTCAGCCTTCAAAGAAAATTCATCCAGATCTTCCTCAAAAAGTGAACCCCTATCGCTTGTCTTAATATATGGGAACTTACCAAAGACTATTAGTTCACCTCGAATCACCGGTCTATCCGACGATACAATATTCGGCTATCCACTACCTTTCACAGTCCACACATGTATGACGTCGTTTTTTCACGTCTGTTGGAATCAGGTTTAACCCGAAGTGGACTAGATGCTGCTGTCCTTCTACTTGGTTCTCAAATTACAACTATTACCCGCTTCTTCCTATCCAGGAATTTAAATATCGCAAAGGACCGTGCTTGGGCACAAACAATGGAATCGCGTGGAAAAGGTCCCCAGTTTTGGCAGCCTTATGTTGAGGAATGGGATCAACCTCCAGTTGTCAATATGAAAAAAAGCCTGACAAGAAAAATGTTGGAATATTGGATTGGACGAATGGTGATCAAAAAAAGTGCGTAAAAAACCTACATTTTCAGAGAGTGGAAAGTTGATTCGACCTTTTTTTTTTCAAGTCCTGCTACTTCCATTCGACTTATATCCCTTCATTGGACCTCTTATCTCTGCATGGCTCAAAGCTCTTGGAACATCTAGACAGTTACATAGACGAGTATACAATTAATTTCTTATAATCATTCTCTTCTGAAATTTTTTTGTTCGCCAGTATTTTGAAGCGAAGAAGATGACTGAGTATCAAACTGCAGTTTTTATCGAAGAACGAAAATGGGATTACAGAAGTGAGTATCTCCAACCTCAAGAAACAGTTGCATTAAACGGGTGATGAATTTTAGTATTTGGTTTCACCGCTGCCTTTCTCGAGGGCATGCCCATTATCGGACTCCTATTCACCATTTCAAATCGAGTGGGTGCTGCAATGTGGGCTCATGGTACGTATTTTCTCTTTTACACTCTATATGCATTTACTCAACTCCGATGTCAATAGATTTAGAGAAGCGCCAGCACTTTGTAGCCAGTGACCGTCAGAAGAGGAACAATTGAATTTAAATACAGATCACTTTCTATTTGCTCAGCCACATAGCAATATAGCCCTTGTACTTCAATTCACTTCAAGAAACATCTAAGTGGACATTATTTTTGTGCTATTTCTGTTTACCTTACTTCAGAACAAATGATTGATGGGGTACACGAAACTCAATTGTTCTTTAAGCGCTCAGTTATCGATCAAGCACTGCGCACCTGTTGCACACCTTTTCGCCTCCTCATCTCCTCCACTACTTTTCCTCCTTCCAGGACCTAATACTATGTCCTTCTTCAAAGATGCACATACTTTCAGTATTGTTGATAAACCAGGTAACCAAACCATGCCACGCCAAGATCCTCGAACTGAGGCCATGAATTATAATTGTGAGTATCATTATCGTATTTAGGATATTCGATTCTCTTAGTTCTTACTATTGCTACTTTAGCTTACGTCGAGCGGCGGCTCGCTGAAGCATATGCCACCCAATCTGACGCATTGATGTCCATATCGTCGTCCGCAGTTTCCTCAATCAATCGTCCGCCAGGTGATCGTATCGCCATTCAAACTTCAACAGGTACAGACATAAATCACTCAACTCTCAAATAAAATTATTCTTGGAACACTCACAAAACTTAACATAGCGCATGGCTCAAGCATGATGACTGGTGAAATGTTACCTATAACACCTGAACAACAAGCCCAAATGCGTGCGGACTTGGCCAATGGTAAAGCACAACTAGAAGAGATGCGTCGGAGAAAAGCGGAAATAGCGGCTTTGAAGGCACAGCAAGCTGAAATGGGAATCAAAGTGAGAAGGGGTAATGGTAGTAATGGATGGACTCATGGCAATGGAGTCAAAGGGATGGATCCCCCTGAGATGAATTGGAGGATTGCTCCTATCCCAGTGGTAGCTCCTCCACAATATCCTCCTCAAGTTTCTCAGGCACCCCAGTTAGGTGGAATTTATGAACCTAGTATGGAGATTCCAAGAGACGGAATAGAGATGGATAATCACCGTGTTGGTGTGAATGGGATACCTCCTCTGAATAATGCCTCTATGTCTTTTGCACCCTATCCTGAAACTGTGAATATTCCACCTTTGGGGAGAGTCACTGGAGCGTATCGTGAAGAGAACTCATACATAGCACCAGTGTATTTTTCCTGACCTGGAACTCTGAAATAATCTTTCAGATAATCCGCTTATGCGAATAGGACTCTGCATTGTAAAACTGGAAAGTCTTGCTTTGCTTCGGTAATAGATATCAATCTCGAAAATTTATTGTGTGAGTTTCTTACTCTTTCCTTTTGTACTCGTTTGAATTTCATGTAACATTTCTTCATCATAAAATACCGGTACATACATACACATCTGCTTTGAGAATACAAATCAACTTTACAACTATCTTATTTAAATTTATTGTTCAACAAACACTTAAAATCTGCCAGAGTTAGCTTCACTTCTGGTCCTCGGGGAGTGCATCATATCTGAAGAAGTCGAAGAATGAGATTGACCGGATTCATCTGTGATAGAATATCACTCACAAGGGGCAAAGAGCTTCCCATGCTGCATTAGGTCTGACATTGGTCCTAGCGGCAGCGGGGTCAACCAACATGACAGTAGCAAGACCCGCGTTCTTGTGCCAATAGATGTGGCAATGGAACATCCACGGTCCTGTCGTTAGCATTGTACGTCAAACCTAAAATATATTCCCAAAGTTACAAATGCACGAACCAGTTTCCGCAGTTACGAAGCGGATAATGACACCGTTTGCTCCACCAACAGAGATAGTCTGTTTATTACAAGTCACTATGAAGAATAATTTGCGTCTGGTTTCTGGAACTCACATCACGCGAGATAGGATTGACTGTATTCAATTCAGTGGTTCCTGCAGGTTTGATAACTTGGAATGGCATCTAATGAAGATATCGCTCCTTGTCACTGGACGTTCATTTGAAATTCTAAAACAGAATAACATACTCCGTGTAAGTGGAAAGGATGAGCACCACCAGCCGGGAATCTGATTTCCACAACTCGGTTTTGGGGAAGGATGAACGTGTTCTCCGTCAAGTCAAAGTCAGAGGAACCAGTAGCACCATCAATGACTCTGTTAAGTGTCGGAACTTCAGGTGAGAGGTACTGGTTTCCAAGGACTCTCCATTCCGCTCGCCCTGCAACCTACACCAATGCCTTTAGGATATAGCTGTGGAAAGGAAATGGAATATAACGTACGGGAGCAAAAGAGATGTTC
Source organism: Coprinus comatus (assembly GCA_034638255.1). Taxonomy (NCBI): domain Eukaryota; kingdom Fungi; phylum Basidiomycota; class Agaricomycetes; order Agaricales; family Agaricaceae; genus Coprinus; species Coprinus comatus. The sequence continues at coordinate 821,847 of JAWPGT010000009.1, forward strand.
AGCATAACGTCTGGTTCAGAGACTTGAGTAGGAAAGAGTGGACGAAGATCAGCCTCGTTGAGTGCTCCATCCGTGGGTCCTGAAGTCATTGGAGTGGTTGGATCAGCAATTGGGGCGCCAATGTATCGGAAAATTGCACGAGATAAAGTGGCATTCTCTATATAATGAAGCAATGAAGATGTCAATATATATAAGTACATGAAGGTTTTATCCTTACGGTTGGGGTTACCAGCTGCGTTGCCACCGACAAAGGGTGCGTTAAACCAATAATTTCCAATTTGTTGGCTTGCAGTTACCTGGATTTGGCTTAAACAGGATATGGTGTCAAGATTTTACAAGATAAACTTACTACGACGGAATAACGTTGACCGGGGTGGATCTCAATCTTATTGTAAGTGATTGTTTGAGTTGCAATACCATCCGCTTCAATAACAGCTATTTTTTGCCAATACGCCCCGGATGAGTGTTACTTTAAACCGTAAGATATACGTAAAATGGTAAACTCACTGAGAGTGTGACCATCGATAGAGATGGTGAAAACATCTCTCACGGATTCATTTATGATTCTGAAGCGGTATCGCTTTCCTCTAGCCACAGTTATGACAGACCAAGGAACAGCTGGTCCACCATTGAAACGGCCGCGACCATTAACTGTACCTGCATCGGAGATAGGAACAGTTCCTGTCGCTGCATAACCATCAGCAAGAGCAGAAGAAGTGCCGTGATACCAGTCTCCAAGTTGGATAATCTGTGTAATAATGGGACATTGATGATCTGAAAAACCCTGGCAGACAAATGTATCTTACAGTGTTGACGTCATCGACCTCGTACAAGTCCCTATGCGGGTCATTTTGATCATAAATGATTAAAGGACCACGGAAGCCCTATACGAATAAGTGTCTGAGTGACAGTGGATGAAAAACACTTCATGTTTACTTACATCAGCGTACTGGACGCCCAAAGCAGAGTGATACCAGTGAGTACCAGTCTGAGATCCGAGAGGTACCTGATATGTAAAGCTACGACCGGGGCTGATAGGACAAGCATTGACAAATGGTTCGCCTTCCATGAACACATTCTGACTGTTGAAGAAGATACCATCGAGATTGAGTGCCGTAGAGCGACGCATAGTGGTGTCCGTCTATATAGTAATGATGTTAGTATATCAAAGTTTTTACTACTCCGAGTACATACTAAGCGGTTGTTAACAGTTACTCGGAGTGTATCACCTTTGTTGACTAAGATAGGAGGGTTAGGATATACACTATTTGCAACGATAACATCTAAAGCAGGTGATCAATGCAAATGATATGTAAGTTCAATAATCATACTTCTGTTAAAGCCATCAGGGGCGAGTTGTCTGTTGCCGACATTCAAAGTGAAAGATCTGACATCCGCAAGTGTAGCATGAATGCATAAAAATAAGGAGATAGAGGATAGCAATTTGCGCATTGTTATGTTAGGCCAATAAGATAGAGGTCGTTGAATTCGATTGCTCTTAAAGAAACCGATGAAGGTGGCCTTAGATTCTCGAGAGGCTTTATACTCTTGACGTTCAACGACTCTAGATTCCATACGAATGCGCAGCAGTAGATTGGAAACCCGAAAAAGGCCATCACGAGAGAGACGAAAAAGAGTTGCGCATGGCACATACTGTATGCTGGCTACATTATCCAACATTGTTGAGCCATTGATAGGACTTTATTCCCTCGCTCAAGTCAATAACAGGAACATTCGTACACTGTTGATAACGCATCCCCGTATATCGGTTTGTTAACATTGGTTGTTCGTCAGCTGAAGGCAGAAAAAACGGTTCGTCTTTGAGACCAAAATATCGTGTCTAAAGCGACATTTGATATTCGTCAGCTGCTTGGCAAAACAAAATATCAAACGAATGGTAAAGCAGAACGTGATATTCAGGTCGGATCCTGCAGTTTGTTCCCTTGATTTAAGGTTGGCCGTCGATCAACTTGAAAGACCCGGTTTCTGATGAGGATATTGTTGTTCTCTAAACATGCCCGAAAAATAAAGATGACGGGGATGGAAAAAAATAGAGACTTGACGACAACTTTTCTTGTTCCATGAGCTTAGACGGAACCCTAATGTCGAATACTCTGTAAAGTGAATATACAAGGTATATGCTTGTCAGGAAATACTCATTAGCAATGAAGATGAGAATGACACGGTGAATAGTACTAACCGACAAGTTGGTACTCCCGGAAAAGTGGTATATAGTCTTATCAATTTGAACATTGATAAATCAAGATTAAAATAGCCACATAACATGCGCGTCATACCAGAAGAGACCAGAAAAAAGTGGCCCATCATTTCTCAAAAGAAGATGTATGAGTATCTTTATTTAATACATCGGTTGTCGACATCACAGTCGTTTAGAATATTCCATACACTCCACTCATTATTACTGAAGCTATAGTATATCCCAGAAGTTCTTTTGACCGGTTCCGAAAATTGGCGAATGCGAAGAAATCAGTTCTTGGAGCACTTCATTAGAGGTCGGCATCCACTATATGCCGTATTGAAATGGCGAGAGATTCATTGGCCAGCTGTAAACCGATTTAACGGATTGCCTTCCGCCAAGGAAGGAATGTCATCCCACACCAGAAAACGAGGATAGGAACCAGCTACCAAACGTTCTCGTTCGATCCTTTCCCGAGGGAAAGGGACAAGAACTTGACAAAGAAGCAGAAGGAAAGCGTGCGAGCTGTGTAGATACATGAAGAGAGAATTATGCTCAATCTAGATGACGATGGATGATCCGAGTGTGAAAGATTTTTGAATGTTCGTAGTTGAATAGATTAGCATGCTAAACTGTTGATTATTCATCATTAACGAAAGACAAATAGGAAATCGTGGAGTTGTCATAAATTCGGACCTTCTCGCTGCACTGTTCAGCATTAGAAACAGCCTTGGACCAAGTAACCAAATATTGAGCTTGCGTTGCTTGGCTTCGATATGTGCAGAGAGGGCATGGTCAGGAATCAGGATCTTGACTAGTGACGGTGAGATAAGTGAGGACAGCTGCCGGGTTTATCCATAATTTTGAAGGTCCGCCTGGGAACCACCGAGCCTCCCGAAACCTGCCTAAAACTGTCTTTGGTGATTTCAAGCACCTCCGATAAGACAACTACTTATGTGTGTTTATACTCGAGAGGAAGGGATTATTTTAAGTTCTTGAGGGGTTATTAATATAATTGGATAGGAAGTGGAAGCAGGACGGATGCACATTTTTAGATGTCATTCTTCTTACGTTGTCGCATCGACACCTTTTCAACAACATAAATATATACACGTTTACACTCATACACAAAAATAACACACAAGCCTTTCTGAGACAAAGTATTTAAAATTTATTTACAATCCCTTCCTTTCCCAAATTCATAGATATTCGAGTGATTAAATCACTGTTGGTCAGCTGGGAGAGCATCATAACTGTTATTTTTTAGAAGTTAGCAAGCATTCCACGATATGATGAGAGCTTGATGATTTTTCACTCACGCAGGGCAAAGCTGTCTCCATGCATTAGTGGGTTGAACAGTAGCTCTTGCAGCAGCGGGATCAACAAGTTGAACAGCCGCCAGACCAGCGAACTTGTGCCAGAAGATGTGGCAATGGAACAACCAGGCTCCTACTTCTGGGGTTCGGAAGCGGATGATAGCCTCGTTACCTCCAACACCAATGACCTAGTAAATGGTTTAAGTGTGTAAAGAAAAAATGAACGTGAGAAGCGTACATCACGAGAAATGGGGTTGACGGTGTTAAGAGTAGGAGAGCTCATAGATTTGATAACTTGGAAGCTCATCTAAAATTCGGATAAGTCAGTGTTTGTTGTCAAGAAAAGAGGAAGTGATAAAAAGTGGTGATAAACTCACGCCGTGCAAGTGGAAAGGATGGGCATCATCGTCTTCAGTTGCCGGGAATCTGATTTCAACGACTCTGTTCTGGGGTAAAACGAAAGTGTTCTCGGTAGCATTGAAATCGGATGCAGCAGTAGCGCCATCAAGAACTTGATTGAGAGTAGGCTCTTTGGGTGGCAAGTAAGATACACCATTGATCATCCATTGAGCAGCACCGGCGGTCTACGATTTACATTCAGTACAGCTTTAAACATGAAGATAACAGTTTCTCGACAGAAGGAAACGAAAACTCACAACGACGAGATCCAAGGTGAGAACGACATCAGGGTCATCAACGGGTGTTGGGACAAGAGGACGAAGATCGCCTTCAGCCAATAAACCGTCTTCAGGACCAGGGGTTCTTGGTGTAACTGGGTCAGCAGCAGGAGCACCCCGGTAGCGGAGAATTCCACGAGATAAGGTGTTGTCCTCTGTGTGCAGGTTTTAATACATAGTAATTGTTGAGGTCAAAGAGTGGTAACTAACGGTTCGGGTTACGTGCAGGGATACCACCGACGAAGGGTGCATTGAACCAATAGTTTGCAACTCGTTGATCAGCTTTGACCTACAGAGGCACGATGTATGGTGAATAAACTTAATGACAGACAAAATGAATAGGGGGATGATGATACATACAACGACGGAGTATCTTTGACCAGCGAGCATTTCAATCTTCTTGACAGTATGTGGCTGCGTGGCTACACCATCAGCTTCAATGACCGCTATAAGAAAATAGTATATCAGATTTAAATTATATTTCAAAAAGAGAAAAGAGATACGTACTCATATCGTGGTTATCGAAGGAGACATTGAAGACGCTCCTAGCACTCTCGTTGATAATTCTGAACCTGTATCTCCTTCCTTGAATGACGTTAAGAACTGCGAAGGGCACTTCGGGTCCTCCTCTGAATCTTCCAATACCGTTGACAGTACCAGTGTCAGCAACTGGTACAATACCCGTGGCTACATAAATTGCCAAGGCATCGACGGACGAATTGTGCAACCAATCTCCGACTTGAATGATCTATGTCACATTCAAATTAAAAGATGTTATAAATAAAGTTTGAGGAACTGCCAATTAGAGCAAGGTACTGACAGTGCTCTCGTCGTCAACATCGTACAACCTCCTGTGAGGATCGAGCGGGTCGTAAATAACCAATGGACCACGGAATCCCTATCACAAATCAAGCTGAGTGAGTATCTGCTAGAGGGGTTAGTGTAGAAGGAAAATACATACATCAGCGTATTGGACGCTCAACTCTGAATGGTACCAATGAGTACCAGTCTGAGTGCCGAGAGGTGCACGATAAGTATAGGATGATCCGGGTCCAATTGGGCATGCGTTGACGAAGGGTTCGCCTTCGTTGAAAGAATTGACGCCAGTGAAGTGAATACCGTCTAAGTTTAGAGCGGTAGAGCGACGCATGGTCGGGTCAGTCTAAGACATAAAGCATATTAATAACCGTTGGCTATACATAACGATTATAATAGACCGTACCAAGCGATTGTTGACAGTGATGCTGAGTGTTTGTCCCTTGGTAGCCCGAATGAGCGGGTTAGGATAAACCCCATTGGCAAGGATAGTGCCTGAATTACCAAAGTGTTAATGGAATCAAAAGACAAAATTAGCTGTAGTTGTAATCGTACTTCTGGAGAAACCATCAGGAGCAATATTCTTGTTCGCAACGTTCAGGGTGACCGAGTTTACAGTAGAATCTGGGACAGCAGCACCCGTCACCAAATGGGCCAAGGCCAGGAGGCAGAGCTGTTTGAGCATCTTTGAAGACAAACTTGGCAGTGGATTCGTTGAACTTGGAGAGCCAACTGAGGAATAGCCAAGCTCGGTATTCTTGGCTTTATACTTCGCCACCAACCCAATGGAACCCATACCAGTAATATGGTTCTCTCATTCTTACTGAACTTCGATAATTCAGGAAATGTGAGAGTTTTGCTTCAATAGGTACAAATTTTTAAAAAAGAATAAGATTCCCTCGCAAAAATATCTCAACATAGATGAGGACGAATAAAAGTCCTGATGTTCCTAACGCGTGTGTTAGGTCATGAAGGGCGCAGTTGATCCTGAGATTCGTGTTGGAACATAAAATTATTAACTGGTATTCGAGCCCCCAACATTGGTTCTTCCCAAGCAGTTTCTTTTACAACAGCATGCGATCCGCGGAGACTTGGGAAAACTGTCGGTACCGCATAGTGAGCGTGTGATTATATTTGTTTTTCAGCAAGTTATCCCGAAAATCAATACATTATGCAATATCAATTCATGATATGTCTGAAGACGAGTAAGCACCTGTCAGGTCCAACGACAGCCACGGCGTTTCTTTTGTATTGCTGGTTTCTCGAGATCGCATTTCCGAACACTGTATTACACAGTTGGATTATTTATAGTTACTAGATCATAAAGTTAGAGTTAGAATTCTCATCATCCGTGGTTATTACTCACACTTAAAGGCAGAAGGTCTTCACAAGAGGACAATGCGTTTACGTCTACATTACCAGCCGTGCTGGTAATTGAAGGGAAAGATGTGACCGCGCTCACATTGACTATAGTACCCCATGACCACGATCATGATGGTATACAGGTCCCCTATTATTTTAGCAGCAGGACAACCACGCTACTTGTGAAGGAGAACGCTCACTACAACTCATATCTGGCACATTTTTTGCCACCCTCTTTTTATTATTTTATTATTTATTAAACCTAGTGTGTAACACCCCGGGCCATCTACCTCTCGGTTCCTTCAACACGCGATAGGAGACCTGCAACGGGAAATTGGCTCATAAGCCATTTCTGGGTTAGCTCCTATTAGATGTTCCTCATTAAGAACATCAGCTTTACGTAACATATCACACCATCAAGCTCAAGTTTAAAGGTTCCGAAACTTCGGAATACAGTCACAACTTTCCGAGACTGTAAGAATGTGCTCACGGCACGTTCTCACCATGTTCACGGAGTACAGAGATTGACAGGTGTACGAACTTCGTTGCTTTGACACCTACTCTCGTACTTGGAATACATGCACTGTTGTTACAATGTACTTTATAGATATCATGCCATGTCCATTATAAAGCAGGTCTTCCTTACAGAGACCGCGTCAAGAACTACTTGTTCCGCACAAACCACCAACGTGCCACCCCCAATTAACAAATCCCAAAGAACCCATTTGAGATAATATGAATAATCTATCCTGTACAACTTGAGATTTGATCCAACCGAAGGAGGAAAACAGTGTAGGTTCCCAACCTCTGGGAATCCCAAAGCTCTGGGTCATTCAATAACGCTTCATCTATTGCTCCTGGACCTATCTCACACGGCGGTCGTAACAAGAACCATTCTAATCAATCTCATGGAAAAATAGACGAATTTTGTATTGTGTAATGTAATAGGCTCAATCACAAGGATAGGTAGTAATGGGAAGGAATTAATAGGCTGGGTTATTTGGATAACAAAGCAGAGAGAACAGTGCACGTGTTACAAAGTGTGTGGGTGTGTGTGACTCAATGTGTGTAGTACTCAACATCAATCTTCATGCAATGTTTCCTCCAGAACAGTAATCCCAGGAGACGCCATGCCAAGTGAACGACGTGGAAGAGGCTTGATAGGTCGTACAGGGATAAACGAAGTGATGATCTCAGAGGACATATCAGAGTCAACATCTGAATCTGCTTCCTCTTCTGCCGAGGTGGAAGACATAGATGATGATGTCGATGTGGAAGATGAAGAGGTCGACATTTCTGCATCTTGGTCCTTATCCTGGTCCTCTTCGCTTGCGCTCTTGTTACGACGATCCTCAAAAACTCCAAGACCAAGGTCCTAGAAAGATACGAGGGGAAGAAAATGACGAGAAAAGTGAGGGTGTTTAGCAAGTATAGGATAGACGACAAACCATTTCGATATACTGATCTATGTCTTCTGCTATGTGTTCTATGTTAATGCTATCTGGGTTTTCCTGTGCACGTTGTGAGAGGGCTTCATTGGATGCTTGGAGCTGGGGCAGGAATGCTTGGACGCGCGAGAGCACTGAATGAATGGTAATTAGGTCATATTTTGCAATATATAGAGAACACTGACGTTGAGAAGGAGGAGCAGGAAAGGTGGTTCTGTCCCCGAACTCGAATTTCGGAAATTCAGTGTGGTGCGCATGGGATTTGGAATCGGTATTAAGTTTTTCGAGCAAAGCCTCTTGTTGTTGATATGAGCCAGGGTTGTGGTAACGACCAAACAGTTTACGTACGAATACGATTTTGCCTGTCCTCGTCGTCTTCGACGTCGAGTCTGTTGTTGTTGTCCATCGCAGGTAAAAGTCTGAATCCAAGCAATGATCACGAAGCACAGCCACCTCATCACTCTGTCCACCATTCGCTCCTTCCTTCGCTCACTCCTTGGTATCCGCACCATGGCGGCCAGCACAAAGCTTACTGGCTGGGAACTATATAGAGATGTTCTTAAGAGCCCAAAATACATCGTAGCGCCCATGGTTGACCAGAGTGAGCTCGTGAGTCATCTTTTCAAAATTATACAAGAATCCCTGATGTTTTAAATTCAAACAGGCATGGAGGCAGCTATCGCGGAGATATGGTTCTCAGGTGCGTAGAATTACATGGTATTAGTTTCATTACTTATTATGCCTATAGCTCATCTATTCGCCTATGATCAATGCAAAAGTACGTTTCGTCCCTCTTAATGTCAACTTCATTAAACCAACTCTCTACAGATGTTCACAACTCAGGTTCACAAAACCTACCGCGACAACAACTTTAATATTACCTGTGCCGAAGAAGGTTCTCCAACTCTCGATCGTCCTCTAATAGTCCAATTCTGTGCCAATGATCCGGACCAACTACTTGAAGCTGCGAAAATGGTCGAACCACATTGTGATGCTGTCGATATAAATCTTGGATGTCCTCAAGATATCGCAAAGAAAGGAAAATATGGTGCTTTTTTACAAGATGATTGGGAACTCATTTATAAACTAAGTACGTCTTCTCATTTTTTTCTCATTGTTATATTTTATGTGTCCTTTCCAGTTGATTCTTAAAAAAGACATCTAGTCAACATACTTCACATCAATTTATCAATACCCGTTACAGCAAAATTCCGTGTTTTCCCAACTATCGAAAAAACTATTGCCTATGCACAAATGTTAGAATTAGCAGGAGCTCAAATTCTTACATGTCATGGTCGCGTTCGAGAACAACGTGGTGTCCACTCTGGACTTGCAGATTGGTCAAAAATCAAAGCAGTCAAAGAAAACGTTAAAGTTCCAGTCATCGCAAATGGGAACATCTTGTTTCAAGAAGACATCTTTAAATGTTTAGAGGAAACAGGAGCGGATGGGGTTATGAGCGCTGAAGGGCAATTATATAATCCAGCATTGTTCAATGGACTTAGGAATAATTCGAGTTTGGCGGAAACAAGGGAGGAGAGGTATACGTCTGATGAAGAGTTATTGAAGAGGCAACCTAGACATTGTGATCTTGCAATCGAGTATCTAAATATTGTACTCTCACAAAAAACACCGACAGCGGTATCGGCTGTTAAGGGACACCTATTCAAGATCATGCGTCCAGGACTTACGAGGGAAAAGGATTTAAGAGAGAGGTTGGGGAAAACTAGAGTTAACCCGAAAGCACCACGGGAAGGGTATGAAGAATACCTCAAAATATGTAATGAATTGAAGGAAAGAATGAAGGTTCGTATTCTTAGTTAACATCATGACAACGGCTGCTAATACTAGGGATTTTCAGAGGGACGAAGATGCTGTAGCTGGAAAACCATTGAAAGAACTGATAGAAATCGATGCCGCTACGGGTATAGCTGTTATGCCTCATTGGCTTGTACAACCTTATTTTAGACCTTTAATCGCTCCTGTACCTGCTACTGAGAAAAAGAAGAAAAAAGGACCAACAGCGCCAAGTGTAACCGAAGGTAGGTACTACATATTTTTATTCGTTATCCCATCTTCAGTTTGAACAGTCTGTTAATCCTCGAGTTTATTATTAGAAATAGTGACAGCTGACGTTCCTTCAAAACGTGGTCACGAAGAAGTCGAGGTTGAGAACACTATTACGAAAGATGTTGGGGTGGATGTAAATAAAAAGTTAAAATTAGACTCCGAGGTTGTAGTATCTGTGTCCACTTCATGATTAAATATTAAATAGCGAACAACGGCATGTTGGGATATATAATCATTATTCTTATCATTCATAGAAGTGCTTACTTTTACTGTGTTAACTAATAATACTCACATTCTCGTTCAACGTTTTTCAACTGTAAAATGTTCAGAAAATTAATTGTATCCTCGGGACATGACGGCTGCGGAATCACTTCTCTACATTTGATGTCAATCTTCGAGTGAATTAACTACACAAAACGTCCCGCAAAGACTCTAATTAACTTTTCGGACCATAACCTTCGTTGGCGGTACTGTGCGACCTAGCTCCAGCGCCAACAAACCCAAGGGACCTATCATACATCACAACACTTTTCCTCAACTGACCAGTAAACAATCAACTCATGAATGTGATCTGACTGGGCAGCTTCTATTACCTGACCTAGGTCCAGCTCCAATATTTTGTCTCCACAGCTCAATGAACACTATACAAAAACCCAATTAAATAAAGCACCACTGTTGCTCCAGGAATAACTGCATGTATCCACCATCTATTCTTACCCATACCCCCCACCACTACATCCAATCCCTGGAAAGTCAGTCAAGATCTGGGCGCAGTTGGCATAATTCCATCAAGCATCGTTATAACAGTTCCCTAGTAAAGGTCCCAATATGCCTCCACGACATGTTATGCCATATAGTGAAGTTTCAACATTTTTGAGAGTGTTCCCTCTATGCGTGAAGATAAACCAAGCCTGGTATGCGCTTAGTCTTAGTAGACCAATCGAAGGAATCACTACTCCTCCCTTTAACCAATATGACATGAAGGCTTGGAGTAACTGGAGAACGTTTCCCCTGTTGGGATAGAATGTTCTTGGACAGCGAGCAAATTCGAGACATGTATGTGTCCTTGGAATGATGGTTAAGATTATACCGCCAATTTGACGAAGTTTCGGTAAAACTTCGGTTCAAGTATTAGTAATCATCATAACGCGGACTTGGAAGTCTCAAAACTTTTTCGGTATCCGGATCGCATTCGGGGTTAAACCCTCTCGGATTAACATGATAGTCTATTGTTCCAATAAAGCATAAATCTGACACCACCGCTTGCTTGTGTCACATATACGTACGTCTACAATGTACATGTCATGACAATCCTACATTGGATAGTACCACTAATCCAAAATTTAACAGAAGTTAATGTTGAGGTCCACCTAAACATATGTCCATTTAGAGCTGCGTACAAATTAAAAAGTAGGATGAGTCTTACATCGTTAGTTTGGCAAGCAACTTGTACCCAGGTATCCGTAGGGACGCGGAAAGCCCTTGGGCAATTTGCATCATTGCCTAAGTAAATGATTAGTGAGTAAACCGTATTATTGGATCTGAAAAAAGAGACTTACAGCTAGCACCAGCGCCGTCACATCCGTTGTAGTAACTTCACCAAAAAGGATCAGCAGAAGTCCTTTTGGTTGCCTATGTTGTACTATACTCACCTGAAGCTAGCAGGCTGAGAGAAAGCAAGACTAGACGTGAAAATTCAGTACTTTACGAAAGTTGCATTTTATAGTGGACTTACGGAGGAATCAAAGAAATATCGGCACTAGATCCACTTCCAGGGGATGTCGGGTTGACAAGAGTCAGTTCTACCAGAGTACATCCATCACCATTGAATCCGCAGCGACCTAACAATTTTAATACAGCGTCTTTAGTCTTACGGTCATCCCGAAACGGGATTAAACGCATACCGTTGTCGAGATAAGCAATGGCGGCACGAAGGGGACCATTGACGGTATACTCTCCTCCGGTAGAGAGAACATTACTGCCTTGAATCAACCTTGGCTGCAATAAAGGAAGGGGTATTCTTAGTGAGGTATATAGTCGTTGGTATGCTATGACTTACAGTACCAGAACCACACCTGTTGTTGAAGCGGACGGTGTGGCTCTCTGCGAAAGCGCTCATAGCGCCAGCGAGGAGAACAGTGAAGATGGTTGCGAGTTGGAACATTTTAATGAGGAAGCTAGAAAATCAGGCTGACCGATTGTTTCTGAAGTCTAGAGAATGAACAGGCAGTGCTTTTATACCATTCGTATCCTCACATAGCTGAGAAAATTTTATTACTGTGACCCAAATAGGAACACAGATGAATTCCTTCGCATGAAGGTGTAGATGTGGAGTATTATTCATCAACCTCATAGTAGTAGAGATCAGTGGAGGTGAAACAGCTAGAAGCCTCAAGTGGACTGGCACACATTAGAACCCGCCTGTACTGAATATCCTATGGACTTTGACTTAAAATCTTGTACGGGTGGTATTACGAGACCTCCACTAGGAAAGGATCCATAATCTAATTATATCCTTTAGATTCCCTAGCCGATCAAAACTAATGTCAATATGTCGGCAAAGTCGAGCACAAATAACATGTTGTGTCAGAATTGGGACTTTCTGACACTAGTGCATAGATTTTTTGTGCACGACCCTAACTTTACTGTTTGGAACTTGATAAAATGCGAACCTAATAAATGTTGTACAATGAAACATTGTATTGGTATTTTAAAACGCCTCCGATGTATGCGGTTCACATTAGTGCATACTGCCTTTGTTTTTTCTCAGGATGTGATGGCACGCTTTAACTAACAAAGTAATCCGAATCGCCGAAGGTCGTTTGATTATTTTTGGGTCTGGCATACTAGGTAAAAATAGCATCATAGAAGAGGCTCCGCAACCGGTTCGTTCGCAAGAAGATTCCAATTTCTTAGACTAAAAGACAAAGGTCATGATGTTGCCGTCGGTGTTATTCCATTTCCAGAGGTTGCGGTATGGAGTGCATTTCCTTTCCCGTACTTTTTCTCAACTGATTAATGGTGGCAACGAATACAATAGCTCGAATACTTGACAGTGACCACGATTTATTGTCTATACAATTTCGCAAAAAGTCAACACTATTTTTCTACAACAAGTCCTCCAATTGATTTTTTTTAATCACAGAACCTACTATCCCGTTCTATTTCGAACGCCAGAACTTCGGAAATTTCCTTTTCCCAGCCACCTCACTGTCACCCTTTGTGCTTTTGGGAGATGTCTGGTTGTATTCTTGATTGTGTGTTAGGGGGACAGGGGTAATTGAGATCGGTGACGAACGTATGGGTTGATTTTGAATTGGTACTTGGTAGATGTTCTGACTAACTGTTTCTTTATTCCTTTCTGCGACCTGTATCTCACTACTCCCAGTATCCGATTTTCCAAGAAGAGGCGGATTAATCCCAACAGACTGAGTCGGACTCATTCAGCTAATTCGCGGAACATCAGAGTAATCAATGTTCTTGCCTCCATCTTCTCCTCAGACCCTGCTTCATCAATTAAGTTCTTGGAACATTTCAAGTCATCTGCTTCATTGATAGCTAGCGATGTTGGTGGAAGGCGCGCGGGTTGGTTTTGGTTTTGTGTGAATTGGTTGGTGTCATGCTCTAGGCCCCTTTGGCTGGGCATTTCTTTGTTCCCTTCTGAAATCCGTCTCTGATTCAGAAGGATCGCTTTCAGCGAGAGACATTCTGGAATATGGTAGTGATGGATAGTGTGAAGACGTGTCAGTGTCTGATACCGTCTCAGCCAGACGCTCCCAATTCGGACAACATCCGACCGTGGGAAAACCATCTCCAAGGTACACCATTCTTAACCAGCGAGACCAGACTCCTTGCAAGACCGAAGCCGACTTCTAACTCAATTGCCGCACATGAATCACAGCCTCAAACCGGAAATAGTTTATTATAAATATTCAAGGACTTCGAGGGCCGTTCACGAGTATGTCAATATTTTAAATTTTAATTTCTCTCTTTCTTCTTTCGAGGTTCGGCCTCTTCGTGGTTCAACACCACATTCGTTCCTGAGCATTCAACTGTTCTTTTCTAGCTATAATCATTTTCCTTTCTATTCATTTTCCATATGCTCCGAAATCTTAATCTTGATCATGAGTCCTGGTCACTTGTAAATTTCTTCATTTCCTATTGTAATTTCGGGCTTCAAAGGCCTTGTTTGTAATGAACAATCTAGTATAAATGCTACAGACGATGTAGTAGATAGGCAGTGAATCCTACACCCACTCAACTTTTATTTTCGTTGCAAATCCCTCTCTATCTCTCTATTTTGTTCCCAAGACTCAAAAACACTCTATTTTTGTGATAACAAAACCGGTCTTGAAGTTCGACTGACGGAAGCAGTCGTCTCGCACGTATTTCATCACCACCTAACTTACAATCACTTCAATAGATTAGTAAAACTACCTCGTTGAATCCAGCTCTGATCTAGCTCCACATAAGAAGCATGCCACCGCCACTCAACCAACTTGTGAATCGTGCTGGAGTCGTGTCACTATTGCTTCGTTTTTAGGTTGAGCACATCGTGCCACTTGTCCTATTCTTTCCGAAAACCTGAACAATGTTATTATTTGCGGTACCTGGAATAAATTTTGAATGCCATGTTGGAGTAACGAGAAGCAGCAATGCGCATCCTATACCTCTGGACAAGTGACCTGGGAAAGAGACAATGGACATCGTGTGTGTGAAGCCTCATCAGGTTTTTTTGCATTCCCTGCAACGTTATCTCGTTATATCGAGAATCGAGAACATCCTGATGTCTATCTCAAAGATGCTCTGCAAGTACTTGCTGTGCACAAAAGAAAGGGTATCATCCAAGATGTTGATGTTTCCTGGGAGCAGGACTGAGGGCAAAGCGACATTACAAGGGCCGATACGATCCAGCGCTCTCGACTGTTCGTTCATATTCTTTATTACTTCCTCTCTATAGCCTTTATTTAGTATTGTCAGGCTAGGTAGGCTGAAAGCAAAAGGGATGTAGTAGTTTTGGGACAATCTTCAAGACAGAGTTAAATGCCTCTTCCGCTAACCAGTATAGAATCCGTAAGTCAACTTATTCTCTGGTGTTTTTGAGGATTGGCGTACAATCTGGATCAAATTCAATCTGAGATGTCGATGACTCTTCATCCGACTCATACTCTTCATTGCTCTCAGTGAGAGGCATAACTGGGTGATGGTGATAAATAACCTGAAGATCAATAAAACATCCTCAACCAGAAAGAAGCACACACCCTGTTAGTAGGTCTTATACTACGTCAAACCATTTTAAGTCTGAAGCGCTCAAGCTTGCTCTGTCCTTCATTTCAGATTGTATTACAGATGTTAACCTATGGTAGAGTAAGGAGGGAGAGAATACTCAGAGAGATATCGATATCAGGCTAATATTAGGTTCAAATAAATAAATGAGTGTGGGAGTGGAGATACGTCATCAGCAAGTTGCAAATTTATACACTATTTTTTCATCTAGATTCCAATTGTTAAGCGACAAAAGCTACCATCCCCTAGCTCATCCCGAGCGCCAGAACTTAGGAAACTTCCTTTTTCCTACCGCTCCGGTCTCACCAATCAGATTCTTGGAAGATTTCGAATTTAAGTCGCGTTCTTGATTTTGTAATGGAGGGATAGGAGTTATTGTCATCGGCGGTGAGTTTATGGGTTGATTTTGAGTTGCCACTTGGTCGATGGCATGCTCTCGGCTTTTACTGAACATGTCCCTGTTCCCTTCTGAGATCTGTCTCTCACCCTTAGCACCCGCATTGGAATCTGATTTTCCGATGTTCCGAGAGAGAATGGGCTGTGTATCAATGACACCCGGTCTTATTTCGGGGGTCGTACTTATTCCAACAGACTGATTCACTCAGCGATCTCGTGGACACTCAAATAACCAACATACACACCTCGCTGTTCTCCTCAGGCCCTGTGTCAGCAAATGGACTCTTGGAAGATTTAAAGTCGTGTTCTTGGTTATGTGATACGGGAATAGGACCTTGTGACATCGGCGGTGAGTATACGGGTCGACTTTGATTTTCCTCTTTGTCGATGTCTTGCTCTCTGCCTTGTTCCAACGTTTCACTGTTCCATTTTGCTACCCGTATCTCATTTCCATCAGTATCTGCCTTGGAAAAGCTGACATGATAATTGTCTTTGTTCGCGCGGCCTCAATTCTTGGTACGTGTCGAATTAGTTCTGGTTCTTCTTCTGTTAACTCTGCAATTTGTTCTAGAGTCATTTTTGCTTGGGGCACTAGCGTATGAATGAATGGTTATGAAACAGAAACAATTAAACAGTTACATACACTTGATGATTTCGAGTGCTCTAAACTGTGCATGTGCGTTATCTGTAAATTCCTCTCTATAACCTACAGTATTCTCAGGCCAGGTAGGTACAAAACAGAAGGGGCGCAGTAACTCTGCGTCGAGCTTCATAACGGCATTAAATGCATCTTCTGCTGTGTACCATAGTATCTGTGAGTTAAGATTCTCTGTCTCGAGTCGTTTATGATCTACGTACAATCTGGATCAAATTCAATAGATGACGATGACTCTTGATCCGACTCATCCGACTCATGCTCTTCAACTTCAGTGGGATTATTCTCAGCGCGAGGCATACTAGTAGATATCATATATGTTGGTGATGGATGGATAAGTAAAATGCTTGAATCATAAAAGTGTCACGTCCTATGAAGCACCAGGTGACTGCGGACTCTAGCTTCTTAGTAATAATACATCAAACCATGCCGTTCATTCCATTCATTGACGCTACAGTGATACGTCGAGCTGTCACTAAGACTCCTCCTTCTCTTTCCGCGAATTTGATCAATAGGCTCTGATCACACGTAGAGTCTTTGCTACATCCATACAACACCTTTATATGCAATCCAAGTTACACTTCACTTATATATTTACTTCGTTCCCTGATATTGACGCTATATTCCCAGTTCCGTCCCCAGACACGGCACGTCCTGTAATGGAAGGAAAAGAAGATGGAGGTATGTCCACGTTAATCATGCTTAAATATCAGATCTAGCGCCTGATGGTGGTTCAGAATCACAAAACAAGAGCAGGACCATAGCAAGAGTTACCAATGACGGCGTACTCACCTCCCACGATAATGCCAATGTTCCAGTGATTGAAAATAGCAGCAACGGAAACGACACTTGTATGAACAATATAGATACACTTACTCCAGGAAAAGTAGTCGGCGGTAAGTTGTCGTTCCAAAATCAAAACTTATCATTCTCTTACAACTTACAAGTGAAAATATTAGATCTAGTGCCTAGTGAGACCGGTATCAAGATCATAGGAGGAGTCACCACCCTTCAAGAAATTTCTTATAATGTGTCTGGAAATAATAATACTGTAGTACATGCGGGTATTGGACCAGAAGATCGGGGTAAGCCTGCTTTGTTAGTCAAATGAATATGAGCTTGGAGAGTCTAACTATCTGGAACTTTCTGATGTAGCTCTGGAGATACTTTCCAAACACAGTGAACACGGCGCAAGACTTAATTCATCTTTTCGCTCCTCTCTCCTGGAAAGCTACGAGGGTCATAAAACATTCATGGATGATACCATGAACTGGATCGTTGATCCTGACTCCCAGAGCTTATCCGAGGAATGGAAAGGGAGAAGAATGTTATGGCTTTCCGGACCAGCCGGTGTCGGGAAATCTGCTTTTGCTCAACGTCTCGGTGACATGTGCATCAAGAACAATGTGTTTGGGGGAGGTTTTTTTTTCTCCGGACAGAATAACTTCAACCTTCCACTCACAGTATTTCCTACCATTGCCTATCAGCTTTTTACTACAAATGCGACCTATAGAATGAATGTGACGGGTATACTGAGAAGCGACCCTGCTGCATTGCAAACGAACCTCCAGTTTCAATTTCAAAACTTCATCGTAAACCCTTTGGCCGGTATCACACTTCCAGATCAGAAGAGGCTTGTGATTATCATTGATGGACTAGACGAGTGTGCAAACGCGCGTTCTCAGCACGAGCTTACACAGCTAATATCGGGTGCCCTGCGCCCGACAGATAATAATCCGGAGCTTCCTGTGTTGTGGGTAGTGTGCACTCGGAACACCTATAACCTCTCGGACTGTCCGGAGGACCAAAGGAAAGACTTTCACAGACTAGGCCGGTTCCACGAATTTGAATTAGATTCAAAGGAGTCAAAGGAGGATGTAACGCGTTTTATCCACCAAAGCTTGGGTGAACTTTACCGCCGGTACGACAATATAACAGAAGACAAGTGGCCTGGGCCAGAGGAAATCAACGTGCTCTGTGATGTATCCTCGGGATTGATTGCATTCCCCGCAACATTATTTCGTTATGTCAACGATATAGACACACGTTGTCCGGATGTTCTTCTCAAGGAAACGTTAGAAGAGATTGCTAGGGGACGCCAAAAAGAGAATATTGAAGCGGAACCTTGGACAGGCCGACTCGATCGTCTTTACACCAGGATTCTTGACGATATATCAAAACGCAAAAAATTACTACAGGACTCGCTTTGGATACTGGAAACGCTAGCCATAGCCGAAGATGGTGATCATCTACTTCAAAGCAACAACATGCAGCAGTACTCGAACCTGTTGGGGCTGAACCATGCAAGATTGAAAGAATGCCTTGGAAAGCTCCATGCTGTGCTCAAAATTCCAACCAATCCCAACAAATATAATCTCTCCTTCCACCATGCCTCATTTCCCGACTTCCTACGTGATCCCAGACGTTCATGTCAATACACTATCGACGATACCCAGACAAAGGGTAAGATCTTCAGCCGTGTACTTGAAATTCTCAGGTCAGACACCCCTCTCGTAAATCTTGGGATTGCTACGAATAAATTGAGTACGAACAAATCCAACGATGTGAATGAAACCAAAGGTGTGTATAAATCCAATGATGTGAATAAATCCAAGAATGCCGATAAATACAAATATAGAGTCCAAAAGTGTCGATGAACCTAAGGATGTGGATAAATCCGATGGTGCAGACGAACTCAAAGGTGTGGCAGATGAAACCAAGGACGTAGGTAAGTCCAATGACGAGGATGTGGATAAATCTAACAATTGAGATAATGAATCTAAAGATGTAGATGAATTTAACAATAACGCGAACGAGTCCAAGGATGCGGGTAAACCCAAGGATGTCGATGAATCCAAGGTGGAGATGTATAAACTCATCCGTTCCTGCCTCACATGGCCCCATAGTGACGTTGAGTGCGGCTGGCAACTCGCTAAAGGAGTTTATGAGAGCGCCATTCGCACTTTCTTTTTACTTCTCAATGACAATCCGGAAAGGCAGCAAAATTTCAATTTCAATTTGGTCGCTTATCTTATTTGTGGCTGGCGCATCCCTGTAAGTACTATCCACCATATAATGAACAAATGATGTTTGCCTCTGACACATTAGTCCAGGTTACATTTCTTTTTGCCATAGGTCGAACTATGAACCTCTATGATAGTAGAGATCGTCGTCTTTCTCGTCTCCGCAAACAATATTACCCTACTGCGGTCCCAATGGTAAAGTTGCTAATTATATACTTTTCTAATTTAACAGGACTGACCATCACCTCTAGAGCCCAAAATGGCTAAAGAATGCAAAAACTAAACCGTAAATACTTTCCAATGACACCCATTACCTATTTTTTTTACGTTTTTGTTTATTAAGGTGTTATATCTGCCTTGGTCATGCTAAAAACTCGGTGTTGGTTATAGTATTACCCGCTAGTATTGCTGAAGGTCCTGGTCAGAACCTGGACCAGATGGGCTTCATCGCTAGTCAAGAGCCACATGAGCTCTGGCCGCACGTATTTGAAAAAACAGATGTGGAGTATAGCACGGTAAGATCAGATTATCATCATGATTATGATACATACAGATCACCAACTAATTATTATTTCTTCAAGAAATTAAGCGTGTTTTGGCCAATCTTGATGCATTGACGAATTGATGAATAGTTCTTGTCCGTCGAAAATATCATAAGAGTATAAACTCAGATAGCCCTTGATAATTCTCTATGAGCTTGACACTATACCCAATGCAACAACTGTTTCGTACTCTGTACCTCATTTACAATCAGCAATTCACAAAGCTTAAAGGTTTGCACTCAATGATGAGTACGACTCAAGCAGTTACCGTGAACGCAGGAATGGTGGAAATGTCCTTCTCCAACCGCTCGAGCCCATTCATCGCTTGATGTGACGGGTTAGTTACGATGTACTTAATTCTTACCCTTTCGCCTCTGAAGTACAGAGACCGTGGAGAATCAGCTGTTGTTCGACTATGCGTAAGAATATCGCCCTCTTGTAACCCTATCACCGGTTACTCTTGATTTCCTGGAAGATATCCAGATGTCTTGGTTACGTACGTTGTGCACACCCTTCACTAAGTTTATCGACACAAGAACTGACAGGAACGAACGTCGTTGGGATTCTTATGGACTACATTATATCTCCTGTACTTAAATACATGTACTGTAGTTACATTGTACATAGTAGGTGGGTAGTTCTAGATTCTACTGTAAGGAAGGTGTTCCTTACATTACACCTGCTCCAATTTCTTGATTGTGTGAAAAAGAAAAGGGATCTTGTAGCTCTGACATGAAGGGCAAGTGCAAATGTACGTGCCCATTGTAATATTTTGTACTTGGGTAATATCTTGGCTGAATATTAAACGTTAAACCCACTGCTCCCTTTTGATACTCGTACCTCAGTTTCCCAACATTATGGATGCTGTATCTCATCTTACTCGGAACAATGGAATCAACAGAAAAGTATTGAGTAAAATTTCCAGCGTCGACAGTTGAAAGTGGAGTCTTTTTCTCCATGAAAATAGTGTCGATTCATTACTTCGCATTGTGAGTGTTCCATGCACCCCAACAAGCCAGAAAAAAAGACATAGTAAAGTTAAAGTGGACGTTGGCAGGGTGGACCCAAAGGAAGCCAACGGAGTTTTCCAACAAAACCCAGCCTCAACATTATCCAAGCCGTGTATATATATTTCCTCCAAGTGACTAGATGGGGACAAAATTTAATCGTATAATACTCCTCATTCTGAAGAGATATCCTTAAAACCAAGGTATAAGGTATAAAATCTTCTTTTTTCTTGGTCTAACACTTATTTTCTTTTCTCTTTCTTTTCGACCCTCAAAATCAGATTTCCAGCCTAAGCATTGACAAGGCGACGGGTGAATTCCACAAGTGCACTAACGACAACCAACACGAATCAGCCAAAGGGTTACTCAGGTCAACGTTAAAACTTACCGAACAGGACGACCAGTCATGGTACCCTTCTCTTGGTAAGGGGTAGGTCGTGTGGCATCCATAGTTCCGGCGATATCAAGATGAGCCCATTTCAAAGTAGCAGGTGCGTCATCCTTGGCTTCGCAACCTTCAGCAAAAGGTTTGAGGAACAAAGCAGCAGTAGTGCTTCCAGCAGGACGGCCACCAGTCTATCGTCTCAGGTCAATTTAACTATGCAGGAACATGTCCAAGGAGACTCAACACACGTTCTGTAAATCAGCGTTGGAGCCGTGGATTTGAGGAAGGTAGTCATCATCGAGAGGCATGCGCCAGAATCGATCATACTCAGCCTCTCCAGCAACCTTAAGTTGTTCCCATAGTTCATCCGAGGTCTGGTAATTCACCATGAGTCAAACTTGTGTATACATGTATATGAGCTACACTCACGGAGAACACACCAGTGAAGACTTCGCCGAGAGCAATAACCATAGCACTATTTCATGAGTTAAGCAAACTAAATCATTGATTGATCAAAAATAACATACCCTGTCAACGTGGCGACATCGATCAACGTATGGGGTTTATATTCGGTGGAAGTATAGTAGATCGCGTCTAGTAAAAGAATAAACTCCTACTGCTTGACAAATTTCGGATATTACACCTACCGGAAAGCACGAGACGGCCCTCAGCATCAGTATTGTCGACTTCGACACTTTTTCCATTCATTGCATAGACGCTATAGAAACATGAGAATATGGCCAGGCAGCAAATCAGATCATAACATACATGTCACCTGGCTTAGTTGCGCTCGGTCCGGGCATATTCTCAGTCAATGGGGTAACAACTACCAAGTTAATCCTAGATTTGCACCCTCAAAACAAGTTTCAAACATCGAAAGCGACGAACTTACGGGAGTTGTAATTTCGCAACAGCCAAAGCAGCGGAAGCGACAGTAGCAGCACCACCTATTAAGACGGATTATTAAATGAAACGCTTCTTCGTCATGGTAGACTCACCCATGTCAGCACGCATCAATTTCATTCCCTGTGAGAAACTTATTTTAGTTTTCGCAGAATGTATTTCGAACGAGAATACTTACAGCACCAGGCTTCAAGCTAATTCCTCCGGAATCGAAGGTAATACCTTTGCCAACAAACGCAAGAGGTTGTGCGGACTTGTCTTGTGCACCCTTGTAGTGACTATACATCATAAATGATATTGAACGAAATATGAATATAGGAACATACATTTCAAGGATCTTGGCAGGCTCCGAGGTTCCATGGGTGACTGAGAGGAAAGTGTTCTATGTGCGGAGACTCAATATATGCGTGAAAAACCTGATTATTTTCACTGACCATGTTCTTTTCCTGTGCCCACGCTATAAATACGTTAGCATGTATTAATTTTCAATGAAAGAAGCCGATTCTTACCCTCATCACGAACAATGATCTCGACATTGGGAATGCCTTCAAATTCTTTCTTGATACGTTCCGTGAAAATCTATATGCATACATTAACAAAAGATGAAGCGGCGACTTCAAAAAGAAGCCACATACTGTGGGAGTCATCATATTAGCTGGAAGTTCCATGAGCTACAATAGCATAAATCAGTCCAATTCATTCACACCATAGAACTTCTTTTACACACAGTACGTGCAAGGTTCTGAGCCTCGCCGTAAATTTGACCAGTTTCCCATTCCTTAGTCTTCTCAAAAGGAGCAATGGTGAATTGCTCTGGGATAGGTTCTTCCAATCTCGGGTCAAATCGTGAAGGAGGAGATGTTTTCAAGGTGAACTTGTATAATGCCAAGTATGCAGCAACGGCTATAATATACGCATATATACATCAATTTATTTATTTTTACTTTTTTTGGAGAATTTTTCTTGACCTACCGACAGCATGAGGATCCGCAGAGGCATCGACAGTGACCTCCTTAATACCGTCGAAAGACTTGAGGTCCTTGATACCAGCACCAACAGCCTTCCTCACAAGTTCCCTCTTCTCATCAGCCTTCTTAGTAGCAAAGCCTTCGCCAAGAGAAGTGATAGTAGTGGCTTTATCCAGAGGGGTATTAAAGAAAGTCCTGGTAGTCGCGACTTTGGGTGGTTTATCTCCGGAAGGAGTAGAAGACCAAAGAGCCTTGGGATCGACACCAGCAATGGTTGAGCCTGATGAGGCAGAGGGGTCAAATGGGAGGATGTATGCAGCGGAGGACATTTGGTTAAAGATCAGATAAGAAGAAGGTGATCGAACGCGGCTGGCTGTACATCGTGCTCGTGCCCACATACTTATTAGTTCTTCCAATGTCCAATGAGGAATGTCATGTGGTGCACGCGACGTGAATCCTCGACACGCTCATACCAATCATGTACAAATACATTTATCCCCGTTTGGAAATGGCTAATATACGATCTCTCAAGTTGCCACATGCAGTACGAACTTTCGGAGAGACAGTAAACAAGAATGGAACATGTAACCCATACTTGAGTTTCGAACATTCATTGGAAAGTCACATCCCCCTCGTGCTACAGAAACATATGAATCCAAGACCTAAACTTAGACCTGAGTCACTTGCATCTTCAATACTACTTATGATATATGAACACCCATGTGGACGTATATATGACATTATATCGTAATGACTCGAAAGCATCGTAGCAGAGTGATTGAAATTACCACCTTTCATATGTCAAGAGCTATTAACATAGCCTTTCGAAAGCCTCGAGAACACGGGAAGCCTTAAATGGGTTCAGGGTCACTCATATAATTCAGAAGGATAAATATAGGACTGCATTCGCAGTATTATTCAAATCAGAAGATGAATTTGACAATCGGTCATAACATGTACATCCGTCAAGTTTCAAAGAACATACATTACCTCCGACTTGGAAGGGATTCGGATTCGGAGAATAATTTCTCTATATCGATACTAACACACCTCATAGGCGTGTTATGTGTTCCCCAAATCAAAACAAATTTAAAAATTACATTACTGCGGACCTGCATATTGTCAACATCATCATGAAATAGAATAAACAACATAACTACACGTAGCTGCTGTGTGTTTATTCTTGTTTTCGCAGTATTTCTATAAATGATTGTTAGTTATCTTCACCACGTTGGCTTAACGGCAAAAACTGTTTTTTGTTATCTAGTCAGAGTCATTGAACATTCTAGAACTGTGTTTGATAACAACCGATGCAATGATACAGGTGGTACTCGGGTACGGGCATGGACAATCATAACGCAGCATTAGGCTTATTCTACACTCTGTGTCCGACAACAACAACCCCATGTAGGGCATGTGGGTATTATAACTCCTATCAAGAGACAATGGAACCATAACCCCGCTTTGAATTGAACTATCGGTACTTGAAAATGGTTCCCAGTGACTAACCGAACGGTTAATAAAGTAATACGGCACCGAACATACGGTTTCAAAACTCCGAACTAGAACAACTTCCTGAACTTTCAGAAAAGTATCTTCAATCCTTTTTTCGCCCCAAAATCCAAATCTCCATCTTAACACCCACTATCATAACCAGCAAAATTCAAGATCAATTTATGGTTCTTTGATTATTATCATTATTGGCGGTGTGATAATTGACGAGGGGTTAGATTCCATATATTCATTAATCATTTTCCTTAGTTGACTTCAATTCAAAAAGGACCCATCACCCATGTACAGAATCGTTATAAATAAATACCAAATATATTCAATAACACAAAAGGAGAAAACAAAAAATGGAAAGGATACTTGTCAACTAGTAGACAGTGTAGAAATTAGACAGGAAAGGCAGATCCGCTTTACATGCCTAAAAAAGCCTACTAGGACAAAGAAGGGGGTAGCGGGGTGAGGGGAAAATAAAGTACAAATCAGAAGAGACAAGCGACATATAGAAGAAAGACAAGCAGTGTTCTAAGAGAAAAATAAATATACCCAAGTCCAGATATGACAAAGTCAAAGAGAATCATAAAGAGTCATAATAAGTCCTTCTCAAAACCATAATAGACAAAGTACTAATCGCGAGATATATACACAAGAAAACACCGAACACTCCCGAGGTGAACCCTTGAGTGATCGAGTGATTGGGGAGGGGAGAAAGAAAGTAGGGGGGGTAAATAGAAAAAAATGGAATAGGAAACATAATAGTTAGGTGCCCGTCTCGGGTGTTTCGGGTGAACCAGCTTCGTGTCAAATCCTCGGGGAATTCACTGCCCAATTTCCATTGTCTCTTGCAAGTGTTCTATAACAGAGAAGTCCTCGGGTAGAGGCGAGGCATAACAGCGATATCGCATCCCTTGAAACATGCATAAGTTGCAAAAATATAGATGTTATTAGAGATCTGGTGAGAAAAACAAACAAAAGAAATGAGCTTTATGATCTTCTCAATTCAGTAAAATTTGACTCTCACCAAATGTGGAGTCACCGATTTCCTTCAAAGCCAATACCATAGACAAATAGAACCCAGATAAACCATAGTAGTTGTTGAATGTATAGTCAAAGGATGTTTCATCCGGGATTAATGACAAGTAACATGTATTGGGGGCCAGCCAAAATGATGGGATGGTGATAAAATTATGGGGTACTGTCAATGGCATAGCGCATTGTAGTAAGGCAGTTTAGTCTTCGAACTCGGGACAAGGAATGCCATTGCTAGAGAGCAGAGACCTCAGGGTCAGAGCTCGAGTACGCCAAATCTCCCTTTCGGTGGTAAGACGTTCTACAGTTTGTTCGAGGACAAGTTTCTGCTCGAGCTTCTTCATCCTACTCTTCCTAGCTGCGAGTGTATTCTTCCTCCTCCTCTTCTCAATCTCCTCTTTATCAGTAGCTGGTAGCCCATGCCTTTCCTCCTCTAATTCATCTTCTTCGCCATCGGTTGGTAGAGAGTTCGAGCGCCCTTTAGTGAAGAACGAAGGGACTTCTTTCTTAGAAGTGGATGATGGAGATTTATATTTGCGAGGTTGAGTAGGAGCATCGAGTGGGATGAGAGCTTCCGGACGACGACGACCCATTCCAGGAGGGGAAGACATGGGTCCCGGGCAACGAGATGATCCTGGTCGCTGTTGAGGTACAAATATACCACCGGCAGCATCAACTGGGGATGCTGAATAGGCAGGCCGGTAAAGCGTAGGAGAGCTAATGGATTCGAGGGTGTACTCGTAAGCAAGTGGGAGTTCGTTCTGCATGTTTTGGGGTTGATTTGTGATTGAAGCTTATTGGCTTTGAAAGAGACGTGAAGGAAATTGTTTGAAAACTTGAGAAGTTCTGCAGTCCATTTTATAGCCATCGCGGTAGCGCAATTTACCAGTGACATCAGGGGAACTTCTCAAGTTCGTGGCGGTGCCAGTATACAAACGTGGCACAGCATACATTGCGATGCTGGCTTTACTATCGCGTGCGTCACCTCTGAGATCCAAAGCCACAATCAGATTGCCGCCACATGAACATCGTAGGCTATGGATGGAACGGGAGGGTTCAAACGTTCATTTGTCCCCGTTGTATCTCTTCCTTCTAGTCAAAACTGAGGGGCACGTGACACATACCGATAATTGCTGAGTTGTTGAGAGCAGCAACTCAGCAGCTCCGGATTCCGCCGAGTCGGTTAGGAGGTGTCATACGGATACATCCTGGTAGATATAAACAATAAATATGTGATAAGTATTGTGACTCCTCAGAGATACGAGTGAAAGAGTGACCTCTTGTGGGGAGATTGGCTAGGGTAGCATCGCTTGGACTTTGATCGGAATAGCTTTGACGGTCAATCATCCTTCGTATACAGATGTTCAGTTGGTGGCTTTCTATCGAGAGTGTTTGATTGAGTAATTTTATTTCTGGATGGCAATCACTTACTTACCATTAGGATGACGTTGATTCAATGCCATGTGTAGATAATTGGCTGTGCGATTAGTCGGTAGAACGACATGGCAACAAGAGCACGGGGGCTATACCTTACCTCACTAAAGTAAAGGGGCGGGATTACCGAGTCCCGACGTACCGCCTGATTGTGATGTCATGAGGCTGTGACACTAGCTAAGTTCTTACCAACGCTGCTCTCATGGTCACCGTAGCGCCAGAACAATAAATCAATGTGCACTGTTGTTCCAGTACAATGCAATGTATGCTCAGCGCTATGTTGTCGTTACTCTTGGTATGCAACCTGACCCTATGCCAGAGGTCCAGTGAATGCCTAGGCGACAGGGATCTAGGCACCTGTGAGTCTGCGACTGTGACAGGTGACCAGTGACGTACGGAATATCCCGGCATTCCGAAGTGACCCATCTTGTAGACCTTTTCCTCATCCTATCCAAGCACTCTCAGCCATGCGCGCTCAACTTCTCAACACTGTCTTCCGTGCTGCCGCCCGTCCTTCCTTTGTCGCCACAAGGACCCGCGTAGCCCCCATCTTTGTCCGAAACTCCTCCGGACACTCCCAGGAGACTTTTGAGTCTTTCTCGGAACGCTACGTGACCTTTTTCCAGAACGCTGAGGACCTCTTTGAAGTACAACGCGGTCTCAACAACTGCTTCGCCCATGATTTGGTACCTTCACCTGCCGTCGTAGAATCTGCTGTCAGGGCCGCCAGACGTGTCAACGACTATGCTACCGCTATCCGAGTTTTCGAGGGTGTCAAGGAGAAGGTTGAGAACAAGCAACAATATGAGTTGTACCTCCAGGAACTTGCTCCTCTGCGGGAAGAACTTGGTACGTCGCATATATGCATCTCGTATATTTCCTTTCTGTTAATTTTCTATTGTAGGCCTTGTACTCAAGGAGGAACTTTACCCTGCATCATCGTAAAACCAACCACGATTTCTTAGAGTATGTAAGTGCTAATCTAGCCCCTCCGCCTAGAATTTTAGACTTATGATGTTTACAGTTTGGGCGTGTCAGACGTAATTGCTAGAACTGAGAATGTTGATATTAGTTTATCATAGGGAAACACGCATATACATGGCAAAATAGTTGGCATCTTTCACCCCTCCGATTTTCACTCAGTGTTGCAACCTTTGTCTGAATGGTGAAGCTAGGTCTGGGTGTTTAAGGTCTGGACTCTGTTTGCAAAATTCCTAACCACGAGCATTACATCATGTCAAATTACCAATCCGTCACGGGATCATCCCAACATTGCCATTGTCATTTTCTCCACAGCTTCTCGGTGTGCTATTGTTGGCTGCTTAAGACGACTCCTCCGTACTTAATCCATTGCCGGAATGCAACTCAATCAAACTAATTTGCACCAATCAGTTTCCACTAAGCCCACTTCATTCCCAGGCTAATTAAAAGCTCCTCGTTGTGGTTCTGAAATGACAAGGCTACGGATGCTTTTCGTCTCCAATGTTGTGTTACCACACCTTCTGAAGCGTGTTTGGGGCCCACTGTTTTCTTTATAACCGCGCTATCGACGCCCTTGTATTGAAAAAAGCGCGACTCTCCACTTTGTTTACAAGAATAGGACATAACATAACACGCATTTCTTCGGCAGCGCACAGGTGTGAAAAATTATCGAGCTATTGTACTCCATCGATGACTTCTGGCTCATCCTTTGACGCTAGTTGGATTTGGAGAAGCATTTTGACCCACATTGATTGGTTTAAAAGAGGGTAATTACGCATATATAATGATATTTTTGCTTGGTTATTGTGTGTTCGAAGACTGGGCAGGTAAATTTTTGAAGAACGTTGAAGCTTGAAAGTGGGATTCAACGACGAATTCCAGTATATTAATTGATTTGAAGACGTGGGGATCGGGACTAGTCCACGTCAAATTCTCGACGCTCACGGTTCATTTTAAGTTGAAGTGGTAAATGCAAATGCTTCTAGTCTTATCGAGGAGCTCCGTTGTGGTGCATCAAACAGTCAAAAGTGCGGTTATAGCGATTGTTAGTTCGTTTCTTGAAAAAGTATAAAAAGCTGACGATCCTTTGGTGTTTTTGTATAACCAAAGCCGTCTCCTTCCTATATTCCTACCCTCCTCTCAACACAAACAAAACAAAATGCATAGTAAAACATTTACCTTCCTCGCAACTATTCTTTCTCTCGCTGTCTTTATCCAAGCTTCACCAATTCCGGATGCTCAACCTGTTGAAGAGAGACAACTTCCAGGACTAGACTTAGTTACTGGTTTAGTTGGTGGTGTTCTTGGTGGTGCTGGTGGTGCTCCAGCTGCCGCCCCTGCAGGTGGAGAAGCTCGTAAAAGACAACTTCCAAGTGTTCCTGGACTTGACGTAGCGACTGGGTTGTTGAGTGGTGTCACCGGTGGGGGTGCCGGAGCTACTGGAGGTGGAGAAGATAGGAGACAACTTCCAAGTATTCCTGGACTTGATGTAGCAACGGGTTTGTTGAGTGGTGTTACTGGTGGAGGTGCTGGAGCTGGTACTGCTGGTGGTTTGGTAAAGAGACAACTTCCAAGTTTACCTGGACTTGATTTGGTTACGGGTTTGTTGGGACTGGGAGGTGCTCCTCCTGCTGGTGGTGAAGCTTGAACTTGAGGAGTTAAAAAACTTTTTTTTTCTCAGTTCACGGTTGCAACGTTGAGGTCTTGAGGCCTGAGGATGAAGTCGATGCGAAATTGATTACTAGGATACTTTCCTTGGATATTTCTTTTCGTTTGCTCTTGTGAATGGTTTTGAAATTTGAGTCCTCTTGCATTTGATTTGTTAGTAGATGTCAATAGTTTTATCGTTGTTCGTTGGTTTTTGGTTTGACTTGATATTTACTTATCTTATACACGCTCTTTGTATTGTTTTCTTTTTATTTTATTTTATTACAAACAATAACAGAAAAAAATATCTTCCGGGTCTCTGCATTTAACGTCCTCCTTTCTGAGCTCTGTTGTTTTTGTGAACTAGAATGAACGTATGCTTAAAATGTACTTGATGTTCTAGTTTATTACACTCAGTGAATTCAGGTACATCGTTCCACAAGAAGTATATATATTAGTATTAGTATCATGAGATGTGCGAATACTCGGAACCTTGGATTAGACTAATTTCCGCAAGAATCCGTACCAAGGGTGTGGCCTGACATGCTTCTTTTATGATTCGACGCCATTACTGCTGTCGGAAAGCTTGAGAGTGTCTCCACAAAAGGAAGGCTTGTAAGTTGTAATCCTTACTAGTCTACATAATTCTGTTAGGCTTTGAACAGTGATCTGCAAGGCAGCACGTAGGCAGGCTATAAGCGAAATATATTAGAAGAGACTAGGAATGTACCGTAGTACATACCTATAAGCGAAATGAACAAAGATGAAAATATTACAGTGTATCTACGAGGATGTATATCTACAACATCACGTCATGACAAATTCCTCTAACCGTCTTATTCCAACAGATTAACATTCCATTTTACAATCATTTTCTTGGAGGAATATGAGTGATCAAGGAGGTGTAATGACATAGGTATGACATACTGAACTGTATTCCACAGTACTTTTGCTAAATACGTGCGGCCAGAGCTGATATGGTTCTTGACTAGCAATGATGCACATTTCGTCCCGTTCCTGATTATAATAATGAGCTGGTAATACTATGACCAATACCGAATTTTCAGCCCGGCCGACGAAAACATAAGATCTTAATAAAGTGAAAAAAAAATTTAGACAATAGAAACAATAACGTTGGAAGGTCTTTACTCGGATGTAGCCTTCTTCTTCTGTAGCCACTCCGTGGTCTGGAGGTAATATGCTCAGTCCCGTGAAATATCAATAGTACACTAATGATTTTACCATTGGGACGGCACTGGGGAAATACTCACTACAAAGAAGAGAAAGGCGACGGTCAACACTATCTTCCAAATTCATCCCTCGGCCTATAGCAAAAAGGAATGAAACCTGTACAAGTCCTTCAGATACAAATATTGTTATCTGAGCGGTGGTAACTTACAGGGAGGCACCAGGTGCAATTTAGATAAGTAAACATATTGAAGTTGAAGTTTTGTTGCATTTCCGGATTCTCATTGAGAAGTAAGAAGAAGGCCCGAATGGTGCTCTCCGTAATTGCTACAGCAAGTTTACAGCAATCTTCAATGTCAGGGAGAGGCCATGAGAGAGAGGAATGGATAAGTTGATAAATCTCCTCCTTGGATTTGTCAGTATCCTTGGATTCATCCATATCCTTGTTAGGTTTATCTATATCCTCATACACGTCGGATTCCTCCATAGTGATGCCGAGGTTTGCGAGGGGGATGTCGGACCTGAGAATTTCTAGTACACGGCTGAAAAATTTGGCCTTGATCTGTCTATTGCCGATAACGGTGTACTGCGCCGAGCGTCTGGAATCATGTAGGAAGTCGGGAAATGAGGAATGGCGGAAGGAGAGTTTATTTTTGTGAAAATCTACATTTGGAATTTCCAGCACAGAATGGAGGCTTCCAAGAGTCATGTCCAGTTTTGCTTCGCCGCTCAGTCCTACTATATTGCAGAACTCCTGCGTGTTATCACACTGAAATAGGTGATTGCCATCCTTGAGTGTGGCTAGTGCATGAAGTACCCAAAGTGAGTCCGGTGATAGGTTGTCATCCAGAATCTTTGTATATAGAGCGTCAAGGTGGCGTGTCCAGGGAACCTCTTGGGGGATCGTACCCTCCTTTTTGTGGACAGAAAGCGCTCGCAAAGCGTCATTGAGATGAATATCGGGACATCTTTGATTTTCGACATAACGAAATAATGTTGCGGCGAATGCAAAAAGGCCCGAGGAGACTTCATAGAATATTTTCATTGCCTCCTCTCCAGGCCACTTGCTGTCAGATATGTCACGAAAGTGCGCTTGACGAAGCCATTTAATGTTCTGGTCGATAAAGCGCCTAACCTCCTCTTTCGACTCTTCTGAATCTAACTCAAATGTGACGAACCAGCATCGTTCAAGTATATCTTGCTTTCAGGATGCCATAGCTATTGGGAGGATATAGGCATTTCGAGTACACACAACCCACAGCACAGGAAGCTCCAGACCATTATCTTCGGGGCGAAGGACTCCAGAAATTAATCGGGTGATCTCAGCCTGAGCACCCTCATTCGTACATTCGTCTAGCCCATCGATAATAATCACAAGCCTTCTCTGGTGTGGAAGCTTGAGATGAATCAGGGGGTCGATAATGAGGTTTTGAAATTGAGACTGGAGGTTAGCTTGCAAGATAGAAGGGTCGTTTTGCAATATGCGCGCCAGGTTTGTCTTGTATACCACATGATTGGTGCAAAGCTGATAGGCGATGGTGGGAAATAGGGTGAGGGGAAGGTTGAGGGTTTTCTGTCCTGAGAAAAAAAAACCGCCCCCAAACACATTGTTTTTGAGACATATCTCCCCAAGAGATTGAGCAAAAGCAGATTTTCCAACACCAGCCGGCCCAGAAACCCATAACATTCTCTCTTTGCATGGAGACTCAACCTCAATCATATTTCTCATAACACCAGATATCAGCGCTGAACGTGTTGGAATATGACGAAGACGTAAAGTACTGAGGTGAACACCTTAGCTAAGTGTAGGATGCCACAAGCGTTGTATTCGGGTGTAAGCGGACAAGGACTACAGGACTTGTACGCGACATATATATACAACAAGTAATTCACATGTGATAATAAAAGATTGACAGATGGGAACTACATGAGGAGGACAGGTGACAAACAGTAGCACATGGATATCATAAAGAAGTGATAACGGGAATCAGATCTGCGAGTTTACCCCAATAAATTCGCTGACACACCCTCCTAAACTCGCAGGTCTAAGAGGGAGGACGTTGACGGCGGCGTTTGTCACGGGCAGATTGTGCGGCTCGACGACGAAGTTCAGTGGAGTCAGCTGCGAGGGCAGCAAACTGCATAGTGTTCGGAACGGCGGGATGAGGAGGTATACCAAAGTAAGGATACGAGGGGGGTGCTGCAAATTGACCGGGCACAGCAGCTGCAGAAGCAGCCCGCGCACTCTTGGCCAGTGTGGTGTTCCTCGCTACTCGTTTCCTCATAGCATTGGGATTGGTGGTGCGGCAGTCAGTGTTGACATGTCCACGGGCATGACATAACGTGCATCTTGGTTTGCGACCAGGTGGACGTGTAGGATGCTGGGTTCCTGTCGAGGAGGCAGTAGCGCCAATAGTCGAGGGAGCAACTGTAGTGGGAGGGGCAGATGGCGCTAAGGTGGCTTGATCTGTAAACTCCCGCTCGATGCGACGGCCTAGAATATCTATGCCGTAGAGGAGCTGAGTGAAAAGATTGACGATCCAGGCGATCAACGGTGCAAAAGATTGGTGGACTGTTGGTGGGTGCTGGATGGTGTCCTTGACGTCCTCGAAAGCACGATCGGCCAGATCAGATATGGAGGAGGCTGACATGGTCGAGAGTGGGGGTAGTCCGCTTATGTTGGAATATGACGAAGACGTAAAGTACTGAGGTGAACACCTTAGCTAAGTGTAGGATGCCACAAGCGTTGTATTCGGGTGTAAGCGGACAAGGACTACAGGACTTGTACGCGACATATATATACAACAAGTAATTCACATGTGATAACAGAAATAGACGACATGAGAAATAGAACACATGTGATAATAAAAGATTGACAGATGGGAACTACATGAGGAGGACAGGTATTGGTGGCTCCTGCTGTGGTCTCGCTTCTGATGTATGATTTATAACCTGACTCAGACACTAGTACATTTAACTTTTGAATGCATAATCCGGATGATAGTACTTCATGGGACTTACCGAAGTCTTCCTTTCTTTCCACTGAAGTAGGTGCCGAGCCGGGGGAGGGTATGAAACCGTGACCAGGAACCGGAACTGAACACACATTCAATATTAGCCAACGAATGTTAAAGTAAATATTTGTAGGTATTACCTAGACTATGTACAGAGGTATTTCCAGGAAATGCATCTAGTAAGACGAGGCGATTATAGTATCGGATGTTTTTAGTGGCCAACACCTTTATGATCAAGTAGGGGAATTTGATGCCTACCGACATTCGGATCACTCTGTTTCTCGTCACTTTGGTCGGACCAACATGGCAAACAGATATTATTCCAAATTGACATAGTTCAAACTTTGGGGAAGAATGGGACTAGTGAGAGCTCAACGTGTTCAGTATCAACGAACTGTGGTCCAACGGCATGGTCAACCTTGACGTATTAATAGTATCTTCCAGCCCATCGATTGGCCAGTCACCCCCTGCATAGGATGTGACACGCCTCGTCTGTGATTCGATTCTACTGATCTTGTCATCACTATCATACACAATTCACTAGTATGTCCCTTGCTGAAAACAGTCCTAACCCAGTTGAAGAGCAAGAGTCTACACAAGCGCCATCTAGTAATGTCTTTGATCCACGTTGTACGTTGATCGCTCCAGAGAATAGCTTGACTTATTGATCCAATTATGATGTATAGCGGAAGAAGCATATAACGCTGTCATGAGGATCGACCCAGAACTGCTGCGTCCCTTTTGCTTTCGCCCTACCTGGCCTGAGCATACAGAAGGTTATCGAAACGAAGTAATAGCTAATACGAATGATCAGTCCAGAGCACTCTTCCGTATTGATTGTATGCTGCTGGTTGTATGTTCCTGCCTCAGTCACTCATGCGTTCCAATATCTAGTACCCCAAGCAAAAATGTCTCCAGCCTCAATCAAAAGATTAGTCAACGAAGACCCAGAACTGATTAGACATGTCCCAAGAATCGAGGCCACAAGGAGAAGGACAATAATCCTGGCAGCTTTGGCTCGTCTTCGGAGGGAGCAAGGGACAGGCGGGATTGAATCTCGTGGACTTGCTCAGGCGCTTGGGTTTATACATCCGGACCACCCTCCTTCATTGGCATCAGGTATCAGGCGCGAGGAGAGCAAGGAGGTAGGCATGCTGACCACTCGGATGTCCACTAGTTTGCTGAGTGAGTCCTCAGTTCAATGTACTCAGCACTAGCAACACGGCATCACCAGGACCGAGTACTACGCAGCCCAGTTTATCTCTAGACAGTGAAATGTTGGAATTCGGGGTAGATGTTGGGGGTAATGAGATAGGAGTATCAAAAGGGAGCAACGAAATGTTCTGCCCGACAGACCGAAGACGCAACATCGACCAAATACCAAATCAAAATCAACCTACACTCTCGTCACCAATGTCTTTAGCTCACGTTCCCTTACCACACGACCGGGAAGCCGACCCGACATTGCCTAAGAGCCCAGGAAAAGGGAAGTTCTCAAGATTCTGGCGCTCGCGGTGAACTAGGGCAATGTACTGTTTGTCACTAATAATCAGGGGTTGTTGCAGAGAAAATAGTTTACTTCTCTTGTATATTAATTCATCCTTTATCTATCTCCAGGTTTTTTCTCTTAAGACCTCTCTTTCCTCCGTGATCCTAGGACAACCGTAATATAAGAGAAGGGGTTGGGTTAATAAACTAAAAAAATCTTGGATTAACAGTAAAATTATGAAGTTCACTTGCTAGTGTCCAATGAATTTTCCTTATATGCAGTAAGGATGTTTTTGATGGTCAAATTTCTAGGAGCTAATCGAGAAATGGCTTGCGAGCCAATTTCCTGTTGCAGGTCTCTTATCGTATATTGAGGGAACCGAGAGTAGGTAGATAATATGGGTTACATAGGTTTGATACATAAAATAATAAATTAAAAAGGGTGGGTACGGTTGGCCGGAACTCCAAGGATGATTTTCTCGCGCGTGACAGCCATTTGATGCCGGCACAACCAAGACCAAACACAACAAAGCGCATATTTGGGTCAGATTTCGGTCAAGTCCTTACTCTACAGTGCAATTTCTCTCGTGTGTATGTTAAATTGTAGAAACAAAACATTTCTGTGATTCCAGAAAACGGGTTTAGAATATTTTTCGGATTTTCTGGCAATTTTTGAATTGTTGAACCTCTGCTGTCACTTGTGACACCGGCTTTTCCCATCGTGGGATTATATTACGTGACTGAAATTCCGTCTAGGTGGGTATACGGATGGTGTACAAAGCTCAGTAGTTTGGAATAAAACAAGCCCAGGAAGATTGAGACTCTCGGCGCTTGAAACTTGAGTTCTACTTCAGTAACTTTACGAACTTGTATTTTCTAGAGCTTTGAAATTCAGACTGATTACGAATGATTTAAACTTTGCATGCCCGCTGAAAAATAATACTAAACAATAACTTAGATCCAGCAAGAAAGCTTCAACATGCAAGACGCACTCCGTACCTTTTTGTTCCGTTATACTGCTGTACAGATTTAAACAAGTTAATACTTATGCTGGACTTATCATTTCGCTGGGATTTCGCAACAGTCTCTGTGCCGGCATCAAATGGCTGTCGCGCGCGAGAAAATCATCCTTGGAGTTCCGGCCAACCGTAAACCGTAGGTGGGTATTGGGTGGGAGGCAAAAAATGTGCCAGGTATGAGTTGTAATGCGCGAGTGAGCAAACGTGTATAAGAAGTCGGGTAACGTGAAGCTCACACTCAAAAATACAGAAAGAGTGTCATATTGTTAAGTATTTATAAGAAGTCGCCATCATGAGAACGATGCACTGTGGTCAAACTATGGTCGGTCGTATGATCTGATACCACCGTAATGTTTGCCAAAGTCCGTCGCTGGTTGCATGTGAATTCGAACTTGTTCTGACATACCTATAATTGTGCACCATATCTCAGTGATGAGCAAGTCAATGACTCAGTCAAATGTTTGACTTGACACGTCAATTGACCATTGATTGGTCAAATTGACTTTGACTTTTGACTTTTGGTGCTATAAATTCTCACGCTCTTGAGAACTTAAGTCAAAAATGGCACCAAGCACGAAATCCTTGCATATACGACTCATATGTGGTATATCATTGCACATTTGTAACGTAGTAGAGTGTATATACAAGATGATACACACAACAGCATACCTAAGTAGATACATTCAGAGATTCGGAGATGTTAGAATTACACAGAATATCATAAGTAATGATATCAGGATCGATGGCATCTTGATCTTCGCCACCTAGCCTCTGATTGAGTAGGTCACAGAGTGCTTCTTCCTCCAAAATAGCTGTTTGAGAGCGCTTTTGTAGGATGCGAAGCCACCTCTCTCTATTGTTAAAATTAAAGAGGTCTTTAATTTTTATCCTCAACAGTTGATCACTACCACCAAGTCAGCCCGCTCCTAGAAGTTGATTGAGCTGAAATTGTGGCTTGCCTTGGCTGTTATTGCAAGTTAACCATGGGTGGATTAGAAGGAGATTGATGTAAGCGCAGGATCGTAGAGGACGACGAGACGAGCACGATGACGAAGGAATGGAAGGAAACCGATCAGAAATGACTGAGATAAAACACAAACACTGCAGACACTTGTATTAGACTAGAAAGATACAATAACTTCTTAACTACTCACCTGCAGACACTTGTATTAGACTAGAGAGTCTTCATGTGTCTGCAGGACGCTTCAGTAACATGTGACGTGACATTGTGATGTCACAGAAAGCGGAAACAATCTACAAGTCCAGAACTCCAAAGAGAATATCCAACCACAACTCTTCTAACCTCAACCAACAATAAATACTGACCTTGGGGACTGTCTAGAGCATTCCTGACATACCCCCCTGATCTAGCCAGTCCAGACAAAGGAAGGAAATAAATGGAAAGGAAAAGAGTGAAGTGATAAAAGAAAAGGAAGAGAAGGAATTATGATGAAAGTCCAAGAAGAGGAACAAAGTGAGAGACTGCCTTTGGTTCAACAGCCTTGGTGAAGATGTCAGCCAGTTGTTCAGAGGTAGGAACAAAGAGAGGGGAAATGACTTTGTTTTGAACAGCATCACGGAGCCAGAAATAACACAAATCCAATTGCTTCATACGACCATGGTGTTCAGGATTCTTAGCAACAGTAATAGCGGATTGGTTGTCGATGTTAAGAATGGAGGGGAAAGTGAAGGAATAACCGAACTCGGATAGAATGTTGCGCATCCACATAATCTCCTTTCCGCCTTCAACAGCCGCAACGTACTCAGCTTCAGTGGAGGAGAGAGTGACTAAACTCTGACGTTTTGAAGACCAACCAACAGCCGCACCACATACCAAAGTCACATAACCACCCGTAGCCCTTCCAGTCTCTTGACACGAACCATGAGAAGCATCAGAATATGTGATGAAGAGATCCTCAGTAGCCATGTCACCTTTGTAGACCAGCTTATAGTCCATTGTACCCTTGAGATAGCGGAAGAGATGTTTGACAGCAGCCCAATGTTGAGGACCAGGATTGTGATTGAATCTCCCAAGGTAAGAAACAGCAAAGGCAATGTCAGGACGAGTCATGGTGGCCAGATATTGAAGAGCGCCAACAGCGCTGAGGTAGGGAACATCTTTCATGAGGAGTTTGTCATCTTCAGTGACAGTGACAGTGGAGAGATTGAGTCCAGGAGTGAGAGGGGTCTTCACGGGTCGACAGTCAGACATCTGGAAGTGTTTGAGGAGTTCCTTGACATATTTCTCTTGTGAAAGCGAAATGGAGTGATGAGAGGGGTCTTGATCAACCTTAACAGCCAATAACCAGGAGGTAGAGCCGAGATCTCGAAGTTTGAAGTGAGTAGAGAGCTCTTTGATCGTATCATCCATGGCCTTGTCATCCTTCGAAGCAAGAGTAATATCGTCAATGAAAATGGGAACAATAACCTTGACTGGACCTTTAGAGTAGATGTAGATAGAGCTGTCAGATTGGAGTCGAATGTAACCAAGTGAAATGAAGACCGAGTGAAGTTTCTTGTTCCATTGTCGAGCTGCTTGTTTGAGTCCATAAAGCGATTTTCGAAGCCTAAAAACCATGTTTGAGTCACCAAAATGATAACCTTCAGGTTGACGCATATAGATCTCTTCTTCCAAGTCACCATAAGTAAAGGCGGAGGAGATGTCGATAGAGCGTAACTTGTAACCTTCTTTGGCGGCAAGGGCGACAATGAGGCGGAGGGAAGCGGGACGGAATGTTGGAGCAAAGACTTCAGTATAATCATATCCAGGACGTTGAGCGTAACCTTTAGCAACAAGACGAGCTTTATACCGTTCGATGGAACCATCAGGATTGTCCTTAATCTTGTAAACCCAACCAGACTTGATAGCTTTCTCACCACGGGGTAAAGGAATAAGTTCCCAAGTACCATTCGCCTCGAGTGTAGAGTACTCCTTGTCCATCGCCTCTTTCCACAAATGTGAATCAGGGGAATTCATCGCAGCTTTGAATGATCCTGGATGACCAGATGACACGTTACCAGCAAACTCAACTTCCTTAAAACCATTCTTCTCATCAGATACCGAAAACGCGAAATCTTCGTCACTATCCTCAGCTTCAGAGTCAAAATAGAGCTTTTGTTGTGTTGAGATTCTCTCGAACTTTCCAAGAAGGTTGTCGAATTCGAGAGCCTCGTCTACGGATGGTGGTTGAGCAGAAGGTGGTTGACGATGAGGAGGAGTAGAAGGAGGAGGAGGAGGTGTAGCTGGTTGAATGCGAGGTGTTGGAGGTGGAGAGAGTTTTGGTGAGTGAGGTGGGGATGGTGAAGGTGAAGGTGAAGGTGGGACAGGTGCCGGAAGATGAATAGGAGCAGCAGGAACTAGAGGTGGAAGTGAAGTGGAATGCTCTACAATACCCCCCTCATCTTCGGGAAGTGGAACACCTGAGATCGTTGGCGAAGTTGGAGTAGATGATGAAGAGGAAGATGGTATAGAGGATAGAGAGAAGTCAGGAACATTGTTCGTCTTCCCTTTTGAAAGACCCGGAAAGTAGCGTTCGTCAAAATGAGCGGTTTCGGAGATGATCACCTTTCGAGTTGTTGGATTATAAAACTTCCAACCTTTGTAACCAGGTTCGTAACCCAAGAAAATACACTTCTCCATATGAGGTTCAAGAGATGTACGCTTATCCTTTTGTATGAAAACGTAGGCAGTACATCCCCAGACTCGAAGGTGAGAGACGTCAGGTTTACGCTTGTAGAAGGCCTCAAATGGTGTGGTGTGAGGAAGTGGGGAAGTAGGAAGGTGATTCCAGACATGAACCATAGAGGCAATACATTCGCCCCAGAAAGAAGGAGGAAGACCAGATTCCGAGAGCATGGTGGTGATACGTTCACCCATTGTTCGATTTGCACGTTCGGCAAGACCATTTTGCTGAGGACGATTACGGGTAGAGTGCCTACGTTCAATACCACACCCCATAGTGAAGGAGCAAAAGGCATTGGACATGTATTCACCTCCCTTATCATCTTGAAGCGCCTTGATCTTCATCCCGAGTTGGTTCTCTACCCATGCTTTGTAGCGTTTGAATGCTTCGAAAGCTTCAGACTTGGCCTTGAGTAATATAACAGACCGAAATCGAGTAGCATCATCAATGAAGGTAATCCAATATTTGTAACCTTGAGCAGTAGGTGTAGGAAGAGGACCATGGAGATCAGAATGAATGAGTTCGAGTGGAGATCGAGTATGGTGGGTGGAGGGAGGGAATGAAGTCGAGTGCATCTTTCCAGCAAGGCAAGGTTCACAAATTGGGTCAGGGAGTGAATCAGAATCAAGAGAAATACCAGTAACCAGGTCTTGAGCAATCATCTTCTTCACATCTGAGTAATTGTGGTGAATGAAACGTCTGTGCCAGAGGGAGAGGTCAAGAGGGAGTGTAGAGGTGGAAAAAGCGACCTCAGAGGCAATAACTGAGCCATTGAGGTAAGCACAGTTGTCAGAGTCAATGGTGGCAGTAAAGAGAGTAGATCTGGACTTCCTGAAGGTGATGGAATGGGAAGAGATGTTGATATTGAAGCCTTTATGTCGGGTAAGATGTAGGCAAGATAGGAGGTTGTTCCCTAGGTCAGGAACGTGTAAAACCCTCGAAAATTCGACCGGTCTAGCCTTCTTTCCTTTCAGAATAGGCTCAAACACCACAGAACCTATGCCAGCTGAGTAAACCACAGAATGATCAGCCAAGCGAATGGGAATGCGAGAGGGGGTGTAGTTCCTGAACCAGTGATGGTGGGGGAGACATGTGAGATGTAGCACCGGTGTCACAAAGCCATTGGAAACTTGCATGAGGTTGGAGAGGGCTGGAGGAAGGAAGGGTAGATGTTGCATTGCCAGCAAACTCGGTAATGAAGGAGTTCGTCTCGTCGCACCAAATTTTGGGTGTCGTTTGCGAAATATGAGATAAACGTGTATGACGAGTTTGACGTGATTCAGACGGTCGGTTGGCGAGATATTGAGCTTTTGCCTTTGCCTTCTCAAAACTAAAGCATGAAACCTGAGAGAGGCCTGTAACTCCGCAAAAATCGCATTTTGAGGTTGGAAAAGCGGCCTGAGGTAGAGCTGAAGGTTTAGGAGGAAGGGAGGGATGTCCAGAGGATGAGTGACGCATTTTGAAAGCCATAAAGTCGTTGTAAAATAGTAGAAAGAGTGTTGAGCAGTAGAGAGTGGAATATGTGAATAAATAACGTGTTTCTTGAAGTCCTAAAGCACGGGGCCCATAACCTGTAAGCGCAGGATCGTAGAGGACGACGAGACGAGCACGATGACGAAGGAATGGAAGGAAACCGATCAGAAATGACTGAGATAAAACACAAACACTGCAGACACTTGTATTAGACTAGAAAGATACAATAACTTCTTAACTACTCACCTGCAGACACTTGTATTAGACTAGAGAGTCTTCATGTGTCTGCAGGACGCTTCAGTAACATGTGACGTGACATTGTGATGTCACAGAAAGCGGAAACAATCTACAAGTCCAGAACTCCAAAGAGAATATCCAACCACAACTCTTCTAACCTCAACCAACAATAAATACTGACCTTGGGGACTGTCTAGAGCATTCCTGACAATTGACGAGGGGAGGGAGTAATGTTGACATCATCCAGATCAATGTCTGCAACTGCCTGAGACACTGATGTTTTGGCAAATGAATGAAAATCGGATAGCATAGGTTCCGATTTAGACCCTCGAACACCTTCTGGTAGGCCTAGCTCAGAGTCAGACTCCTCCATCGAGAGCTCTCTAGCATCGTGATAATCATGATCATTGTTAGTTCCCACTATCAATTTCCGAGGTTAGTGTTATATTATGATTAGAGTATAGAATTGAGTCATACCATTTGTTTCTTTGATATCTTGATCATCAAACAGCTTTTTGAGCCGTTTATTGGTGCTTTTAAATTTTACATGTTCATCCCGAACATGCATACTATGTATATGTTTTTCAAGAAACTTGTGATATTTTTACTCGAATATATATGATTGGTATATATGTATAGTATATACAGCTTCGTATTGATTATGGGGCCCTACAGGCTGATATCGAAGGTGATCTTTATTTCACTGATTACTTTGATAACAAGTTTTGACGGTCATCACCAGAATGTCACACTTGTTTCCTATTCTGGTGTTGAACTGTCACAAGGTCAAGGTCAAATCAGTGACGTTGACTTAGGTCAAATTGCTGACACCGCTCATCACTGCCATATCTTCCCTTCAGGGTCTGTAGGAATATGCCGATCAAAACGACTGGTTCCAAAGCGCGATCCCGTCGTACTTATAACTGTCCAGACACTGAATTTTCATTAAAATATGTTAATGTGACCAACATAATGACAAGATTTGAATAAGGGAGCTCTCCTCTCGGTACTCTTTACCTTGAGCCAGTCAGAGGACGGTCAGAGGAAACCGACGAGATGGGTTGGACTTGGCGACAAGTCGTGATCAAAAGACGGTACATTGGCTTTCAGGCATCGTCCATAATGAAGTATTGGGTTAAGTATTATACTATTTAAATTTATCCCTGTACTTGGAGAAAGAAATATATATGCACTAGCAGCTTTGCTTGAATTCATAAACACTCAATTTACAAGATCTATATTCGATAACAATCACAGGTTTATGACATAAAAGGAGATGCAATCTGAGGAACAGAAAATGCTAACTAAAGGACTCATAGGAAAAAACACATAAAATAAAGCACGAAAAATGGAGAAGCAGACGGAGGCATAGTAATACTAAGGATAAAAAATTAAGCAAAACCCAAATGCTCGACAAGGTGTTGTAACGACCCCTCTAATACAGACTGAGACCTACTAGCATTATTATTATTCAATCCCGTACCAAACACACTTGCAGAGAATGGAGTGCGTGGTTGAGGTGGATAATCAAGCGGCTGAAATGACGATTCAAGTTTTTGGAAAAAGTTGTCATTGGGATATCGTGGGTATTGGTGTTCAGATCTGCGTTCTTGCCGAATCGAGCCCGAAGTTGATGTTGGGTATGGATTAACATTGGTATATTGGGTTTGTGTTGCCGTTGATGATGGTGGGCGTGAGAGAAGAAAGGAATCTGTGGGTGGAAAATCGAAATAGTATACTGCGGATGAATCCGCTGGAGGACTTCGTAATCGGAAATCACGCATATCTCGTAATATTGTTGGATGTAGGTGAGGTGATGGGTGATTGTTGCCTTCATCTCCGTGGGTTTCCCCGGTAGTGATCGAGGATGAGGTAGTGGGATTGGTATTTGTGGGTTGGGCTTGAGGTAAACCCGGTGCAGATGAGGATGAGGTTTGGGGTGAGTGAGATCGTGATGAACTTGAAGATACTGTGCCAAAAAGAAAGTTTAGAAAATTAGTTAGCCTTAAGATAAGTATAGTTACCAGTGGGATCATAACGGAGGGGGTGGAGGTGAAGTCCCTGTTCCTGTTGCGAATACGAATACATGTTCGACTGATGATGGGAATAAGGAGAAGGATTAGAGTGCGAATGCGATTGAGTCAGAGGTGGTGGCGGCATTGTAGCATACGAGCTTGTCCTTGTGTGCGAAAGGTTAAAAGGTGTGGATGATGACGATGTTTGTAAGGAAAATGATGTAGATGCTGGTAGATTAAAAGAAGTTGTATCATTATGGGGTATATCAGGAAGTATAGCTGAAGTTTTAGTGCGAGATGGACTGCGATTTGGTCGGTTGAGACTTGTACTTCCTTTTGGAAAGGTGAACGATTTGGAAGAACCGGAGAGGGAAATTAGTATCAAGTGGGTTATACCACTTAGCTTTTCCAGATCGGAATGTGACATTTGGTAACCTTCGTTATCATATGAACGTCCAGTAGTAGCTCTGGAAAATCTACGCAAACTTTGGAAATGTCTCTGATAGAACGGGAAAAAGGTCTTCAGTAAAAGATCATTGGTTTAGATTGGTTGAGAGGAAAGACTAACTAGGAAATCTCTTGCGGCACGACACTTTGAGCTTGATTCTTCCAAGAGTGCAATTATCAAGTCAAGTTCACCAAGGGCATGTGTGGTTAGGTGAGAACCAGGCATGCGAATGACGAATAAGCACATCACAACCTATAAAAAGATTCAGCATAAACATACCAATCATCAAGAAGACGCGAAGCACGACTAAGCATAAGCAACACGCTTTAACCCTAATAGTTTACTCACAGCAG
Source organism: Coprinus comatus (assembly GCA_034638255.1). Classification (NCBI taxonomy): domain Eukaryota; kingdom Fungi; phylum Basidiomycota; class Agaricomycetes; order Agaricales; family Agaricaceae; genus Coprinus; species Coprinus comatus. The sequence continues at coordinate 866,413 of JAWPGT010000009.1, forward strand.
CCGAGAGTGCCTGGGACCAAGGCAACGTCACTTTTGATATCCAGTCTGGTATGGAATCCCACGCGTGTCTCAGCCCTCGTAGTAAACGCCAAGCGGACCGATATATAGCTAGGACGGAAGGGAAGCAAGGATGAGTAGAGGGATCTTCTGGACTCTCTTGTAATACTCGAAGGAAGGAATGTCTGTGCAAATTTAGAATGGCTATGTTTGCACGGTTAAGATAGTATTTGGTTGATTTGGATTAGAACATACTTGATTCTTTCGTATGGGAGACTAAGAAGCGAATCATGATAACCTGTGGTGAGGGTGGGGGTGTCTCGAGTCCACACATAGGTCGCCAATGAAGTGGAACTGGGAAGTCTCGGATTTTGAGGTCAAGGTCTAGGATGGTATCATACGCTGGATCTCTGGGGCCGAAGGCCATTGCCATAATGCTGTGTAATAAAATAGCATATTTGTACCTCCACATGTGCACTGTTATGAACACATTTATCAACGAGAGGTGTGCGAGATATCACAAACTTGACTTACATCCAGGTTTACGATGGCCATCGGCACCTATTCCTTCCTCATCGTCTGGAGGCTCAATGCCATCCATAAAGGCGAGTGAGATGGAAGGAGGTTTTCCAGAGAAGAAGCTCTATATACATTTATCAATAATGCAAAGGTGAAAGCAAAGTCCACTTACTGTCCATGTATCTAGCAAGAATAATTCACAAAATACTTGAGCTCTTCGGTGAGCAATTTCTGCTGGAAGTTGCCATCTATTACTATCAAAGTCTACCAGAGCATCAGATACTGTTAGGTGGTATGAGAATTGGGGGAGAAAAGAACATACGCAGACCCATCTGTTGACGGGATGAATAAATGATGTCGCAGTTCTGATCAATACTAACCAAATTTAGAGCATGATAGATTTACCTTGAACCCAGTGTGAATGACCTGATTGACATCTTCTAGGTCAGATTCTGGCGCAGTATCCCCACGAAAGTCAAGAAATTGTGATATGTGGATCTTGGGCAATGGGTTTCAGTTGACATGAGCATCATTAACTGGAAAAACATACCGCAGCCTGGATATAATTCAATGTATTCTTGCGATGCGAGGAAAGACGGAGGCATGCTTTTGCCAAACGATAGTAGTCAGCCGATTTTCCCGTGCTCTCATCCTCAAAGTGAGTAGACATAGCAAAAACTATGAATAGTAATGCCAGATTTTCGGGCTGCTCTATATCGGTGAACGATCTGACATGGCATAAGCACGGTATTGGGTCTGGTGTTTTTGTAAGTTGATAACTCACCGGACGCGGTAGACAGATATCAAGATATCATCTACTAGTACTGCACGAGGAACTGGCGAATACCTGGGTGGTGCTTCTAGTGGATATAGAATGTAGATGGACAGAGTACTCACAATACTTTCCCCAGACGAATATATAGCTCACAAAGTCGAAATGCTTCAGAAGCCTGGGGTCGTAGGCTCAGGATTTCTTCGTAAAACCTTTCCGATGTTTTCCCAGGTTTGGGAATGGCAAAATCAAGTAGTTCGGTAGAGAGACAAGAATGGCCTTCTCCCGATGGTGTAGGACCCTGCTAGGTTAATCAGATTAATAGTACTTTAGGCAAGAATTCTTTTGTTTTACATGAATAAGAAGCTTGATGCCGTAAATTCATCTTGTCAGCCATTAACCAATAAATCAAGATGATCCAGATACCTCAGAACGCGTTGTCGATCCAAAAAACAAGGTCTGTCCATCTTCATGTATAGTCAATGAGCCTGTAGGGGATGCGAAATCTAAATGGGACTGTGTAGAGCACGGATAGCACTAAACATACCATCGGATCCGTCATTTTGTGCGTAATTTGTATCCTCTGGTGCCAAGGTAGCCGCTGAATGAGTATTCTTGAGTGCTGTCATGGAAGATGTAGGAGATGGATCGGCTGAAGAAGTCGTGCTTAGCCTCTGCGGAGCTGATAGGGAGTTATAATCCCTTTGGAGCAAGGGGTTTGGATTGTCGGAATCCTGGGTGTGGAATGACTGGAGAGTATCTTCGAGTTCACGGATTCGTGAAGTGAGTTGATCAATGTGGTCGTGAAGCTCCTCTGTGCCGGTCAGAACCATTCGATTGTGTTTTCCATGTGTCAACACTCCTGTTGATTGTTGGCATTAATCAGGATATATGGAAACAGACAGACAGACCATCAGGACATATAGAACCACATCCCCGAGAAACACATTTCTGGCATGGAACCTAACATGGAAATAGTAGCATTTGGTTAGCAGTACGCTCTGGCACGAAACTACACTAGCGCCCGCTTCCGCGCCGAACATTCACATTTTGATCACACCGAAGCTTGAGCCTCCTACACTCTGCACAGGCAGTTGGGCTAATGCTTGGAATCAACAGATATTTAACGTATGGGAGAAGGAGGACATACACTCTTCGGGTTTTCTTCTTGGCTTGGACTGTTCCTTATTCTTTCTTCCTGCAGGCATTAGAAGGTCTGACCCTTGAATAAAGTGTGGGGGAAGATCAGCGGCTGTATTTCGGTCAGTGTGGTGGTCAGAGGAAAAGAAAGGAGGGGCTTTCACGAAGGGTTGTTATGCGTCATTTGTATATGAATATTGGGGACGGTGTTGTAGGACAACCGACAAAATATCTACTTTCCGTACAAATACGCGGAGTATGTCATCGTCCGCTCTCCACGAGTTCCCGGTCATGTGACTGTGGTAATAATATTCTGAGTTCCTGTTCTGGACAAACATAATTTAAACTTTACACTAACATGTTTTGGATTCACTCTCTATCTCTCTATATGGAAAAGAAAAATATAAAAGCCGCCCTTTACCCGTCGTTCAACCCCCACCCCGCTATCGTAGTGCACATCTGATGGCACTGTGCTGGAAAGTTTTGTCCTTTAGGCTGTCACGTGGCATGATTTTACTTCATTTAACACGAACTATTAATAGAAGTGACCGTAAAGGATTCCCTAGAAGCTTGCTCGGTTGCTTCCAGCGTCCATTCGAGGACTACATAAAGTCCTATCGGCCTTCACATCATGTCTTTCCTCTTTTTTATCCCTACTCTACCTACATCTACATATGTCGACGCTTTCCGATTCTTTCTTCGGACACGAGAAAAATCCGACTATATCTTCTACAGCCACAGCCACGGGCCCTTATTCAGGTCTTCCTATCACAACTTCTCCCCTGGGCGAGGACGACTGCTCAGATTATGGTGACATCGATTGCATTCCACCAACACACAAGCACCGTACTCTTATATTATGCTTTGACGGCACAGGTTAGTCTTCCCGTGGTGTCCTTTCTTTCTGTGCAAGTATTCAAATGTTTGCTGTCTTCAGGTGACCAGTTCGACGATGATGTAGATATTTTTCTTGTGATTTCTTTTTTTGACACATCCTAAAAAGAAGCGAATAGAACTCCAATATCGTGAATTTCTTCTCACTACTAAAAAAGAATGATTCCTCCAAGCAACTAGTATACTATCAGGTGTGTGATACTCTCAGGCCAAGTTTACAAGGTTGATTAACATTTACAAAGGCAGGAATCGGAACATATACGATTCCTCAAATCGCAAAGCCGATGATGGCAAAGGTTCACAAAGCCCTAGACGCGATGATAGGCATACACTTAAACGCCCATGTAATGAGTAAGTACAAAAACAAAAAGAACGCGTTGGGTTCTAGTGTCTAATAACGAGTTAGGCGGTTATGAATTTTTGATGCAGAATTGTAAGCGCGCTAAGCCTTGTACATGAGGCCTGAGGGACTAAACTTGTGCTTAAACGCGACTTATCATCAGATCATTTTGGTGACAAGATTTTCCTGTTTGGTGAGATTCTCTCCTTCCTTTTTTCTTCCTCTTGCTTATTCCGGAATCATATAGGCTTTTCTAGAGGAGCATGTGAGTAACATTAAACGCCTTCTCGCAATCCATCTCTGATTTCAATCAGACACTGCTCGCGCATTGGCTGGAATGTGAGGCGTTTGTTATGTTTATTCAATGTTTATCTGACGTTGATGTCCCTAACTAGGATTCATAAGGTAAGGCTATCCTCGGCTATCCACTAATTAGTTCCAGATCATTGATTCATCAATCTCAATTCTAGGTTGGCCTTCTACCCAAGTGTAATTACCAACAAGTACCATTTGCCTATAAAATGTATTCGAGAGAGGACGAAACTGGTTGGAGACAGAGTGCAGCTTTCAAGAAAGCCTTTTCCATTGATGTCGATATTGAGCTGCTAGCAGTCTGGTATGTGCCCTAAGACTATCTAACACTTATCTTATCTAATGAACTCATCCGGCTCTGTTAGGGACACTGTCGGATCTGTCGGTGTAATTCCGAGGAGACTACCATTTACGACAATCAATACCCACGTTAAACATTTCCGACAGGCTTTGGCGCTTGACGAGCATCGCGTACGTTTCAAACCTAATTTCTTCAATCGTCCGACACCAGTGGAGATTGCCCTCGGTTTAAAATGGGGTCAGAAGGAGACCAAAAATAAACCTCATCGTCAGAAGACCTTGAGGGAGTTAGAACGCCAATATGCCCAAGGCGGCCAGCATATGACTGATGTGGAAGAAGTATGGTTTGCAGGATGTCATTGTGGTAAGCACGATCCGGTCTAAGATTATCTTCGGTAATCCGTATATAACCCTTGTTTCATTTGATAGATGTTGGGGGCGGAGCCGTTAGAAATGAAGAACGTAACAATCTCGCTCGACTTTCACTTCGTTGGATGGTGCGCGAATGTTTCAAATTGAATACAGGAATACTCTTCGATCGCAAAATGTTCAACTTTATTGGTATGGATCCCGATATGTTATGGCCGGTCATTAAGCCTCGTCCGTCGCCGGTGTGCGAATTCTCCGGAGCGCCACCTCCATCAACACGACCATTCTTGGGTGTCTTAGGGGAAAACGGCATGATTCAAGAAGACAATTCTTTTGTAAACGAGGAAGAAGAGGAACTAGGAGACGCTAAGTCACCTATCAATGATATGCTGAAGATTTCGAAGTCATGGTGGCTCATGGAAGTTGTTCCACAAAAAATTCGATTCCAGAAAGATGATGATACCTGGACATCTAAACTCTCGTAAGTTTGATCAGTCATAGGCTCACCCGTGCCTTCATTAAGCATTTTATTGATTGTCAGAATCAATCGCGGTCGTGGTCGTGTGATACCGAAACAAGCAAGTGAAGGAGTGAAGATACATCGATCCGTGAGGATGAGGATGGAGTTGTTAGATTACAAGCCAAGGCCAAGAATCAATTTCGACAAGGTCCAATGGGTGGATTAAAGGAATAGTGTAGGAATAGATTGGATAATTTTTATGGGATATTGGATATTGTGGAAATTAATCCCTGTATGTAGTTTTCTGGTCAAGTAATAACGAACGACCTGAGAATCAAACAAAAGTTAGACCTGGAGTCGCGTGAGTTATTAACTTCAAAGTTGCAGGGATCTCGGAAGTCTTACTTTGACTTTCCTCACTTGTTACTAACTGATTACTAATCCACGACATACAGATGGCCGGACCTCCGACCAACTCCCGGACCGCCAAACTCCCGTAAAAATAAAACTTTAAATAGTGTCACCATTTTCTGAAACTTATACACTCGACCGCGAACTCGGCGTAAGATATGCCCTTAACATTCAGTATAGCAAAAATGGTCATTCCTGGCATATACTTGATTTTATGTTGCCGAGCTCTCTGAATTACACAACAGATCATCATTGAAATGAGACGAGGCGGCCCGCTAAGCGGGCCACATCCTTCCCATCCACCGTTACACATGTATCTGGCTACCGTTATGGCCTGGGTGTGCCATCCGGTGGCCGATTCTCCGAAGAATAGTCGCGTGAGCAACAAGGTGTAGAAATACCTAAAAGATACAGGGGATAAAAGAACAATCCCTAAGTTCCTGGTTCCTATCATGTCCTTCCCAGTGGCGTTCTTCCTGTCCTTGTATTTGACTTCTGCTGCTGCATGGACCACTTTTATTGTTCCACATTTACCTGGAGGAGATGATACGCCTGCACTTCTTCAAGAACTACCAAACCTTCAAAATGACGCTAGCATCATATTCAAAAAAGGCACTACTTATAACCTCTTTACCCCAATCAAGTTTCCCGTGTTGAACAACGTAGAGATTGTCATTGAAGGGAATTTGACATACCCTTCGGACATTCCAACTGTACAAGGTATGTAAACTGTCGCTAATTGACGTCACCGTGACGCTACAACCCATTTTTCCCTCTAGCTATTGTCGCATCCTCTGTAGGTCTCGTGTAGATATACTCATTGAGACTCTACTAAAATACTATATTAGACATTCCCTGGCCATTGGTCTGTGAAACAACCTTGTCCCGGTCCCCCCCACTTACTAACCCTTGTTTCAGGCTTTCTTTTACTGGTGGCAATAATGTCACTTTGAGGGGTACTACCGATCCAAAATGGGGTTGGATAGATTGTCATGGACAAGGGGTATGTCACCTTGCAATTTTGACATTTAAGCAAACTAAACCCTCTCAAATTTAGTGGTGGGATGCCCATATCCTAGTGAACCGACCTCATGGTATTGCGTTTGCCAAAATAAATAATGGTGTTATTCGCAATGTCAAGATATGGAAGGTCGGCAAATACATATCATCAGCAACTTCGGCATTCATCTGACTCAAGTTATAAGCCTGTTGCTTGGAGTTTCTCCACGAGTGGGTCTAAAAATGTTCATGCATTCAATAATCGCATCTATGCTTTGTCGAATAGCAAAGTACGTTATCTCTACTTTTTATTCAAGAAGCTTAAAATGATAGTTGTACTTTACAGGGATTCCCATTCAATACGTGAGTCGATTACTGCTATACCGCGGAATGAGATGATGGGCCTAAAATATAGCTATCTATATGATAGGGATGGTAAGTCCATTATACCCATTGCTAATGCGCCAAGTCTTCATGTATAATATTTGAATAGGCTTCTCTGCTGGAGGAACAAACTTGCTTTTTGAGAAGAACTACATTCAAAATGGCGATGATTGCCTGACTGTTGGAAATGGGGCCAAGGATATTATATTCCGGTGAGTCTATGACATTTGAACTCACTAATATCTTATCACTTTTGGTTTAGGGATACCTACTGTGAAGGTGGACATGGATTGTCAATTGGATCACTGGGCAAAGGTGGTCAGGTCGCAAATGTCCAAAATGTTTTGTGAGGGCGTACTCCTCTCCTCCTTATCCTATGCTTATACAGATTTATTGTCAGAATCGAGAATGTTGTAATGGTAGTATCTATTCAAGCTCAGTCTATTATCTAGCGCTATAACTGTATCCCGGTGATTCAGGTCAACTCTTTGTATGGAGCACGCTTCAAGAGCTGGACAGGTGGAAATGGAGTGGCTAGAAAGTAGGTTGAATATCATCAGTCTCACTGTGATCATCACCGAACCGATTGCTAGTATCACCTGGAGAAACATTGCGTTTTCTGGTGTACCATTCCCAGTAAGCTGTTTCTTTTCCCGTCTCTTATACAAGCAATCGTGACTCGTATGCGACTTAGATCTATATCACACAAAAGTAAAAAAAACAATGTCTAATCATGTGGTCATATACTGATACATGCTTACAATTAGCTACTGGGATCAGAATGTAAACATCTTTCTCGCGAATCGATCTTGGAACTTACTGATTTATACGCACAGCTCGGACCTCAGCCCAATAACACTAGTACTAATAGTACACGCATTGAAGATTTCTTGTTTGAAAACTTCGCCGGTCAAATCCTGGAGTAAGTTTCTCATGTTGATGATGGTTAGTTATTTGGGTACTTACTTTTCTCAGTACCCCGTTTGTCGAGGGAACATGTGTTACCGATCCGTGCTGGTAATCTATATCAGTCTTCATAGCAACTGACGCATATCCGATCACTTACTGGTAGGTATTTTGTCCCGAAGGCAACTGGGAAAGAAGTTGCTATTTTTGACCTTTACCCAAACACCGGTATGATTATCTGAACCGATGTTCAAATGAGTTTCTATTGATAACCACATACACTTAAGCATCTGATATACGCACCAAAAAAATCTTCGCAACGACGAAGACCGGGGAACCTGTTGACGTCATGTGCGATCCAAATACTGTGAGCCTTCCAATCGAAGTATTGCTCTAATACGATAGAATAACATTGTAATAATCTCTAGATCCCTAATGATGTCGGTTTCAAGTGTTGGAACGGGAGATTTGTGCGTACACCTTCCGGTATTTGAAGTAGCACGCTATATCAGAAAACTTTGACCATCTGCCATTACTATGTATACTATGTCCGTTGATTGGACTTCAGTTATTGATGATGAGGCCCGGAGTGATCCATGGTCCATGATGCCGCAGTCGCTGGCATCTCATTTAAAGTGGGAACTTCTCGAAGCTTGATCACTATCAGCATACTAAGGCTAAAACCATATTACGAACGCTGATATGATTCAATGAATCTGCGCAATATATTTTGTTCTGTGAGTGAACCTTTTTCTTGCCCACTTTTAAAGAAAAATAATTCCATACTACAAATGAATATTAGTGTAATACTCTGTAAGCTTGACCTTCAGAAATATACCAGTAAATCCGCCGATGAAAACGCTTCCATCAGTAAGTGACTCTGACAGATGTTCCCAATGAACACTTGTAATGGACTGCGCATTGCTACATGGCGTTCCTAATCATCAAGTGTAATTTCTTCCATCCTATTGCCCACTGTATAATTATGGACCTCTGTCCTGAAGACCCGATTGGTGATTCTCTATGAGTATATGCTAGTATATTTACTTCATTCACCGGCGTTGTGGCCTGATGAGAATATTACAAACAAAGCGCTCAACTGGCCTCAACTCCCGTGTATAAAATCTATGTTTCAGTGGCACATCATCTTTGCTCACAGCCCCTGTTATCTTGTATCCTCACAATGTCAGACTCAGAGAACCCCATTCGCCAATTCGAGCATGCATACTATATTGGCAACTACATGAGTGGGATACTCTATGGTGAATTTTACTCTTTCTAACTCCCTAAGAGCCGGACACTAATGTTGTGGCTATGTGTGAAACTTTAGGCGTGGAGCTTTTTCTCTACTTTCTGACGCTGAGGAAATTACGCAGGCCCAGAGCAGGTTCCGCTGGAACCAAGTTATTCTATGCAATTTATAGCACTATTGCATTGATTCTCCTCACAATTGATATCACCTGCAATGCAGTTTGGGGAGAGTTAATGTGGATCGAGGGGCGAGAGCTTCCTCAAGGAGTCCTCGAGTTTTTTACGACCCAAGTATCAGCTTGGTATCAAACATTCGGGTCAACTACTGTTGTTGCCCTAATATTCATGGGTGATGCTTTATTGGTATGATATGCATTATGAGTCTATTTAGTTCCTTGTACTCACAAGTATTCTGTTTTCAGTTACATCGACTTTTCATATTCTATGGATCAAGATGGTTGATTGTGATCATCCCAGTTCTGGTGTATCTGGCAGGTTTTGGTACGTCATAATAACGGAGTCTCTCACACTACCTGTCAGGCTAATTATATTTCTTAAGCACTGGCCATCATCCAACTCGTCGTAGCTGGGAAACCTGGAGGAAACTTCTTTGGTGGGAAGAGTATCGATTTTGGTATTCCATACTATGCCATCACTATTGGGCTCAACGTCATCATTACTGCAATGATATGCGCGCGTCTCCACCGATTGGTTAGTGAAATAAATCGCATCAACAAATTTTCTACACGGATATCCGAGACTTTACGAATGACACATACTGGGGTTTTGATTGAATCTGCGGCATTGTACAGTATGGTGGGCATCATGTTTTTGATCCCATATGCCAAAGGAAGTCAAATGGCCATTGGTTTTGGCCAAGTGTGGGCCAAACTTACAGTAAGTACTAAACCATTGATTTTCGCCATGTTTATAGAATTATGCTTACCATTGTGATGATGGTATAACAGTGTATCTGCCCTCAGATGATCATCTACAGGATGGCGAGTGGTCGTGCATGGACTAGAGAGCGGATAACCGAAGCTCAGAGTACCATTGTACATCCTCCTCCGCCCAGCTGCGATATAGAAAGAAATGCCCAGTCACAGCCAGAGCCTGAGGATTACGACAACGACAAGAAGAATAGTTTGACTTCAGGCCATTATTAGACAGCGGACTGGTATTGTCGTCTTAAGGCTGTGTTGACTACGATCCATTCGAGAGTATGACTTTCATGTACAGGTTACAGCATTAAAATGAATATTATGAAGGGGTTATAGAATCTCAAAGAGGAATTTTGATGTGGGGAAAAACAAAAAGATGACTCTACTGGCGGGTTTAATAGCTCGTATACTTGTACGAGAGCTGTAGACTCCAGAGTAAGTCTATGCAAGCGCGGACTAGGACATATTCTCAATAGGTGACCAATAAATCAAACATTGACAACCATGCCAGTGGTACTAGCCGAACGGTCTTAAAATCTCACATGAGCCAAATGATTTGAGCGCTTGAGCCTGTGATAGATCAAATGTCTCCTCAACTCGTTACTATACCACGGATATCCCTAATCACATCATCGTCTACCATTGTCATCTTGAATGACATGCACTACATATCTGTTTTTCGATAAAACATCAGAGACATTAGCTTGATTCAACCAATATTACTTCTCACATTTTCCTTATACACTCGTTTCTTTCGGTTACCTCGTGTTTAATATATCTAAAACGCCACTCAACGCGAAACACAAAATAGGGACTAAAACAGATTAGCGTACCGGTGATGTCACCGAATTTACATTTTGATCCCGAGTCGAACGAGTCACACCCGGACTTCCGAGTTCCTCCTTCATTGTTCTACTTCGGTTTTTTTTCTAGGATCATCGAGCCCTCCTCCTGTCAACTAACAAATGTTGATCCGAACCACTTTTATTATTGATTACTAGTTCTCGTTGCAGCACGGCATACGTGGTTTTTTTATCAAGTATTTCTTTGATACTTGTGCAACAAATTGTGTGACGTTGACCTATCAGGAAACTGGGCCACACATCTTTTAAAAATCGCCAGGAATTTAATTACACCTGCTCCGAGTCAGCGCTCAGTCCGCCACGTCCGCTTGACGACACTTTGGATCCGTTGATGGGTATAAACCCCTTGAGGCTGTGTATACGGAGAACTGGAGCATTGGCGGGCCTACCGCACATCCTGATTCGTGATTCATTAAAATCCAACTGTCTTACAACAAATCTGGAACAATCGCTGACTGGTACAACGATATTGTGGAAGCTGACACTAATCAAACAATTGCAGTGTTGACGGGATGCTTACCGTACTACTCGAAGTGATGGGCTTTGTGAGTTGTCATTTTCTCCTCTCCTCTCCTCTCATTATGAAGGCCAATGAATCTCAAGGATCTCCCCCACTCCGCAGGGAGAGGCGATGCGAATCTCGTCCTGATTGTCCCGAATTAACTTGTTATTCTGTACGTCTGTTGCTTGGCTGTTCTCTGTGTTGACTCAAGAACAAACTGCGTGAATATCTTGTGTTAGTGTCCTTGTCGGCTTTTCTTGGCCGATATGATTATGGGAAGAATTGAAGGGATCAACACCAATACGGTTACATGGAGACAAACATAGATTATCGCCCGGAGGCGCACTGGACTCCATCACATGCGACAGCGGTTTCATGAGCAGTGCCTCATCCCGCAACTACTCGTTACATCTTTCTATGTATTTGATTGACTCGTATTGACTCCTTATTCAAACCTATTATTATGAGTTTCGCTCAGTATAAAGACTCGAACCCTGAATCGTTATAATCATCATTCCAGTTCCCTTTTATTCCTCGTTTACAAACAACCTTCAACCTTAGCAACTTAATACCACCTACTGCGCCATGCAATTCACAGCAATTTTTGTTGCCCTCTTCTGTGTATTACTCTCGGAATGGCTTTACCGGTTCCCGCAGCTTCTACAACAGGTAAATACTTAAAGGATTTCCATTCCACAGCATCGATCGCTGACTTGAACACTATCTTAGCATCTGCCACTACAACTAGTAAACCACCTTTTGCATTGCCAACTGGTGGAACTACAAACTGCAATGTCCATTGCGACCCTGCTTTCCTTCGAGCAGCTGATGACGAAGATCCAGAAATTGGAGCACACTATCGTCGCGCTTGCCGTCGCTCTTGCTACAACAACTAATTCCAATTCCTCGGACCCCAGCCGTTCTTATTATTGATTTTTTTTTCTCTGTGTTCCGGTGGACTCCATTTTTCCCGACTTGTTAAATATTTTTTCGAGATTACGGTGCTAACATTCTTTCTGGATAAATTATTTTTGCTTTGATTTTTTCTCTCGATGTAATATGACAATGTAATATGTAGTCTATACCCGCCCTTTCTTATTTCCTCCCATTAATAGTTACTATCTACTACTACTCTGTCAATGGCAACCGTTTCCCAGTAGTATCATCATACTTGTTTTCGTTCCTTTTTCCTCTGTTTTTTTTTAATGAATGATCATCGTTCGTTTCCTTCAACTCCCAAGATAGTTATATTTAGCATCGCAGGAGATTGATGTATAAAGCTGATGTTAGTATCTGGTATATATATATATATTTATCTTTGTTGCCACTCTGGTTACGATATACAACCTGAGATACGCATTCCTCCTATTTCTCTAACACTTTTTTTTTTAGTCGTGGCATCGGGAAAATTCGTGCGGTACTAGGATAACAGAAAAAAAGGATCAGTCACAACGAATAGTAGTCGTCTATTTTTTTTTGTTAAACAACTATCACTGTTGTATATGTACGTGCCAACTCAAGAGTACATCTCACCTCGACTTCGTATACAAGAGAGATCAGATACTCATTGTTTTTGAACACGTACAAGCAATCAATATTCCAAAACATTTGATTGATGAATCGGATAGGTTTAGGGTGTCAAATAGTACTAGTATGCAGACTACTAGATAAGTACAGATGCTAAATTACAGATGCTAAAATCACAGCGACTGTTGAAAGGCGAGTTACTCGCTAGGGGTGCGAGGGCCCGGTGTTGTCACAACCTCAAGAGTACACCATTCATGAAGAATGGCGGAGCTTTACCGGTGAACATGGTGGTATCAAACTAAAGAGAAAATTTACACTGGTGTTGTATTAAATACTACTACCCGTTTCCCACACAGCCATGAGGCTGTCCCCACACTGTCCCAAGACAAGTTCGGTGTGACGGACTGATGTACGAGTACAATTAATGTCCAATTCACTCTTATTCGTTGTAGAGATAACACCACAGCATTACTGCCATTTTTGAAATACTGGTCCCAACAGTCGCCTCACATGCTGATACTGCACAAATCAGTGATGTGTTGGTCCTTAAATATTGAAACACCATGCATAAACTTCTCAAATTAGTACTATCTAAATTTGATGGATAGCTGTCTATACTAATCCAACTTGCCCCACACATCTTGCATTGAACACAGGACCTTTATAACCTCGGTCTACTGCTCTCCCAACTGAACTATGTTCCCTTTTTAAGCGCCCACTTTAATAATATGCAACACCAACCCAATATAATATATACTGAGCATAAGATAGATGGGTGCTGAGTGCTAAATAATAACCAGGTAATGACCGTGTGCTTTAATATATGGATCGTATCCCTCGGTGTCGATTCTCATTTAGATTGTGCAGAACTGTACAGACATACACATACACGTTGACGACCCTTTGGCAAGCAGAACTCTCACGTCAATTAATACATCACAGGATTACGACATGCGGTTGCCGCACAACGTTGGTTTACCAGCACTGATTGGGATATGCAAGTACGGCGACGAGAAAGCGATATTATAAATCATACAATGTACATTCAAGGCTCATAGGACAAAAGAAACAGGAGAGTAGTATATCAGAGCGACCGACGGCAAAACCAGGCCAGCATGTATACAAAAGACGATGAAACATATAATTCATATAACACGACAATGTTATGCATCTAGCCATTTAAGACCGCTCACCACGGAGACGCCTGGCGAGGGCGAGATCTTTAGGTTGGCTAGAAGGACATGGGTAAACAATGAGATGACAAGGAATATGAATAGACATACATAGTGACACGCTTAGCGTGAATAGCAGCCAAGTTAGTGTCTTCGAATAGAGAGACTAGGTAAGCCTCGGCAGCTTCCTGAAGAGCCATCACAGCAGATGACTGGAAACGGAGATCGGTCTAACAGCACACAGTCAATATGACTCGACCAAGTAACAAGTCAAAAAATGACATACCTTGAAGTCCTGAGCGATTTCACGGACAAGTCTCTGGAAGGGCAACTTCCTGATGAGCAGCTCAGTGGACTTTTGGTACCTCCTGATTTCACGAAGGGCGACGGTTCCGGGGCGGAACCTGTGAGGCTTCTTGACACCACCAGTGGCAGTCTAAAAAAGGAAAATGTCAGAACAATACAAGGTCATGACACTGCCACATCGCCAATGACGACGACGGCGGCAACAACGAGGAGCACAACATACCTGGGCTGTCTTCCTGGCGGCCTTGGTGGCGAGTTGTTTACGCGGGGCTTTGCCTGTTGGAGAGAATATGTCAGAAGGACAAGATGAAATTTGAAGTGTTAGTCATACGGACCTCCGGTGGATTTACGTGCGGTTTGCTGATAACAAGAAACGATGAGCACACTGTCTATGGGCAGAGAGCAAGAGATAGGGGGGATGGTGGAGTGTTGGTGCAAGAGAGGCTACAGTACCTTGGTGCGAGCCATTTGATATGATAAGTTTGGTGGAAGGTAGGTAGGAGGAGGTGGTGGACGAGAACAAGGAAGCGATAGAAAGGGCCAGAGAGTTGAAGAAATTGAGCCCCAGTTCCACGAAAAATATTCTCACGCTCGTACAAAAGCGCACGAGCCACTGCTTTCTGAGCGATTTTGACTCGGAAGATTGCTCCAGAACACATTTTCATTTTTATCACACTTTTCTCTCGGCGGTTGTCCTATCAAACTCAGCAAACCTCAATATACGATAAATTTACATCTGAATCCTTTTTATGGTCATTTTTGAAGAGGTGGAAGGTTGTAAACCAAAAGTGAACGATTGTAAGGCGGATGTTTGTCGAAGTCGCGAGACGGGAATTGGTGCTTACTTCGGCAAATGCCGAAACACTTGCAACGCAAAACAAATCCTGTGTCACGAATCCACTGTAACCTGGGTCTCCACCACGTCCCCACGTATTGTCTGACCACTGTTTTTGGTTTCTCATTTGAACCTCGGATTCCATTCGATTACCTTATTTTATGTTGTTACACAGCCAAAAGTGTCCAATTTTGGTTACAGAAAATAGCAAAACGGTATGGGAATACCCGCACATGACATGTAGTCCGTGCCAGAACGTGCGAGGTACATTCGGGAGAAATGGCCTCGTAACCTGCACCATCCTTATACTTCTCCGTGCTGGTCAAACATATACAAGGTATCCGAATCGGGTCCAACCGTGGACGGTGTGACATATGGTCACATACATTACTGACCTTTACTGACTACCCTAATGACTAACATTAACCTCCTAACGCACTAAGTCCTAGCCCCCAACACGCCGCGTGAGTTTATATTATATTCCGTGGTGGCTGAGCATGCTGGAGCCAGGTGGGCAGGACTCGTGGTACTGGGCAGTATTGATGTATATGTATTGTTGATCCTTCTTAATCCCGGCTGAAATGAATTCCGGATAGGTTATTAGTGGCAAGCCTTTCTAATGATATCTCGTAACGTCTATGACTGTACGATAGGAATATACATTATTAATAACCCGACCCAAATAAAGATTGATGCTAAAAATACAATCCTCTCTTCATTTCAAAATAGGTTGAATTCATTTATCTATCAATATGCTATCAATAGAGAAAAACCAGTTCTTTTGATTATCGTACAAACTATAGACCATATTTTACGAACGACTTAAAAAGTTAATGTAAGGTAAAAAAGAAAATAATGTCCCTTACATTAGTATCTAAATAGCCAGGAGTAATTATACACTGAGATAGATGACGGAAAGCGGAAAAGCACATGTTTTTAGAACAAAGGAGAAGAATGAAAGACCCCATCTCCCACACCACAAGTTATCCATACACCAGTGGTGCATCTGTCATTCGAGAAAATAAGATAATGTGTCGAAATAGAAAACAATGACACACGAGAAGTTGAGGTTGAACCCGAGGTTGTCGATGGCTGTAATAGAAGAGATGTTGTAATATAGTAGTGGTAGCAGGATATCCGGGAACACAGGTATCATACAGGTGCAACTCGGAATATATATGTGGGTATTGGTTGAGCCAATGTAACATCCCAGCTTGCAATGCCGTAAAAATCGGTCCGCAAGATACTGCGAATATTACAAATCCGCATTCTCCTGAAGAACGTTACAGAGATGGAGAATGAACTGCGGTCCATGAAAGTGGTGTGAGTTGCAATGGAATGGCCCAAGAGGTGTGAATGCCAGATGCGGGAATCGATGGGCGGAGCCAAAACGTAAGTAAGTCTTTAAGTAGGGCTAGATGTGATAAACCCATTTGGGTCGTTGCTCTCCCTTTTGCTCCCTTTTTTGCTCTCCTGTAAAACAGTTGAGCCTGTCGATCCGACGTTGTTCATCCCAGGAGTACCCGCACTACCTTCTGGTGCTATATCATCTGAAAAGGTACCAGGATATTTCGCATGGGCAGGAGGCATATGTTGTAATAATGTCTGTTGATGTGATATTATGGGTATATGGGGCTTATCGGAGGTGTGCAGTTTGCGAATTCGTTCGCCGTAAGAGCGAGAATGAGAACGACTCAACTCGGATGGAGGATGACGATGTTGTTGTTGAGATATGTGTTGAAGAATTTGCTCTGAATGACAGGGTTTGGAGGGAGGCGACGAATGAGGGATAGCAAGAGAGGGGGAATCTTCCTGCAGGGGGCCACATGTTTTAGAGGGGTCTTTGTCGACTGAAGTCATGTATTTCTTTTAAAGATAGTCCAATCCAGAACGAAATGCAAATAATGACGAACCTAGAGGAGTATTTTGTGGTGTACTTTTCAACGAGTCGTCATGAGAAGTCAAGCGTTGGTTGCGCAATCGTTTCTGCCGTTTATTAACGAGAAGGAAGGTAGCCACGATAGCAACAACAACGATGAACCCTACGAGGGATCCAGCGATAATTGGAGTAGATGAGGTCCTGTGCGGATGCGGTCTTCTTGTGGGAGAGGACGAAGGACCCATGTGAACCGAGGTGGTGGTCAGCAGACAACAGAGTGATCTGCAAATTTAGGCCCTCCAACTAGTGTTATCTCACCACAAGTCCCAGTCCGCACTTTGCACAAATTGAGGTCGTTGCTCATCGTTGGTAGTGAAATATTGGTGTAGAAGTGGTGGTGGTTCAGATTAACTTAGCCTTCCTTGGCATTGCCCTCATTATCCCAAGGCATCAGCTTGGCATTCCACACTTTCTCACTAAGCGCCTATTCAATTCTCACAGCTTTTAAAAACCATCGCCATTGTATTGGGTGATATACAAGACTTGCTATTTTCGAAGAATGGTATCAGCACATTGGTTTTCATCCTCATAACAAGGACAGTCAATGTTTTTGATGATTATGCTAAACGCTTGGGGTAAACCTAGACTTGCCACAAAGCAATTATATCAAGTATCGATGCCATAAAATCCACTAAGAATGTAAGGCAGTTGCTTATCATTAATTTGCACGTATCTACGAATTCACATCGAATAGGTTGAAGCCTCCGCCCAGCGCTCAGTGGGGGTATTCGGCTTTGTCAGGGAACTATTCCTCAGTGTGACATTCATTGAATCCCGTTACTTGATCATCACGCAAAACATCTAAAAATAGGATTGAACTGCAGAGTGGGGCAGCTTGCCGATCCTCTACGCGCCTAATACGAATACATGAGCTACTTCTGGGAAAGATAATGCCCCTACTCAGTACTCAACTCAATTATGCTTACCTGCTACAGTGCGATTCATGTTTTTGTTGGTAGACTTTTTTTATATAAGGAAGTACGCCGCTGGCTGGAACCTTGTCTATACCGATGACAAGAAACACTAGCTTAGACACGCCCGAAGATACACTGAACCCTTGTGTATTTCAGAGAACGTTGGAATACAAAAGCAAGAGTGTCTAATCTACTTTACTATTTTCTTATTCTTTATATATGTCCTTTCTTTATTCATGTCGTCATCCTCGTCATCCTCGTCATACTAATTATAACTGTTGTAAGCCTCAGGCTTACACTGGCATCGAAATTTACAAAACCTAAGAAATATGTTTGTCACCAATGCCCCAGTTCCATTTCAAATATACACCAAGGAGATAGATAAGAAATACTAATACAAATGAGATACGTATATCTTCAATTCTTACAAATTTGCCTTCCGTGATAACGTCCTTGTCCCAAGTGCGTCGTTTACAGCCTCCGCCAATCCGATCGGCTGTTCTTGTAGGATCTATGAGGTCGTAAGTTATCATTCGGCAAGATAAATTTCCACCTTAGGGCAATTTGAATCTCATACCATGTGACCACAGTCTTCTACCTTAGTCACGGAAGCTAGCGAACGTCCTTCCGACTTACTACTCATCGAGTCTTGAATGTAATCAGGACTAGAGAGATTATAAATTGAGTTTTAGAGGTATGTTTCCACTCAGATGATAAAGCAAACTTACACCAAATCATTCCTAGTGCCCCAAATAGCATGTATAGGCAACACTTTGCACAATTCATTCAATAGCATGACACCTTCAAAGTGAGGCTCCGTATCAGCGTATG
Source organism: Coprinus comatus (assembly GCA_034638255.1). Taxonomy (NCBI): domain Eukaryota; kingdom Fungi; phylum Basidiomycota; class Agaricomycetes; order Agaricales; family Agaricaceae; genus Coprinus; species Coprinus comatus. The sequence goes on from JAWPGT010000009.1 coordinate 885,297, forward strand.
ATTGTGCTTCCCGTTTCTTGTCGCATTTGAGCATTACACTGTCATCTGGTAACTCGTACAAACCATGGTCCTTCCGTTGCATAGCTGTTAGGAATGCGAATGGAGAATGCAGGAAGGAACGCCATACAACTAACGATTGAATAATACTTTTGTCCCAATACATCCACGGGAACCTCTTGGTGAAGTAACGTTGGGCATCCTCTCTGGAGTTCCAACGATCTTTCCGTATAGACGTGGTAGACACAGCAAAGTCCATTTGTTCCATACGTTCAGATAAATGTTCCTCAAAGAGTTCACGAGTAACAAGTGTTGCTTCTATCAAAACCAAAGAGGATATTTGCGTTTTGCAGATAGACAGGTTAACAGTCATGACTGCAGACGCCGTTAGTACTCTATGATACATGTTTAAAACAAATAGATACGGTCATAAAACGAGAAGAGCTTACGCTGTTGCCGCACCAGCAGAGTGACCACATAGGACTAGACGATGGCCTTGAACGTGAGGTGACCTGATGAATTGCACGACACCTGGTACCCAATCATACACAGCTATACGCAAACAATGTCATAGAGGGTGAGGGTGATAATGTAAATGTAAATGTACATACAAACAGTGTCTGTGCGCTCATTCAGCAGTTCTCTATTCATAACTCCAGCATCACCATGAGTTGGCCAATCAAACGTCCATGCCACTTTAAATCTGCCTTCCTGAAGGAGGTAATTAATAACAGGTTCCCATTGCTCTTTATCTAGATGAACAGTTCGCTAGCTGATTTAACCACACCGTGCACCAATATGCCTGGATCTACGTACGAGCACCAATACAGTGAAAGAAGAGTAACGTCAACAAATGGTCTTGGTTGCCCTGGTAACGTAATGGTGATTTATATCTCTTGGCAGTCATTTTGAGTGAGGGCCATGGTGATCCTTTACGAGGAGGGCAATCAAACGTGAAAGCGTCAATTTGGAGAGACATAGCGGTGTAGGTGCTGGTGGGTGATTGGTTGACCAGCACTCGTGAGAATGTATGACAGATATTGTTGATATCAATCATATGGATCGGAACTCTAAGTCTTCAAATCAACGTCCTGACAACTTCTCTTGTTAACTTTTCAAAGTACTTCATCGGTTTCCTCAGTCCTGAGTAGAGTAAGTGAGGTTATGCGGAAATACGCCTACGCCGAGATGGCCGGGAGTTAGTACAAGAGAGCATCCGATGGATGCCACTCTTATATCATAATTATTTCACTGGCGGTTTCCCTACATCATTGTATGATAAGTCCGACAGGTTATAATGAGTGTTCACCTTGTGGATCGGTATCGGCGATTCGGAAAGACCCATCAAAATGAATTATTATTTATTTACACTGTGCCATTGACTTGGTAATCTCCACTTAGATTCTCAAGTACTAGCAAATATTTATCCAAGCTTTACTTTACTCGTGAGCGTGGGTCTCAGAGTAAAGATTAGGTATGTCCTCGATAATCCAGTTAGATTATTGAGTCACCCACGCAGTGTTTATAAATTAGTATTGCACGATACAAATGACTCTACCTAATACCTTTGGGCACAAAGGGAAGTGGTTTTCCTAATGGAATCAATGAAACATAAATATCTAAGATCCAATCTCGGACGTCAATTAGTTATATCCGCACCAATACCCATTGCAATTTGAAAATCGAAGGGGCTGCACCTTTGGTGCAGTGTGTACTTATCTGGTAGGTTTTTTTTTATCCATGTCAAGCGCCGACAGTCTTACCGGGCATGATTCAATACCATTTCCCGGACCACCATCCTACCAATACGCTGTAGTTCATAGTGAGCGTTCACCGTTAATAACGGGTCTTTGCTATATATCCTTGAGATCTGAAATTCCTACTAAAGCTTTTACGATATCCATGACCTTGAAACCCGCTTACTATCAATCACTACTATTGTTGAATTTAATTTACAGCTGACAGAAGAATGTTCTGTCATTCTTCGATTTAAAGGATATATATATCTACTGCTACCCACAACGATGATGGCGAGTGATGAATTAGTTAAGCATAGATAGTTAGTGAATTAGATTAGATATTTACTACTACCAAATATAATTAGGTGTAATGTAATGCAGCCGTACGAGGTTTAATGTCGATATCGAATGGTTCAATATGGCTATTTCTTGATGAGTTCTGACGGAACGAGGCTTATAATTGGAGAAATATAATGATCTCACCTTGTAATTCCGGTAGTAAACTTTACCGCTGGCTCGCTCCCTGACTTACTCTTACATCCAAGGTCATCATCACACCCCGGATCTCCATTAATACTAGTACCTGATGGAATGGAAATATTATAATGGGATAATATTCCAGCCATATTTAACAACATCGATGTTTCAGCGAAATGTGTACCGGGACAAGCACGTCGACCAAATCCGAACACCCATTGTCGAGGGTCTGGTTGTGATTCATTGTCTGCGCCTGCTGTATTACATGGGTCCTTCAAAGAAGCTAAAAAGGAAGGTAGGAAACGAGAAGGGTCAAATGTGTTTGGATCTGGGTAGATCTCGGGATCATGCGTTATAGCCCTATTTTAATCACCAAAATGAAACCGAAGAAATAGTGAGCAATCAAAGTACCTAAGAGGAAAATGTATTATTTTGTACATACCATACGTTCCCAATCACAGTGGAGCCCTTAGGAATTCTATAGCCGTTGTACTCGTCATCTTCATTGACCTTATGTGGTAACGCTAGTTCATATGCAACAATCCAAAAATAAACACGTGCAATTCCTCAGTTTGAAGATTCTTCGAAAAAGCCAAGGAGTAACTTACCAATGTTACCGACAGGTGCGTAGCGCAGAACTTCCTTAAGCACTGCCTGAAGATATCTGAGCTGCCCAAGGTGTGATGGTTGGGGTAGATCTCTGCCACAGATCTCGTCAATCTCAGATTGTGCACAAGATTGAATTGTAGGGTGTAAGGCCATTAAGAGAATAAAAGATGTTACTGCCGAGACTGTCTGTAGCAAAAGTTAAGAGTAATGTCATTGAGTATCTATCTATGATCCGGGGCGGAGATGTTAGATGAGCAAACCCACCGTATCAGATGCACCAACATAAAGCCCTCCAGCACAATATCTGATTATATCTTCCTCTTCTTCGTTCACAGACTTTCGTTCTGAATGGCAGGAGTGTAACAAGGAGGACGTAAACGACTCGGAGTAGGCTCCAGAAGCCTATGACCCCAAGTTCAATAACTCGCACTAATAAAATTAATAAAGTACTCACGAGTTGCTTTTTTACCCATTGATGTGGTACATCAGATAAGTAACTCAATCGTTCTCTCCAAAGCTTCCCTTGCGTTTGAATTCGCCACACGGCAAAAACGAAGGAAGGTACCTCACTGTGTCGTAATACATGAATGAGAATTCGACCATGGTCTAGATTAAATATAATAATAACTCGCCAATTGGGTAATAGTCGACCAGCCACGACCCATTCGCCATCGTCATATCTGTGATCGTGGTAGTTTCTTCGGCAACGCGAACAAACGTATCATCAAGATCTTTGATTGAATATCCATAGGCCACTCTCATGATTACACCGACTGAATTTCTGATCAGATATATCAGCATCCAAGTCATACGTACTATTTCGATCAATCAGGTCATTTTGAAAAATTACGTACCTACGGATGTGTTGAATATATTTCTTTGGAGATTTGGCTAGACCTTCCAGTAAGATATTAAGCTCTTCTTGTAAAATATGAGTATAATTTTTCGTTGATTTTGGGCCGAGACCTTGTTGGATGAGTTTGCGATAGATTTTATGGCGAGGATTTTGGGAAGAGATGTTGAAAACTGTTTTTGAACGCCCACAGATCGTATGAGACATATATCTTTCAGGACGATCTGAATAAATGTGAGACCTTCTGTCGAGTAGATCTGAGACAGATTTTGCGTCGTTTAAGATGATTGTAGTGCGATTATAGACGCGAAAGGAGAGTATAGAGCCTAATCAGAAATGAAAATGTGAGAAACCATAGTATTGGTACTCTCATTCTTCTACCACACATCTACACATCGTTTGACTCACTTTTATACAGTTTGGACCAAGAACTATATGCCTTCCAAGGTTCTCTCTTTGGCAATGAGTTCCTCAAGCCAAAAAATAGTTGACCTTTCGGTCCGGGTGGAAGTGGTAGCGTTTTTGCTTTAAAAACGATTGAGATTTTATAGTAGTGAAGATAGAGAGCTAGGGTGAATAGTGTAGCTCCCGCCACATAGAAGCAAAGAGGCACAACCATCAGATGGAAGACGCTCAGAGGGACCTCATCCCTCTTATATACTTCCAAAAGTCGCTGAGGCTGTTAAACTCCTTTGTTCCTTGGGGAAGACTTCGATTTAAACATACAAAATTATAGCTCGGGTTCATTACTTATCAAAATGAACGACTACGCAATGGTCAAACATGACACCATATATAAGCTTCATTTGGGTCACAGTGTCAATAATAATTGTGGACGATAAGTCCGGATAACCCCGTGTCACGGTCAGTGAATATGAAAGATGCGATAATTACGAAAAAAAAATTGGTCCATTTGGGTTCGATTTAACAGACGACGGGAACTTATTTTGCCTCGTGCCAGTGGATGACTTGAAGTAGTAGTAGTAAGGGCCAAGAAAAACGGCTGCTGTGTCACCATTGAAGACAACAACGACACATTAGATATTTAGATCCGATTAAAAAGGGGTCAGCAGATCTAGGTAGGTGTGATATGGGGAAAGGGTTGGCACTTGTTAAATAGTTGAAAACCCTCTAGCTGAGTCATGGATATACGGTTATGGAAACTCCATCATCCGCGTTACTGTGTACTTAGTAGGAAATGTTTCAACTTAAACAACGAACCGTGTTGGTATCTATATCCTAGTTAGTAGTCGGAATAATCCCATCAGAGTAAACTGGCATGAAGTGAAGTACTAGTAATGCATCGGGAATATAGTATGTTTCAACCTCGCTTCTAGCACATCGGACAGGCCTTCCATCACCAAATCGAGTCAAGGATCTATCGGACTTTAAGGCCTCCCCCCATGAATATTGAACATACTCAACATGATAACGTCAAAGAGGATCGACAGACGGTCTAGTTGGCTCTAATATTCAACTTCTCCCGATACCACCCGCTGTGCGATGGGGATTAGGCTAGCCGATAAGAAATGTTTCGCCGAGGCTGTTGCAGCGTGGGCACTGGGAGGGTGTGGGTGAGCACAGGTGAGTATTTAAAGTGGGCCGTCCGTGCTGAAACACCCATTTCACGTCCGTTTCTGGACCCGGCCTAGTCCCGAATAGCCCGTTTTTGTCCGGTCATGAGGGATCTAGCCTAAAAATACCAAAAAAAAATCCCGAAAAAATGTTAATTTATTTGTATGCCCCCCCCCCCCCCCCCCCCCCCCCCCCCCTTTTTTTTTTTTAGAGCACTACTACCATTTGAGACCGCAAGTGTTAATACTCTACATGTGAATATTAGTAACTACCCATTTACGCGAACCAAGAATTTCCACTGCAGCCTTGATCTTGTCAGAAGATAAGGTCTAGAATACCGCAAAATCTTCTTTTGTAAGTGAGAAACCAATGGAAGTGATCCCTGTAGGTCTTGATGGAAGAGAGATGTGAGGTAAGAGTGAGGTCCCATAAGTGCAAACTGGGTAACCCGGGGAATATTGAGTGACATGCCGTCTGGGAACATGTCTTGAAAGCTTGGTGGTATTGCTGTAGCATCATTGTATGTACGATCATCTATGCCATGTCTGACCGCAAACGTAACAATAATAGGTGCAACTGTGTGAGACTGAATATTCTGACGGTGATCGATCAAATCAATATTCTATGCCAAATCTATTCTATATTCAAATATTCTGTACCCGTCAATACCCGATACTGGAGGTTCACACGCCAGTACCGGAGGGATTTTCATGAATATTGTGAGTTAATTTGGCAAAAACTATGAACGAAGGTTTAAGGCATTAGACGGGAATGCAGCAAGTCGAGATATTTTTGAGGGAAGGTGCTATTTATCGACTAGTACTAGGATCAAGCGCCGGGTAGCTCTCGATCCCAATCAAGTTCACTGAACTTGGGTACGTTTGCCATCTTCTCTTTAGCAAACTCATTCCAGGCCTTTAGAACAGCTTCGCAACTCCCTTGTTTCCCGCAGCAGGTCAACTTCTGCGACTTTAACGGGAAAGTCATCAAGAAACCTCGGACTCCATTTCCTAGGTGTTGGTATATTGAACGTGTTCGGTCATTGATAGCACAGCCGTTTGTTGTTGTACGATTAGAAAAGGAGGACCAAGGATACTTGGGATCTTTGAAGGTACAAACTTCGGAGGCAACAGCTGCCCATTTTTCGTGATATTCGAGCTATAAAAGAGTGAACTGTCAGGATAATGAAGCAAGAGGAGCAAACAATGTACCCAAGGAAGGATGATTGTTGTAGGGAGTGAATTAATGGTGATCATAAGGGGTTCTGTGATGACGAGTGGTGCAGCCAAATCTGCAAGGTCAAAATATTCATACTTTGTCGCGTATACTAAGACAGTCCTCGGATGTTGGTGTAGTTGCGCCCTATATTCGTTTGTTAGGAAGTTTTACTGATGAAACGCGTGAAACATACTTCATATGTAGTAGGCAAATGCTCATGACGGGGAAAACTTGGTATTCTTCAGCGGCATCAGCGAGCGAGGTCATTGTCCTAGTATCCTGCGAGTCTAACTCTGGATGGCGTTTGGGGTAAATGAATTGGAACAGTAATTCCAATATATAACCAGCTTGTTGCAGGTGGATAACTTGATCTTCTGCTTTGAATTCTGCTTTGGATTCTGGATAAGGGAAGGACCCAGTCGAGGTATCTATATTCTTTTGGTGTATTCGCAGCTGGAGACCATCGTTCGATTGGATGACGATCTCTGCGGACGGATCATTGACTGCGAAATGAATGAATTGTCGAGTTTGAGAGTAATTCTGGACTCACAAATCGTGGAGGGACGGATTTCAATGTGAGACACGGCGTCGTTGTCTGACTTGGTCATGAGGAGCAACAAAAAGGAATGAAGTTCACGAAACAGGTATGTAATATTCGATTATGTACAAAGTACGTGTTTAACGTCAATGGTCATTTGGGCCAAGCAAACGTACTGAATTTTGGAACCGTTGCCATCCTTTTCGTAGCAAATTCGCTCCAAATACCAAAGACTCTAGCACCCGGACACTCTTGTCGAGAGCAGCATATATCAGTCGACTTCAAGGGGAAAGTTGTCAACAATCCTCGAACTCCATTTCCAAGACGATGTTGTATTTTTCGGGCTCTCGTTGATATTTCCACAGTAACTTCCAAAGTGGTGGTGCGAGAGTTTATTCCAAGTTGTTGTTGAGTCTTCAAACACGCAGACCTCGCGGACAACGTCTGTCCATGCCTCATGATATCGTAGCTACAGAATAGGTCCTTAGCTATTAGTAGTCAAAGATATACTAAACATACCCAGGAAAGAACCATGTGTGTAGGAAGAGCAGCAACGGTGACTGTGAGTGATTCTTCGATAACAAGGGGGGCTGCAGTATCAGCCAAATCCTTAATTCCATGCTTCGTACTATACGCGAGAACCTCCCTCGGATGCATAGAAATACGGCTCCTGATTAATGATCCATATAAAATGAATTTTTGTTCTTGAAAATGATGTGGAAATTGACCTACTTCATGTGGAAACGACAGACAGCCATCGCAGGGAAAACTTCATACTTCTCAGCCGCTTCTGCCAATGACGCTAAGGTTCGGATGCTGCGAGAGTCCAATATAGGGTAATGCCGAGGGTAAATGAAACAAAACAACAGCTCTAGTATCTTTCCGGTTTCGGTGAGGTGAACAACTTCATCGCGAGTCTCGATTTCAGAAGGAGGAAAGGCTCCTGTTGTGGCTTCCAGATTTTTTCGATGTATACGTAGCTGAAGGCCATCGCTTGACTGAAATAGTACTTCCGCTGATTCATCGTTGACTGATTGTGAGTGAGTACAAAAACATTTAGTGCAAGGTTGGAAGAACATACAATCCTCCGAAAGTACTATTTCTGCTTTCGAGTTATCAGCGTCCATAGCTTACACTATGTGATTAGAAAGGGAGACAAGGGGACATGGATGATGCGAATTTGGAATGTACGGTGACCAAGTAGGTTACCGGGTTGCTTGTTCAATTCTTTAGTACTTAATTCAACACACATTCCGGCTCAGATAGAGAGGCATATTGTTGGCCCTTGTTCATTGGATAACCCGTTGGCTGGAGGGTTGGCTGAAGGGCACTTAAAGGGCTTTAGATAGGCCATTTGTTAACTTGATTCCAATAGAGACTGATGTCCGGTAACTCCCGAATCAAGCAAGTCCAAACACCACACGAGCCAGATGGACCGTATACACGCCGGCGACAACAAGACCAGCCCGCTCCCCTCAAGACATTCCGATGACAGTACGTATCGAATTGCTGCATAGACTATGTTTGAATCGCATGGGACGAGTACCAGCCAAGAACCAGCCAAATCACGGTAGAATTGGGTTGGATGGACAATTGGGTCGATGGATGACGATAATTTGATTGTGTCTGGCGCTGCGTTCATGCGATTCACATCACTGCTACAATGATCCTTGGACTTACGACGCTTGTTGTTGTGTAGGAATCGAACTTCAAGCGTTTCGTTGAGGTGGGCCGAGGTGTGTATTCCTTTCAATTATTTGAGAAATATTAGCAGCTCAATGATTCTGATTTTTTCTAGTTGTCCTCATTCAGAGTGGCCCTTCTGCCGGCAGGATCGCAGTCATTGCCGAAATCATTGACCACAACCGGGTCAGTTTGATATCCAACTACTATGGCGCCTGAGACCTTAAGCTGAACTTTTGGACAGGCAATCATCGATGGTCCCACGACTGGTGTCCCCCGTCAATCTTTCCCCTACAAGCACCTCCTCCTCACCCCCCTCAAACTTGCAACCCTCCCCCGTGCTGCCGGCTCAGGTGTGATCAAGAAGGTCGTCGAGAAGGAGGGTATCGTTGAGAAGTGGGACTCTTCTTCATGGGCACAAAAGAGATTGGCTAAGGAAAAGAGACAAGCGCTTGGCGACTTTGACCGCTTCAAGGTCATGTTGGCCAAGAAGCAGAGACGGGACGTTGTCCGAAAAGCCGTTAAGAAGGCATCCGCATGAGCGTACATTTGTATTCACACGTTATGTTCATGTTCATTCCATTCACTCATACACATGCGCATATGCTTACCTTGTTAGTTCTCGTGGAAGATTGTCACAGTTGATATATTGGGAATGCACTGCAAATATACATTATCCTCACCAAAAGTCCTCCATGTAATACAACATCCATCCTCTTAATAAGCAATATTGAGCGGAATTCAACAAGTCAGCTATGAGTACTAAATGTAACATGTGGCTGCCTGGCGCACCTTCTCGGTCACTGGCATTATCAAAAGGAACAAAATGAGCATGATTGATAATAATATCCTGGATTAAAGCGACTTCTTTTTACGACTATTTCTACTTTGGATCCCTTGATCACTTTCTTCGTGTTAAGTATTGTGTATGACCGACCATTTGTCTCCATCAAGTTCTTGTATGGTTTGGAATCCCGGATAAGTCTTTCTTCAGAAGCATTCATGATTCCGTGTAATATGTGTATGTAAGGAAACATTCATTCTAGTAGATAGAGCTTTCTTGTTGGGTGGAGGGGAGAAAGTGATTAAATGTAGAGTATTCACGCCCTTTCATTAATGTAGCTTATAGAGCGAACATACGAAGAGTTGACAGAATAGCTACGGATTCAAGTACAAACCACTAGCCAGAGCTATACTAATTCTTCTCTGAGATTGGGGGAATTGACTGAATATTTGTTTCCTACAGGCTCGGTGATTAATAATTTATCACTTGAACATGGCCGCCCTTTCCAGCTTCTATATTTGTGATCTTTTGAGCGTTTGTTATATGTTGATTTCCTTTGATATGAGTGATCTGCACCTTAGCTCCATCTGCGATACTTGCAGCGTGGAACCAAGATACACCCTTGTTTAACATCGTGGGCGGTGGTGAACGTGATTGAGTGGGTCCATTCGTTGTTTGATTTTTATTCGTACTATTGTTTGATCTTGGACATTGGCTTGCAGGGGGTGTATCAGAAGGAGGTGTTTGTGGGAATGGTGGAAATGACGAGGATGCTGTCGATTGCGAGAACGAAGAATGTTGTGTATCAGAGTACAACGGAGGTACTGAAGCTGAAGCCAAAGGTGAACTCGCCGAGTAAGCCATATCAGCCTGGATAGCAGACATGACAAGTGCAGGTGCCATCTGTGCCTTCTCGACTGCGCTTTCTATTTGGGAATTCATTTGATCTGTCGTCAACCGAACTTCGAGCAATGATTTGTACTACATCAGCCTCCAAGTAAGCATTTACAGCTAAAACGATGAAAAAGAAACGAGGAAGAAAACCGAAAACTGACATTGAACCTCTTGGTAGTTTCTTTGAATTTGTTTTTACATTGTGTAACAATCTCGGCATCTGGGACATGGTAGAATATCCTTTTCCACGTAGATTTTCTTTTCTTAGAATGTGTTACAACCTTGTGTTGGATGTATTCTAGATCCCTTTCATAGATTATCAGTTAATGTAATGAGGTATATATTTCCAAGAGAGATACGCACTTGACAAGCTGCTCGATATCCATCTTAAACCGCTCCGAGAGTTCCAAATCAGGATGTTTCCTCCTATCGGTACGCTCTACTATATCTTTCATAGTCTCACAAGCCATTGTCCCAACTTCTATAAAGCCCTCTTTATTGGATTTTATCTCCTAATGCATAGTGTTAACAAACAATTAGTCATATTTTTGGATACTACGATCGCATACCATAGATATCTCGAGGAGTCTGATGGCCATTTCGGCAGCGGTACCTATCAAAGGTATTGGAACAAATTGTGCGCATTCTTTCAAGATTATGAAAGCACGTATTCCGACAGTGTTGGCTAGTAGAGTTGTTTTTAAAGAGAGGATAGATAGAAGAAGTGAGAGAGCTCAATTACCTGTTGACATGATCTATGAAGGTTGTTTTAGGGTAGACAAATGATTCAAAGTACGATGTTTTGGTGTTTAGATAGATGAGTATGAGAGTATGGCAGTGTACTTGTCATGCGCCATCCCATGGAAAATATATACAGCATTTAGCGCTATTATAGCGCTGAGGAAGGGTCTAAAATGACCTGTTTGGAAAAACACGTTTTTGATCTTGACAATAATTTTGATGATGCCAACAAATTCACCAGTTATTTTACGGTTTAATTATGTGAAAGCTCTCCTGAAAAAAGACCATGTTGCTTATAGTGTCACGTCAACAACTGTGTTAGTTTGGATTGGAGTGAGTTATCAATGTCTTTTGAAGATCGCTTAGTATCCTTGGGTTTGATGTATGATGTATGGCAATTACTGGTAGTGCCTCGTGTTCCCTAGGAAGCCTTTCCGATTTTTCGCCCCTTAGTATTCCTGATTCATTTAATAAACCATCACGATGAAATTCAGACCTAATATTGTAGTTATACATTTACTACTACTCAAACAGTCTGCTGGAACTTGGCCCTTGCGACGGAAGAGCACACATGGAACATGCTGGGTCACGTTTCTTCATTTTGCTAATACGAGGTGCATCTGATGGAGAGCCACTCAGGAGCCAGTGCCACTTGATTTCGAGTTCACGCCAATCTTCAAAACCTTCACTAGACGTTGGGGAAATACAATTAACAAACGGAATCATTAGTAGCTTTGAGTGGTTAACCCACGACCTTCGATAGTCGAAATGGGATGTAGAACTGGAACCCTACTCATCTAAAGCCAGTTTAACATATAAGAATGTGATTGATTTATTATATACCTAAAATATAGTATACATAGAGCGTTTGGTTAAGAAGAAAAGTCCCATAATGCTGACAACATATATCATAACATAGACTGTACTAGTAATTTACCAGAGAAAGATTGCGAGGACAAAAACGAGGATACCAAAAGACTGTATAACATCTTCAGCGACCTCCGATGGTCCATATCTTTTTGAAATCCAGGTGGACATCCCCCTTCTTCACTTTAATATTAAAGGTCTTATTCTTCACTCGTGACCCCTGTTGGGGCATTTGGTCCATTGTAGCCCCTTGGATTAAACTGTTAATGGTACTATGTAGACTTTCAGGGTATTGTTGGTTTGGACGAGGGAGTGCCACTGGAGGTAGTGGTGGGAGTAAATCATCCAGGCAAATTGATGGTCTTGGTGGATTGAAGTAGGATTGGGTGTATGACGGAAGTTGAGGAGCCGAACCCGAATACGAACCCGAAGATGAACTTGCTGAGTGGGCCATCTCAGCCTGGAGAGCAGACACAGCAAGCGCAGGTGCCATTTGTGCCTTCTCGACTGCTCTTTCTATTTGGGAATTCATTTGATCTGTCGTCAGCCGAACTTCGAGCATTGATTGGTGCTACAGAGTCCAAGTAAGCCTTTCACAAGTCAAACAATAAGGAAACGAGGAATAAAACTGACATTGAACCTTTTGGTAGTCTCTTCGAATTTGTTTTTACATTGTGTAACGACCTCGGCGTCTGGAACATGGTAAAATATCCTCTTCCATGCAGACTTTCGTTTGTTAGAATGCGTTATAACTGTGTGTTGGATATATTGCAAATCCCTTTTACCGATCGTCAGTTGATGTATTAAGATGTGGTATATTCAAGAGAGATACTTACTTGGTGATTTGCTCTATATCCCTTTTAAACTGTTCTGAGATTGCCAGATCAGGGTGTTTCCTCCTGTCAGTGCGTTCGACAATATCTTTCATCGTCTCACACGCCATCGTGCCAACTTCGATAAATCCTTCCCGGTTAGATTTGATCTCCTATACATAGGTGAGCAAGAATAGCCATGATTTGAGTAGTAAGAAATCACAAACCATAGAGATCTCGAGGAGCCTGATGGCTATTTCGGCGGCGGTACCTATCAGAGGTATCGGAACGAATTGTGCGCATTCTTTCAAGATTTCGAAAGCTTGCAGCCCCACAGTTGTAGCTGGTAGATATTTCTAAGTAGAGAGAGTGGAAAATAAGAGCAGGCCCAATCACCTGTCGACATAATCAGTCAACGTTGTTCGTTGTTTGGGTGGATGTATGAGTGTGTGGTTCAAGTTATGGGGCTTTTGGGATAGCTGTGGGTGTGTGCAAGTATGGGTGTGAGTATACAAGTACGGGAATGCGTTTGCAATGCGCCATGGAGGCTATATACAGTCATTTAGCGCTAAGGAAATCGAGACAACTAACAGTGACCTATTTTGGGAACAACACGTTTTTTCGTTGTTTTTTTGATCTTGACAACCACTTTGATGATGACCACAAACAACACAAACGACACTCTGCGAGGACACATCCAGCAACTGTTGTTTAATTATGCGAAAATTCACTTGACAACAGATTATATTGCTTATACTGAAAGCCTTTTCAACAAGGTCAGTTATGAATTCAACGGTCACTTGGCTTGAACATTGATATGTGATAAGCAGATAATGCCTCGTGTTCTCCAGGAGGTCGCGCTGATTGACCCAACTTCCTTCACCCTGACTCCTGACCCATTCGACACGCTGTACAAGATCCATCACATTGATCAACTGTCGAAATATGAAGATAAATTCAAACCTAATACTGTGGCTACACAATTGCTTAAACAACATCTACGAGCACGCGACGGAAGGGCGCGAACGGAACGCGTTGTACATCCGGATGGAGGTATTGCGTCATTCAGGGCGCATATAGCCAACCTAATATGTGTCCCCTTCTACTCGCATAGAACCAGTCCTCCCAATCGCAAAGCCATTGAGCCTGCTCTCTCCCGTCGTTCCAGGAGAAATGGGCGTACCACGCAGAATTCAGGATTCCTTCAAAGCCTTCCGCATACATGTGAAGAATATCTGTTGCAAAGCCACATCAAACCACTGCAGGTTGATCCTGTACAAGAATCTGATATCGATACCCCATATGAGAAATCACTGTGAGCTCTTAGCTTTTTCATTGCATTGCATTGTCCAACACGCCACTGACACGTTTCTCTAGCAAGGTCCATTGGGTTATTAAGAAAGAAGAGCACGGCGAAGTACGGGGTTTATTGAAACATGTGGCGGACATGCGTCGTCCACAACCTAACCGACCTCATTCAGTATTGGATCCTTTCCTAAAAGAGGATGTGCATCTGATGGTGCTACCACTACTCACTCCCGAGTTCACGCCGATATTTCCTAGGAAGCGTCGCCTAGGCACCGGGAAATACAATCAAACAAACAATGCCATTGGCTTTGAACAATTGGAACACGTCCTTACAAAAGTTAAAATAGATTCGGATGATGAGACAAACGCAAATCTGGAAGTCGTCAATGGTTGGCGTGAGTAGTATATTCTCTTGACACTAAACCGAGTGCTGATGATACTCATCAAAAGATGCCTTCAACATCTCATCTCCCTCGTCTTTGCCTACTCCTACCTCAAGTCAGGAAGGGATCGGATTGACCAATTATTTTTAGACGATTCTCCCCCTACTGAACCTCTCTCGATGTTTATGCTTGAGAATATGGGTACCCTCAATCTTATCAATTGCATGCGCTATACACTGAGATTCCCCTTTGGCAGATGAGGTTGAAATGCCTCGCTCAAGGCGGATTGGCGGTACATACGGTATAAAACCGCATATATTACAAGGAGAAAGGTTGCTTTTTTACAGCTTATTTTTTTCGAGTTTTGACAATTTATGTTTTGAATAAATAGCCTTGCGACGTTCTTGCCTAAAGTTCTCGGAAATAACACACCAACCCCTCTGGTTGATCTTCCTACGAGACAACGTAGTCCCGATTCCATGCTTGGCCAGGCATCGCATATTGACGAGTACAGTACTTATGGAGGTGATTGGAATGATTTCGATTCCGATATTTCACAATTCTTTTTGAATGAGGATCCTCGGGATATCATCATGAAGGCGAAACTGACCGAGGATAAGAGTCTAACATTTATGCAAGGGAAGCACGATATAAACAACGTCTCTGACTTTTATGTCCAATATTGATTTCCCAACAGTTCCTGATTTACCTCCTCCCAATCTTCATGGACCTTCTCTGATCGGGACACCAACGACATTACAAGACCTACTTTCTGTACCTCATAATATGGAACTTCTACGAGACAAAGGCATGCCCTTCCGTCGTCCATTAAAGAGAGCAACAGGCGAATCGGCTCTTCGACTCTCCCTTTCATGGGTGTCAGAATATGTGTCCCTTCTATTTCGTGCCTTGGCTGACAACAACCATCTATATCATCCAGGACCTTCACTACTGATGCTCGTCTGCCATCACATGAAGAAATTATCAGAGTTTCTGAACTCTTGCCCATGAATATGACCCTACTAGAGATAGATGAGCTGGTGGACCGTAGTATCGGCGGCGACTCTGGCGAAGGATTGAGAAGCAACAGAGTTCATCTGGCTGACCAAGGTCAAGAGATCATTGATATTATAGAAGCATGGGATATAAGGCTCGGACCGTATATCGCCCTTTCTAGAAAAGACAGAAGACTTCGGGAGGGATCGCAACATCCTCCGGACCACCCATTTGAGTATAACTCGAACCGATCAATTACTATAGAAAATGAAAACACTAGCGATAACATGCATTTCGCTAATCTCGAGGAACATGAGATCTATGAGCCGTCTGTGATGAACTTCGAGGATTTGATTGATACCAAAATTTTCTGTGACCAAGATCCAGTGAAGCACTCCACCCTGATCATATGTTTTTTCTCTGTTAATCTCCTTGATCATTGTATAGATCTCTGTTCCTGACCCATATTTAACCAATAGTGACTCACCGTATGGTATGAACGATGACAAGACGATGACTGACAGCACATACCTATTGGACACCACGTCATCAACTGTGGTTAATAACTCATACACGGGTCGTGGAGGGTTACCGGGAGAAGGAACCGGAAATGCGGCGATAGTCGAATCAATCTCACAGACAGAGCGCTTGTTGAGTTTTGCAAAACTGCGAGCAAAAAGCCTCATTATACAACCCCCACTCATAAAATCTATATCCGATACTAACCGTCAACCTCCAAAACCAGATTCAGCTACAAAAACTCCTGAAAATGACCTATCTGCGGTACTGACGGACCCAACCACTTTGCAACTTCCAGACTCCCATCGGAAGATATATCATCATCGGTACATGGCATCCTTGGATTTTGTACAACGTCAATCTATTGTTCGGGCTCTTAGAGGACCTCATTGCCAAGTTGATATAGCAGAAAGAACCTCTCTTGGTGGGGTGGATATAATCATTGACCCTTTTTCCGCCATTATAATAGCATCCTTGTTCACACTTCCGGCACGATGTAAACAGCTCGTTGATCGTATATGGGATTCATCTTGGCGCTTCGGGAATATACTTGTCATTCTGGAAGCTTACCCGGGCTCGCGGGCGTTGAAACCGATCAAGGCGACTTCGGATGTACCAAGTATATCGGCTTATACTGCACCTATACTAAAGGCTATCAGAAAATTGCGACGCGATGTGATCATTGGGGAGGCTTATGAGAACAAATGTACTGAAACGAAAGTACAGTATGCATTTGCTGATGATGTGGGGGACACGGCGAAGTTCGTGAGGTATTTTGGAGATTTGGCTGAAGAGAGAGATGTTACTAATGGTATCCTATGGGGTGACCGAGAATGGTTGGAATGGGATATGTCTTTGGTTCGTTGGTTCTCTCTTTTCTTCCACTTTTTCGTAGTTCTTGACGACGAGATTTTGTGTTATGAATAGGATGAAGAAAGTTTGTCCTTGCTCAAAGGAATGAATCGGATGTCTGCAACTATTCTTTTGTGTAAAGCAAGCGCTGAAGAAATTCTCGATATGCCTCCTGAAGAACGAATCGATGTGTTTGCGTCCTTGATTGGGGTCCGGGCTGTGGTATGTTTTTGTGGGGAAAATGTTATCACGACTGTTGTACTGACGCGTCTTTAAGGAATTACTGAATGCAGATATAGCAGAACGTTTTCAACACATGGGTTCTAATGAAATGGTGGATGTACAGGACAGTGCTGATTCCTTGACCTCGTACTAAACAACGAACTATGATTATAATCATCATTGTCGGATACTAACTTGAACTGGGGAATACAAAAAAGTGCTGATATCAATGCTCTATGATTTATCCGAAACTATTGCATACATGGGAGCATCGTCCGTTTATGAAATTCATACAATCTCAAAACCTAATTGTTGCCATGAATCCGCTGCACAAGGGAACTTATTACAAAATTCCTTGACACGCTCTTTAGTGAGTTGTTGAAATTCTTCACAAAAGAGTTCTGTGTCAGTCCATGGTTGAGTTCTTTGCAGCTCCGTGATATGTTCCTCTATGGCAAGCAAACGACGAATATCAGCCACATCTTGTGGCTCTTTCTTTTGTTTGTGCGTTTCGGGGGCTTTCTTGTGATCATCCCATCCTTGTAATTTATGGAGTAACAACAAGGAAAATGGAACTACGGGGAACCCATTTTTTGTCTGGATGCGGTTGTGAAGAGAGGGTACTAAGGGCATGTTGGTGTCAAGCGGCGTAAGTGGACCATCAAAATTTCTGACAGTTGGACTTTCGGGTGATTTAGAAGGCGAGGAAATGGGAGAGAGATATGGGAGGTATATGGTTCCTGGAAGTAAGATATCAACCTTGCAAGATGGTCCGAGATATTCCTGACGATAATGCAATATACGGAAGGTGGCATTAGGATCGCGAGGGAGTGTGAGGAAAAAGCGACGAGGGTTAGTGTCAAGAATGAGTTTCTTGATTTCTTCAGCTGTTCGCTTCGGCTTGTTTGGGTTTGAAGAGGGTGGTTCAAGCACGAGGAGGTCGGCATCCTGACCAATGATGGGTATAAGACATTGGGTACGTGGCATGAGGGTGTTGGTGACATGATGTTACTAACCTTCGGACAACGTGTACTACCATACAGCTTGCATGCAAGACTACCAAATATTGCGCAAAAAAGCCCGTGGTCTTGGAGGATGGAAATTGTATCACGCGCAGCAGAGGTAACCAGATCATAATGTCTCGTTTGACGTTCCCTCTTCACGCGAGCCTTCTGCCCTTTGCCTTTTGGCTTTTGAAGCGCCCCTTTGGTTTCTCCTTCTCCGTCGTTTTCTTCGCCTTCGCCTTCTTGTTCATCCTCATTATCATTCGTTATAGTCAAAGTTTCGGTTGAGGCCCTTGTCCGTTCAGAAACATGTGTTGAAACTCCAATTGTATTGGTGATCATCCCTGGAGAAGCTGTGGCCTCACTTCCAGGTAGCACGTTGTCGTTGACAGTAGTAAGCGTAGCTTTGGCGGTAACAACCCTCTTATTCTTCCGTCTCTTGTATTGCGCTGGTTTCACTTCTGGTGTGGGAATGGCTTGTTTTGAAATAGAGGATGTAGACGCGATAGGTTTGGGAACCATCTCGGTCTGGTTCGAAACATTACTAGTGGCAGTTCCCGGCGTTCGCTTGGTTCCAACTACTTCAGGTGATTTGGTTGTAGGTTTTCGAGGAGTTCGAGCTTTCTTCGAGGATGTCGTGGATGCTGGAGTAAATCCTTGCATGGTTGAAACTGCGGTTGATGACATGGCTGGGATGAAGGATGGGCAACCGGCAGCGCCGAGCGGCGAGATGAGTTATATGAGGACACTGTATTTTTGGATCAGCGAGCCTACACGTGACCTTCGGCCGTATCCATGACCAGCCCATGGCCCGGAATCTTAAAGTACCAGAATCATGAACAAGTAGGTGTTAATATTGATGATAAATGCAGGATTTAAAGAATTTACCGTGCTTCACATGGTGAGGGCATTTGATACCAAGGCTAAATTGACTGCATACCTGGATCAAATTCTGAAGGGTTAACATATTTGGAGAGAGATATAATTGCGGATATCATGATGGAGTACAGGAAACAATTAGTACAGGACATGAAAAGAGAAGAGTAATTTAGGATAGGTTTTACAAATCAATAAATAACCTATTACCATCACTGCGGTGCAGGGGACATACTTCAAGCTTCATTGCTAGGTACTAGATACATCGGTTGCTCCACTGTCCAATTGACTCTCATGGGACTCAGGAGTCGGTAGAGGTAATCTCAGTAGTATTCTCAACTTAAGTCACTCACTTCACTGCCTATAGTAACGGTAGATGTGAATTGACGATTATTCTAGTTGAGATCCGCCATCTTCCAGGGGTTGTGTAACCGGTCTTAGGGTTACAAGTAGGTGATATTCTTACACGTAGTCGAACAGCAGCTGATTCTGTACGGTCTCTGTATTTCAGAGTCGAAAAGGTAAGAATTAATTACATCATAACTAGGTCCAACGTCTTATAAAGGGCGTTGGACAAATAAGAATAAACTTTCAAAAATTGAAACATGACAGATGACGTATTAGGACATCTACCCGTTACAGGTTGCTTACACACTTTCGGAGTTCTTGCATTTTGAACCCCGATGGCATCATCCGGGTCCCACAAGGTACTTCTTCTGCGAAAGGGATGCCGAAAATCAATACTATATAACCTATAACTTGAAGTTCCTCGTGATGGCTTGTATGCAACCATTTTTCCCAAATTTCGCCATTACGAAGTCAGGTTTAAGAAAACAACATAACGAATTCGGCAATTGTATTTATATGTGTACATTACAAAAGGAGATTGATAAACAAGCAGTGTTTATTCTACCGATAAACCCGAGCATTGAGGAGCTGTGAATCGAGGAGTGAAAGCGTATATATCAGTTAGAGCGGTCTGCGCGAGTCTATTTTACTTCCTTGCCATTTGGATAAACTGCCGATGTCTAATGACCAATGAAGACATCTTTATTTTCTACTAGATTGGCCTCGTTCATAGTTGAAGCTGCAAAGCTGTTCGGGTCAACCCCGCAGAGGAAACCATTCTCTTTCTCAAGACAGCATAACATTGGACTCTGTAACTTCACATACCTAGAAAATCTACCTCCTTTATTCAGTCAGCCTAACACCCAGCCCCGTCACTGTTCTAGGAGGAATCACATGTTTTTAATGGCTACAAGAGTTCCGCAGAAATCTCACAGGTGTATTACACGATACCAACATCTATCAACAACACAAGCGCCTTCGAAATCATTATTCCACTTTTTTTCCGGCTTTCTCATATATTAATGGTAGGTGGGAACTCACACGGCCAAGCCTATACCAATTATCGTTGTTATTACAACTTTATTTATCACCGTAGTTCCCTGGGGTGCAAGCTGTCTGGCTTAGACATCACAGAGAGCACAAGTTTACTCTCAAAAGTTCAAGATCCTTCCGACAAGCCACCATTGTCCAGGGTATCACTATTGACTGTTTTTGGATTTACGAACATGTTCAAATCCCAACGTCTCTCTGTTGGTTCAAAATACATGTCTAGCAGATTTTTCAAGAATATGGGAGGCGCTAATGAAATATATCTGGGTAGCAAGTACAGGAAAATCAAATGGTAGTTCTATATAGCATGCAAGAGACCCGACACGACATCGCGAATGAGCGACTTGTGCGGTTGGTGAACATGGTCACTAGTCTGATCAATCGTGTGCGGACCATATACAAATGTAGTGGGGGCAAATCCAAACTCCTTGGGTAGTGTGAGATTCTAATACGCTCGTCAATCATACTCTGATCTAATCACTAGTAATTACACTTACCAGTTCTCCAGCAAGTACTCGAATCTTCAAGAAGTAAAGAGTGCGTCAGCGAACATCATCCGGCTACTTTCACTTAACTACTTACCATGGAGAAGTGGTGGACACAATGAAGATTCGTAAACCACAACTTAATAAATCAAATTTGTGAATAAGAATATACCAATGTAAGTTCAGGCCTTACCTCCCGTCCAAACGACGACTGGAATTGGTGTACATTCGGCGTAATGGCCTTAAGTGTTACAGGAAGATTCATGTTTGCCTTAGGAACAGCATTATCGAGCTGTTCAACGGCTTCAAGGAAAGCTTCCTTGGCGCCAGCACGGCTAGACTCAATTGAGGTATTCGGGACTGCATTATCGTAGGAAAGCGTATAAGGTGGGGGCTGCGACAAGCAAGATGTAAGCAACACAAAGTGTTCGTGAGCATGACGCAGATGTCTGCCTATTAAAAAATATTATTACGGACATGGAAAGGCTCAGATCATGAACCATGAACATACCGATTGTTGAGCCTATCAAATACTTTGAGCTCGTTGTGAGTTGTTCATCCGATGCGAGATGGTTGTCCAAAAGGTCAACCGCCTGAAGAAGAACTGTTCTAGCGAGCACCAGTTGCTGGAGGTGGATATCGTTCATAGTAGGAGTCTAGGAAAGTATACAATTCCAGGATGCTGAGAAAGAATGAACCGTTGGCTTATTTATACGAATACAGCATGTAAGATATGCACTTGGTCTAACCAAAGTAACCTAATTTCGTAAATTCATGCTGCTTTGAGTTCGTACTAGAAGCTAATTGGGGGCACAGGGCATCAGAATTGCAGTTTCTTGTTCCATTGGAAGGTCAACATTCGGTTCACCAACACCTGACCAACACTCTTGACATTTATGTCTATTTAAGCATCAGAAGCAAAGTGAGTCATCTCTTGTTCTGTCGCAAATGGATGATAAAACAAGCCGATATCCACGAGAAAAAAAATCGCTTTGTGCTGTCTCTCTTTAGTATAATCTTATGCTCGACTCTCAGAGGTAGAGATATGCTACTTTGTTGGGGACTGTGCTTTAGGCACCTTCAGTGCTTGGGAGTTCCAAGAAAAAAGTGTATCAAGGAATCATAGTGTCTGTCAAGGAAAATCGGCACCCAAATAACAGTTGACTGTCCGCGAGTCACTATTAATAGTACCACTAAAGCCGCTACTTTATATTGCATCTCCTCGGGCTAGAGAAAACTAGAGCGTCCTTTGGTTTAAGTGACAGATATGTAAATATTAGGCGCGAGCTTCAATCTCTTTGATCATCCTTTCAACATATTACCCAGAATTATTTCACCTTTTGTACAGAGAGTAGGTAATTCAAACCAAGGCATCAGGCGAGGGGACGTTCTCTAATGTCTTCTGCCACTTGGACGGATGGTGGTAAAAATAGTCATGCAAACAATAACCCAATGTGAAATAAGACGCCCATGCCATATTACGCGGTACGTTGGTGCCAGTACTAGAATTAGTACCTTGATGGGTTTAGTGGGAGGGTTCAGGTATGTTTTCTGTTTCTACTACATTACACCGTGACAATTGGTAATCGGAAGTTAAACTTCTAACATCTTAGAGAAGGAAGTACTATATGTACCGCATATGTACATGATGGCAATCCATAGTATTTAAGAACTGGTATTGTGGAGGTTAAGCGCAAGCAGAGGCATCGGTACCTAAAGCATCATTAATATGGGGTAATTCCAATTTTCATCACATTCCTCTTTCCGTCGCTTGAAAAGTTCGTCATTTTCTGCCCTCTGGCACCTCGCGAGTTCAATTCTTGTTAATGAAGATGGTGTTTTTGATGGTTGGTTGAATGATCTAGTTGTTCTTCAATTTTTTGATCATCCAGTGTATTGGTAGGTGGGGTTATTTCGTTGTTGGACGCGGATGGGGGAGGTAAAATGATAGGTGAATGTTCATGCATGCGTTGTAATCCAGTTTCAGAATCATTAGGTGAAAGGTCATGACCTTCCACCAAATTCATTTCATCTAGAACAACCTCACGGATGACGACGTCCTTACCTTCAACCTCGTCGTAATCTAGTAAAGTCTTAAGTACGGTACTAGAGTGTAATTATTACGGTTGTACTTGCCATCTATAATTATATTTCTCTTATTTGTTTCTACCTGTCTTGACCCTTTACCAGAGGACCATATCGCTTCTGATTTCTTGTTGAAACCATCAGTCAGGTCCCACAAGTCCTCCAAATCTGGTCTACCAGTACCAAGAAGACGATAAGCAATAAAATTACCACTGATATATGGAATATAGAGGAGTTCTTTGGGGCAGGGGGCCCTACATCTTGATAAGAGAGACTTATGAAGGCCGAATGACGTCCGTGGGATTCGGATATACTCTTCTGTAGCAGCGACAATTTCTTTCAGTGTTGCTTTAATGAGAGGTAATAATGCGTCTGGCATAAATGTCCGTTGCAAAAGATGCGTTGTGAAGGTGAAAACATTCTCTAGCGAGTGTGTGCCAATGAGGCGCTGCGAAGCAAGGCGTTCAACTATTTGGAGGAAGCGTTCAGCGGAATCTATGATGTAATTCAATTATATCAGAGCGAGAGCGTTGAACTAGTCAAAAAGACGAACCATTGGTATACCAGCATTTATCGCAGGGTTGAAGGAGTATACCTATTGTCCTTGCATGCCGGTGGATTTTCACGTCTGTATGATCCATATAGGGAAATACCGTGTTGAATATTTTGATTAAGTGTGCACATAGATGGTTTGAATGGAGTCCTTTACTTATTTCCTCGCAAAGATCATAGATAATATTGGAGTGACCCAGTTGATAATGCTTGCACAATTGAACCAAAATTGTAGTCATTTGTTCCAAACCCGATCCGCTTTTATCCCATCTCCATTGATTGTGAGGGAGTACATGGGAGGCAGCAATACCTGCAGCACTTCCAGACATCCGCATATTTCTTGAATCCACAATCGCATTACTGATGGAATTTAAGAGTTCTGCATAAAAAAAAAAATGAGTAGATTGAGAAAAAATGGACTATTCAATGTTTCTGTACCTAAAAGATTAGTGGACTCTACACGTAGAATGTTGTAGATATCACTGGACTTCAGCCATTCGCAGTGGTGGAAGGTACTACCACCTTTTCCTGTCTTTAATATATCCCACACATCCTTGAAAATGCCTCTAAGTCTATGTTCCTAATCGTCACGGAGCTATTGGGAATGAACTCTGCGGTAAAACACGACAGAGTAGAAAATCCAAACGATGCCCAGATAGTATCCACAGCCGGAAGTTTATCTTGTCCTTCCGAATATTCACGGCATACATCAACAATTGTAGATGTGAAACATTGATATGTCATTAGCACAATATCCTTGTTTTGTTTAAACTCCCTGGCCACCCAAGTCAATGCAGGATAAATTGATTTTTCCGCTTTGTATGTCTCCATCCACCAGTCGTCATAACCAGTCCAACTATCAATTACGCTAAATGGCAAAAAGAGACGAGGTTTCTCTCTGTTGGATAAAATAGATGAGATCAGGTGTAGGATAGAGCGAAGGAGAGAGTGAACAAGCCAAGCCTGTGGAGATCGATATGGACAAAGTACAGGATGGAGCGGTTCGTCAGAAGGGTCATTCAACCTGAACTCGGGTTTCTTGTAATCCGCCAGCCATAGAATTTGGAATGCTGGCAAAAAGGAAGTAATGAGAATAAACAAAGCCGAGATGGCCACAAGAACCGTTACAGGGATAGCTGCAAGAGTTCCGGACCCCCATTGCGATACCAGAAAGCCAGCAAAGAATATGAATAGCGCAATCATCAGAAGAATTGGCAACATGTTGAGAAGTGTAATAACTCCCCATTGCCTTAGGCTCTTGTGTTGTTGATATTGAAGGTATATATCAGTGTTGTGAGATATACCGGCGGCATTTTTATTGAATTCTCGTAGTCATTGAAAGCAAGTGATACCTCCAAGGACAGTAATGATGCTAAGTATGAAGCTGACGGAGTAGAGAAGGTAGATTTGTTGGGTGTGTGGGATGATAGAATCGGAATTGCCCCTAGGTTGGATATTAATTGGGATATGAGCCTAAGGATTCGACATGTTGAATTGAAGAGTAACTAGAATTTCAAACAGGGAAGCGGTCTTCTCGGCAGGATCGACCTGGATCGCCTTCGCAGCCTCGACTGTGAATGCCGCCAAGATAGCAGAAAATAGGGATGCCTTGAGGGTGAAATGGTTATTCTTTCATCGACAGTGAAAGATGGTGTAGATTTACAAAAATGAGCAGATTAGTCAATTCATTGCTCCAAGTGCTGTAAACATCGCTAGTCAGCTTCTCCACCTTCCAGTTGACACCTTCCCAAGAATCGCGTTTCTTGGTAGACGTAATATTCTGTCTAGGTGAATTAGCAGTCGAACGTCTCAGCGTGATGGAGCCACTCGCTTCACTGTTCATATCGCAGATGTAGAAGTTTGATTAAGTGAAAAGATTTGGCTACCACGTTTTTACTACTGTCACTAGAACCACGGGATTCAACATGGGGGCATTCGTCGATTCACAATATCCCCTTTCTAAACAACGTGGCATTCTAATAATTTATCATGGTCGAGGTTTCAGCCAAAGTTGTGAAGACGTAGGTTCCAAAGATAACGCCGTGGACTTCACATCGCATAAATAGTCCACAATCTAGGAAGTTGATTATAAGGACTTGTGGCGATAGTGTAAGTATTTCTCTCATCAGGTAAATGCACATAAAAAAGAAATTCAGAGCCAGATATTTTCGTCTCCAGACAGCCTCAGCAGGTGATAAACCGATGAATTGCGATGATCTCGTGCCAAGTGTATACATATGAAAGAAGACAGGATTGAGGCATCCATAGACCAAAGCTTGCCAGACGCACAACCACTATTTCAGCTTCTTCTTACTGTAAATTGAAAATTGGAAGTTAGATGTATGTATATGGTGCAACCATGAAGATACTGACGGGCGGAGTTGTGACGAATGTCCACACGACCTCTTCCTGCAATTGGTAGCACGGGGAGGGAGACGGGCATAGCACTTGCGGCAGATTTGCTTATCGCAGTTGTATTTTGAAGCAAGAACCTTTAAGGAGGGCTCGATGATACCGCCACGGAGACTAGATAACCCGATAAATATATGCATAGATTTGAGAGTAACAGGACACGCACCGGAGGACCAAGTGCAAAGTAGACTCCTTCTGGATGTTGTAGTCGCTGAGGGTGCGGCCATCCTCGAGTTGCTTTCCGGCAAAGATGAGACGTTGTTGGTCGGGGGGAATACTGGAACCACAAAGATCAGAAATCGTAGGATTTGACGTGGAAATTGGGAGATTTGGCGCACCCTTCCTTGTCTTGGATTTTGGCCTTGACATTGTCGATGGTGTCGGAAGACTCCACCTCAAGGGTGATCGTCTTTCCCGTGAGGGTCTTGACGAAGATTTGCATCTTGCTTGCGGTGAGCCAAAGGGTTTGCCAACGGCGGGGACGATGAGCTCACCTTGGATAATGTAAAAGGCGTGGCCTGGGGAACTAGCCTGGGAACGAACAGCACGGTGCTGTATAGCTGACTCAGCACGGTGGCTGACTTTAGGGCAAGCGCGCACATCTCGTGATCGGATGCATAAAAGCTCAACTTCTACCCGGTTTCCACTGTGTACGTCAGGTGAATACGTGAGTACCTTCAACTTTTCTTCTAATGGGATGAGCAATACTCGAACTCAGCTCACTACGATGCCAAAGGCAAATGAAATGAATTCGAATTATTATCTGATCCATCTCATGTTTTATAAGATCATTAAACTGACATTTTTTTAATAGATTCTTCCACAAATCTAGTTACAATAAATACTTATTAAGATGCATATCGATTACAATATAACTTTCACAACTGCGATCACTCTTCTCAAAGAAACCCCTGAAATTCCCAACAGAGTTACCGAGTGCATAGCTGGACCCCGGGACTTAGAACGTTGGCGAACGCTTCGAAGCCACGTTTGTAGGACGCGTCTCTTTCGCCTCATTTGTGACCATTTGTGAATCACTTACATTCTAAACACATGCTGAAATGTTGCCCCATCATAACCCATCCTAACTCCTTCCCTCCTCCGAATGATGGACGGTCCCTTGGAAACTTGTGAGAAAGAGATTGAAGGTGATCACAAGAATCTGGTCAACAATTCGAAGACCCTGGATGACGGACGTTGTTATGCCCACAACATGCTTTTAGATGATCTCCTGTAAGTATACGCCATTAAGTGAAGAGGCATGAACCTCAGTTTAATGTTATGTTACTCGAAATTTGTGTCCAACCTCAACCGCGGCATATCACGTACAAATTCTTTTGTGGGCCAGGGTTTCTGGGAGTAGATAAGGAAGATTTCTGCGAAGCTTTGTTCCCAGTCATAACTCCTTTATCTCTCTGATGGATGACTCATGATGTAAGTATGTTCTAGCTACCTTTCCATCAAATTCTGGGATACTTCAAATTACCCTTGCTTGATAGGTGCCATCGACCAACCATTGACTGATAACAGGCCCTAGAAGTACAAACTACAACAATGCCCTAAGCTTCTGCTACTCCCGAGGCACTTCAATGTGGTGGGTCTGTGGTGCCAATACTGGATGCATCCGACCCTCAGGATCTCGCTATTATCATCTACTCCGATAGTGGGCCCCACATAATCCAAAAGTCAAATGAAACCACTCGACCGACAAACCGATACCGATGATTCCCGAAAGTTCTGTTCTGATTCTCATTCATTCATAAAATCGGCGGATGCGTTAAAGATGGTGATTGTGTACCGGTTGGTGGGTGTCAACATAAAGGTAGTTGCTTCTTTACTAAATTCGCTGTTACATGTCCAGGTTCCTCCGGGTCGTTCGTATCAAGATAGCGTTATTGTAATACGATAAGACGCGAATTTCCCAGGCGATTGGGTCTTTTGAAAGGTGGTATGTAAGTTTGGCATTATGAATTGGAAAAGATCATCAGTGCGTTCTCTTCCTCTATTCTATTGAACTTATCATAGGAAGTGGGAAAAATGAGAACGTTCGTGTGAATCAAGGAGATGGGTTTGGAGTGAGTGAAATGAATGGTGACGGTATTTTAATAAAGAACACGAACGGTTACTTTTTGATAAGGTAGTAAGGCGCTGATAAAGTATGGTGGCGAAGTTAACCATATTATTCATTTTGAAAGAAAGCAAATGTAAGGGTGTTTTTTACTGTATACAAAACAGAAAGGAGATAATGCTATTTTCAGTGCCGGGATGTCAAAAAAGCGGCAGATTGGGTTTTGTACCGTAAAAAGTGGCAGAAATGAACAGAATCAATTCAATTGACCCTACCCTTGGAATATTAACCCTTACCCGAGTCTTTACTTAACTTAACTATGACAACATCACACTAAGCCTGATAAGCCAGGAACGGCCTAACGTATTTTCAAACGACGGCGTATCAGCGGCAAATATGGTGGTTTGTATTGAATTTGTAGATACTTGCCTGACAGATAAGAGCATGAAACAAGCCCATATAACTGTACTAGTACGATATATTGTAGTGACCGACGGCGGCGATGGTCAAAAGTGAAGGATGTTTGATAGAAATTTCTTTGAAAAATGCTCCACCTTCGACTGACTAACCGTGACAAAGGCATATACGTAGTGGGTAGGACACCCAAAACTGGACAAAAGTTAATATGGTCCTGAAGTACATATTGTGCGTGGGCCTTGATTCTCTCCCGCACAACTGAATGGTGGACATGTTCTGGGATTGGGTGGACATGCCAGAGGACATGCCAGCTTGATATAAATAACTAGGACCCCGGAACCGCATTCATTTGAATGGCTAACGTAAATATATCAGGGCCTCTTTTTTAAACCTCGTTTTGACAATCACCATGGTCGGTCCCGGTTCCATGAAAGAGTCCAACCAAACTTATACATAGCCACAACCCCCCCGCATTAGACCTATTCCGTGTATCCATTGGAGTAGGTTGGGGTGCATCAAACAAGTACCCCCAGATATAAGAGTGGAACTCATCATCTATTTTTGGATACTTAACGGGTGCGGCGAATAAAAGTGCGTGTGATCACACCAGGGAGAATATGATTTGGAAAGAAGTATGTGCAATATGGTGTTTTGTTCAATGCATACACCAAATTTAGGGCAAATGCCCAATATTGTGTGATATGTGATCGTTGCATGTTTCTCAGCCCCAGATAACCTTGTGTGAGAAATAAGATGTGTGTAGGTGGCAAGTTGAGACAACTCCCTGATCGATCAGCACTCCCTGTGATCAATCTTAAAAATGAGATTTTATTATTGTCCGTCTGTTTGATCCCGCCAAAACAAGGGTCTTACGCCGATGGACTTGGAGAAGAATGAAATATTATGTATTACCCCACAACTAGGTTATCGCAGGTTGTTAAAGCGGATGTAATTTGAAATTACATTTTGTTGCCAGCTTACTGTCAGGTAGTATCGGTAGGTGCCTGGGAGGTGCGAAGTATTCAGGACGATGCCGAACTTCGAAAAAGAAGTCCCGTCCATTTAAGTTGGAACTTGGCGTCATACACTTCAATATCACTGTATATGTATCATGTTCAGTTTTGGATCTTTCTTTACAAACTTCTCTAGCACTAGAATGGGAACAAAAGATGGATATGGAACTTCTTTTTGAAACCACGATGTTCTTCGAACCCTTCTAATATCAGTGATTTCGAATAGAAAGCTTTTCGAAGGACACGAAGAGTTGTGAATATGCCCATGTGTCCTTTTATTACTTACTGCATGCATGGCCCTTGTTTCTATAGTAGATTAGTATCCACAAGACCACTGAGTTTACCTTTCTTTTTGCCCATGTGGGTAAT
This sequence comes from Coprinus comatus, assembly GCA_034638255.1. Classification (NCBI taxonomy): domain Eukaryota; kingdom Fungi; phylum Basidiomycota; class Agaricomycetes; order Agaricales; family Agaricaceae; genus Coprinus; species Coprinus comatus. The sequence continues at coordinate 915,043 of JAWPGT010000009.1, forward strand.
CTCCACTGCATAGTCGAAATCTTGATATCAAAATATTTAACACTAGTTATTCTTACAGAGCTGGTACCGGCACATAGGGAAATTATCCGACATATTACTATAACGTTTTTCGTTATTACCCCACCTGATGCATTTTGTCATAAGTCGAAGTAATGAGATTGATCAGGCAAAGAAGTAATGGGGACAAGTTTCGCACTCCAACCGGTATTTACGTTCTTCCAATGGGAAAAATCAGAAAAGCAAGAATGTCCGAATAACGAAAATCCAAGTTTCGGAGAGCTCTGATTCAAATTCATGCTATATTGCATTACAACTATTGATTCACTCTTATTCATCATGTAAATAGTTAGTAAGAGACTGGAAAATGTGCATTACCAATAGTTCCTACGTTCAATTTCTCGGACACTTTCTTTAGATCTTAATAGGAAACGGTTGAAATCTTCTGTAAGGAAATTCGAACTTGGATTCCTGATGCAAGTTATACAGTTCTTGACAGATGGAGGGGATATACTATTTGTCCACCTCCTCCCCGTATACTAGAAGGTCGAATTTTGTGAGGTATTGTGTGATTCGTATGTTAAAATCGTGATTGCTAGCGAATGGAGTGTCACCTGTGAAGTGATATCATTGATCGCTCACATTATACTATGTCAACTGACAAAAAAAAAAAGGACAAGTTCTGCCAGGTCCTCCTTTGATGACATCATGGGGTCGAGGTCATCAGACGATTTTTGACTCAAGTTTCACGTAGGAAGTCAGGAATATGGATTGAGTATAAGTGTATTAGGGATCAAATGGGTAGATCACGCTCTTGAAGAAGTTGGCACGGACCACTCATCCGTCCTTTCATTTCTCATTTTCATGTTTCAAATGATGAGTAATAATTATGCAAATGTGAAAATCAAGAACAACGGCCCCCCGTCCCTCTTGGCGATCACTAAAGTCGAAGTATTTTCTCAGTTTCAGTAACTGGCAGTGCCGCACGACATATACTTCGTCATATGTTCGTCGATGACGCATATCCATCAGGAACATCGGTAGGTCCCGTGTCACTCCACCTTAGTTTCTCAGCGGGTTCTTTCTAAATTCTAATGGCCTTGACGAAAAAAGTATAGTATACGATGATGAATATATTACATTCTTAAGGAAGGATTCCAGGGCAATCTAGCATGAAGTAGAATCACCAGCAGGACTTCTTTTTCGAAAGAAAAGGAGGGCTTGTTGTCATCATAGAACACAAAACGCGCCAAATACTCCTGTGCGTTAACCTTGACATGTTGTAGTGTCATTATTGTTCGTTCTGAGATAACTGTAAATATCGGTGGTGGTATGTTCACTTCAGATTTTAGAAGATTGATGAGAAAAATGTTAATGTTACTTGACTTACCTTAAGTACCATGATATCCCTGTTTCAATATGCAATGTGGAATGTTCATTAAACATTGATCATCGTATTTTTGAGAAAGTAAGACCCCAAGACTGCCATCAGGTTGGTTCAAGTCAAGGAAGGAAATGGTTGTAATGGTCAAATAAGATGCATGATGATAGATATCCGTGAAATTTCCTTACTCATTACCACATGGTTTTCTGAGCTAGCAGACAAGAACAACATACAAGAAAGTACAACGTATAGTTTAATGTATACATACCATTATCAGTAGTGGGTCCCAAAAGTATGATGTTCGTTGCTTCGGTTGTTGATATCGACGATGATGACAATCCCACTGATCCATCCACGCGACCACAAACTCAATAGGAGTATTTCCCCGTTCTGTTCTCGTATAGGTGGCAGCTTTGTCCTATTCAACTCCCGACTCGTCTCCTCCAGAGAATTACAAGGATTGACGTAATTGAGTCCGAGTCCGATACCGATAACCGTGTCCGAAGCTTGTAAAGCACATCTACGTCTTCAAGTGCTGATCAACTTGGAAGGCTCCGTGTGAGTAATTTCTCAGTTTTATACCATCAAAGCCCAACTCCCTTTAAAACCGCCAACCCTTCTTCTTCGGTATTGGGGAGAAACCTTTTTGGTTGTTATTGAGAGGCGGGTGAGATTTTAACCACTGCTCTCACGTTATATTTTGAAAGATGCACTTAGTGCATTTCGATTGGCGGTCTGGAGTACGAAGTACTCACTCAGGATCTCCAAGTTGCTTTACCATCCATTCTTGAGTCTCACCGGCTACCGTGAGGGTTCTCAGGTATCAGAAACTTCCACCCATGAAAATTCTCGAAACCTCTCCGTAATGATAATGATCTCTCCATTATCATTATGAGGGTGTTCGATTACCCTGCATAATGAACGTTCCTAATGATCAATAGATAAGTAGATAGGAGCCCAATGCCATGTACCTAAACGGTAAGTTGATCTTGAAGGCGGGTAACACCAAGACTTGGCATCGGTACTTTCAAAGTCATTTTTTTCGTTGATAAATATATATAGTAGTTGAAGGTAAAGTGAGCGGAACGCATGTGTGTGGTGCGCTTGTCGGGTAACAACATTCAAAACAAAACAAAAAACGATCACATCACCGATTGCCACAAATTCATCTAAATATAGCACACATGTGCATGAGACGATACGAACTTGAAGGGGCTTCGCTTATGGTAAGTAGATGTGAATAAATGTTGGATTTTTACTAGCCGATCACGTCTTATGTAGACATTTCTACATACTGTGTACATTTTTAACTTACTATTTGATCGGAAGTAATGCAGAATAGAATCGGCCTCCCGATCAAAATTTATTGATTGTCGATTTGTTGATTGTCGGTTGTTGTGTTCATAAATGTTCCAATGGTACAGTTATACATAGTTTAAGTCTGGTATAAGCATATTAGCGAGTGGAACGAGTCGGAGTGACTCGGACTAGGATTCGGACTCTTGGGGGGTGTTGTAACTTTGATGTGGTTTTTGTGATTCTCGTCCGGTGTTGCTTGAGACAACAAACTGACACAAGTAGCAGGAATATATCCAGATTCCAAATCACGACAACTACCACTAACACAAAGTATGCAAGAGATGGATCACGGAAAGCTCTCTTGTAAACTCAGGTTAATGCAAGTCCACGACTACCAGTTGTCACTTTTGATTCGGATTCGGATTCGGGAATCGGAAGATGAGGTTAAAAATGGCACAATGGCAGATGTGACAGTAGCTACTAACAGCGGCAAGTCTTTGTCACTTCGGGTTGTACAGGAACACTTGCCATTCGCTTCGCAGGGGGTTAGTCTAGGTCTAATCTTGCAAGACCCCTGTGAGGGTACGGGTTACCAATATTTCTAAGAAGAATTATTAATCTTGCAAAAACGAGAAATGACGTAATGAGTTGAAAATTGCTCAAGCTTAAGCTTGAGATCGTGGGCCAGAGTGATGGCTACTCTGTGGCTACTTGTGGGTAGATGGTGGCATAAGGATTTAGGATTTGGTGATCATTTTAAAATGAAGATTCCCCCCGGGCCATTGTATTTTTGGTTTTGGGGTGGGGTTACTTGCTATATCAATTTCAGGAGGCTGGAAACGTAGTGGTATAGTGATACATCGCCTGAATGTCATGTATAAGTAAGAAGTAATTGAGTGAATTCTTTCATTCATGGATGTTTCTCGGTATTCATGTATACCCCCCTCATAAAGGTTTTTCTTCATTATTTTTAATTAAGTATATCCTAAGTTACTACAATTGATGCATGATGGGTGGATTTGCCGTAGGCAACTCATTTTCATTTTAATTCAGGGGTTCATATAGTACCAGCATACGATACCGACTACGATTCTTGATCCTTCTAGGTAGTACGTGTTACTTCTAGTTCTTCTTCTGATGATAATGATGTACAACGCGCCAGCAATGGCGCAATACTTAATACCGATCTCTAATATTTATACATAAACGTAACTATTCAGTTCATTTACTTTACTTGTTTATGATCGGTGTTGGTTGCTTTGGAGAATAGCTCTATTTTCGGTAGTCTGTATTACTCTCTGACTCAGAGGAGGAAAAAGAAGAAGAGAGAAGAGGAGTAAAGAGGCTGTACCTTCAGGAGCAACTTTAACAGTTCTACTGAGGGTCGAAAGAATTCGAAAAGTCATTGTATTATATTACTATTGATGGTTTATTTTTATCTTATCAGTAGAGCCACAAGTGGAGCAGGGAAGCAACCCTTCTTTTTTATCGTACGCGCGCGCGTTTTTTGAGAAATCAGAATCTTCCTTGGAGTTTATGACGTTACTTCTTACTCCTACCTACTCCTACCTACTGTTTTACTACCACTCCTACTATCACTGTACTACTTGATACGTATTGTTATTTGTTACTACTAGGAGTAAGGGGCACCGAAGGTCAGAATTGTAGGTTAAGTATCCAGGATCTGTGTTTGGAGTTTCTTCTAGGTAAGTAATAAGTAGTACCCCCGGAACAGCCACAATATTGTTAGATTTACAAAGTTCTTCGATGTGTAATACCGCTAAAGTATTCTATACTTATCAAGTGGAGTGCTTCGAGTCAATGAAGGAAATGGAAGTTATCAACTTATCATTGTGTTCAAGAAATCGGAGTGAATGTTCAACGGGTAGTCTCGATTATGATTTTTTTTTAATATACTGTATGTTCAAACGTTCGTCATGATCAATGAATAGATTTCGCTTCCAAGATCCAAACTGTGTTATAAGCAAAACTGAAGCGCTCCAAAAGTTTTTTTTTCCAATTAGAATATGTGAAAAGGATGATAGTAGATACCGTATACATGCTTTTGCTTTGCTTTACACTTATCACTGGTATAGGAATACAAACTTTTAACTTTTCTCTATCTCTCTCCAATGATGCCACAATGATAACAAATGACATAATGACATAGTTATATAGTTGATCTATTGTAACTTAGAATTTACTTTTACTTTCAGCTGAGTTTCCACATTCATACCTATGACTCAGGCGTTCGACTATCTGGATGATTCAATTTACCCTACTTTTATCGCTAAATCTATCATTATATTAAACATATTCCTTGAATTATAAGATCAACACATGTGTGAACATACATTGAGTGAGTATGGAAAACTTGGAAGGATCACGATAAGGATTATTTGGATTATCCAGCCCAATAATTGGAATTATCGATTCCTTTGAATATAAGGGCAGATCCAATCTATCGGCCCTCGAATTCAACGGAATCAAATCGAAAAGGCCGCTTCAATCGTTGAATCCAGTGCAACTTGAAAAAAAAAAAAGAAGTTTTGTTGTTGTTGTTGTTGTAAATGTTCATTCTAATGTCGCCTCGAGGTTTGATTATTACTGAATACTGAATACTGAATCACTTAATGAAGTGTAAGCCTGGACACAATGCTCCAATTTCAGATTAAAATGGGGATGCTAAGAGCTTCACATATGAAATGGGTTTCATTTTATCCCATCCCATCCTATTTTATCGCCAAAGTTCCGCAAGAAAAAGAAAAAGAAAAAGAAGTGAAAGTTACGAAAGAACGCAAAACACGGCGAGAATTATATGAGTACTTATGAATGTCATCTAATTATACTTACAGCGCTTCATCAATCCCATCTCGAGTACTCTCTCAGACATAGTCTACTATAGCGACCCTTAATAGTACTAGGCAGTGCTCGGGAATCAGAAAAAAAAAAGTTCATTTTCATGCATGCGCGCACGTCTGGGGGTTACATGATCATCATATATTGATTATCGACATTTGTCTCTGATCATAAACAATTGCTTAGTACTTACCGAATACCGAATACCAAGGATCTTCAAGAGAACCAAGGATTCCAAAGTGTCGATTAGTAGTATTTAGTTATAACCGATGAACTAGGATTCGCATTCGAGAGTAACGGTAGAGCATACTTGAGTACTGAGTGATGGCCCGGGCGGTTGATCTCGGAATCGGGAGTCGGGAATCGGGATCGGGGATAAATGACAATCCTTTTTCCCTTAATACTCCTTTTACTTCCTATGAAGTAAGTAGACCCATTCTAAATTTCCTAATTTACAGTTGTAGGGTGCAGCAGGGTACATGGTGTTTGGTATCAGTCTGGTACGGTATATAGTTATACTTAACAATCAATTATCTATGTATATGAATGACCTGAAAGTTCCCCCCTTCCCACCCACCACTCAAACGCCTCTCTCCATCTCTCTCCACCTCAAACCGACTCTCACACACTCTTACCAGAAAAAACTCTCGAGCCTCGACAATCATCCCCCTGTTTTAAGGTTAAAGTGGTGTACCCGTACCTTTCGGCTATGTGATGTATAAAAATAATACGTACTAAATTTTGATGGATTTGCACAGCCACGAACGGGGTGGTGGGGCGGGACAGACTCGGGAGGCGTCGATGGGGGTTGTTTTTTTTTTGTCCGTTTTGGATAAGTTTGGAGCGATTTGCGATGCGGTTTGTGATCTGTGATCTACGGCTTGTGAGTGAGTCTTTTTTTTCAATGAATGGTTAGTGAGGTGGTGAGGTATATGGCTGTGTATATAGCCTGAAAGATGTAGTTAGTAATTATGGCGCGATAATGTGACATATGTATATGTTATGCACTTGAATGGATGTTTTTGTTTGATGTATGAATTGAAAGGTCTCTCCAAGGTAAAGATTGTTAAGCTCGGAGTGAGTCAGGGTACCCCGGTTTTTTTTCATTGATAATGGATATACTTGGTTATACGGATGATTCGGTACGAGATATTTTGGAGACGGGAATGGGATGATGAAGGGGATTACGGGATGGTTTGATAATCATAGGTGTCAGATCATGGATGGAGGAGAGAAAATGAGGCTACTAAAAGGTAATGATTTTCCGAAGGGAATGTATGATGTATTAGAAAGGTGTCTAGAACTTGAATTTGATTTTTTTTTGGGGTGGAGAAAGTTGATGATGCAGTGAGGTACTAAATATGTCGAGTGGGAGTGTCCAATTGATCAAAACAAAAGGCCTAGGCTTCCGGTTACTTTCTCGCATGAGAATTTTGTGAATGTGTGGGTGTTGGATTGGTACTACTATTTCTTAGTATTAAAGTATTGGTGTGTGAGAGATAAGAAATTTGAACGTTCGAAGAGGGCTGAGTCAAAGCGTACGGGAAGGTGGCCAAGGCGCCGAGTCGGGGGTGAGAAGATGGGCCGGGTTGGAGCTTGGTGACCGGGGTCCTATGAGATCTGAGATGATAGTGGCGATAAGGAGCGAGATCTGGATCGGGAGAGGACAATATAACTCGAAACTCCTTTTTTCTTGTTTGTTCGTCGTGAGCCATGCCCTACACTCCGCCCGCCCAGACTGTTGCGCTGCCCGTGCACTCTACAGGGCGACCTGGACACCGTCGCTCATACACTGCAGAATCTCCAGGGGCATTTGCTCCATTGGGGGGCCTTCCGAGGCGGCGGTCCAAGACAGTCTTCCACCTCAGCCACGACGACGACGAAGAGAGTGGGGATGAGGACGACGTGCTTCGGAGTATGCCTCCGATTAAACTGAAGCAGACCAGCTCGTTCAACGTTCCCTTCCCCCGAACATCTCCGACGCTGCTCTCCCCGACTGCTCTGCCTCCCACCCGTCCAAACGTCGTTCGCACCGCGTCTCAGCCCATCATCCTCTCCACCGGAAAACCTCTCAAGTCGTCCCTCAAAGCCTCTACCTCATCCCCTCACATTCCTGTCTCTGACCAGGCCACCTTTTCCCACGGACACGCCAGGGCACGCTCAGCCCCTTCAACCCCCTTCCTCGATCCTCCAGTCCACAAAAATGTCCATTTCCCTACAAACGACCTCGCTACTGTCCGCATCTTCAACCGCTCGCCAAGCCAGCAAACATCTCTAGGCCTCCAGGCGAAGAAACGGAAACTGAGACTGAAGGCGAACAGTCAACTGGAAATTCTGGCTTCATCCGCACAACTCCTGCCTCTGCCTTGCCCTTCCCTCGTTCGCCCCTTAGCCAGGACAAGTATGTCAGATACGAGGTAGACAACTCAGCCTCGTCCGGCATTCCGGCCCTCAATCTACCCTCAACCGGAAATGTGTTCCTGGAGTCTCTCACTTTCGACTACCAACCCACACACAAAATCCCTCCTGGTCTCTCTGGCTCCTTGCTTGTTCGCAACATTGCCTATGAAAAACAGGTTGCTGTGCGTTTTACTCTCGACGACTGGCAAACGACGTCAGAGGTGACTGCTCGCCATCACGTATCATTACCCGTCCTACCGACGTCATTTGTCGAAAAGAAGCAACTCTCGTATCCTCATATCGCCGCTCTCCCCGCTCCTCCTCCCGCTTTCACTTCCAGTCCTCAATGGGATCGCTTCGTCTTTCACATAAAACTCGAGGACTATGCTCTCAAGCTAGCAGACAGGACCATGTATCTCGTCATTAGATTCAACGCCAATGGTCCTTCTGGTAATGTAGAGAGTTGGGATAATAATGGTGGAACAAACTATAAAATTGCTTTCCGGGAAACGGTTGTTGCTCCCACTTTGACTCCTACTGTTGGACCTAGAGAAAGGGTATTTGCTGTTTCTTCTCCACGTATGTTTTTTTTTTTTTGGTGATCCTAGAGCGTCTAATATTTATTCATATTTTTATAGCTGCTTTTGCTCCTACCACCAAAATCTCGCCTGCCCACACAACATCTCCACAACATGCTGCCATGGTCGCTCAAACTACAATGTTGAGATTGAAGAAGCTGAATTTGAGAAATTATGCTGCTCCGTCAACCTCAACCAGTGATGTTGCCGTTCAGGGGCGAAATTCTCGTCAATCCTCTATGGAGATGGAGATGGAAATGGAGGGTGGTTATCCTGCTCATGTCAAGGTTGAGGAACCGAAAGAGGTGAATGAGGATGAAATGAAGACTCCTGTGATGACGAAACCCGCACCAATTGATTCGGCATCTAGTACGTGTTGATTTGATTTCTTGGTTTTGGTTTAATTTCTAATTTCACTTTCTTTTCGATTAGAAATACCAACGATCACGACTACCTCTAGTTCTCCACCTGAATCGTCGTCGTCGAGTTCAAGTGCATCACCACCACCTACGGACACATCAGCGCATCTTTCTACAATTGTACCTTCTTCCGCTTCGCATTTCAATAACCATCTTCCGATAAGCATTGGTGTCGGGATGCGATTCGATTCTTCAAGGCCTGAAGCATTGAGTCCATTGGGCTTGGAAATGGGAACTAGTCCACCATTCTCGATGTTGTCTCATCTAGATGTAGGTGTAGGAGGGGCGAATAAAAGAATTGGAAATGAGAATGGAATTCGTTCACCTCCGTTATCGAACTGTTCTTCTTCTTCTTCAGTTTCTTCGTTGGATACTACCGATAATTCGAATTCTTCCAGTTCCAATTCGAGTTCGAGCTCTGGTTCGAACGGTACTGCTACTGGTACTGCTACTGGTTCGGGTTCAGGATCTAGTGCTTCTCATTCGCAATCTCTTTCACCTTTCACTTCGCAACCCCACTCGCATTCACATTCACCTGTTTATTGGCCTTGGGGATTAGGGCAAGATGGAAAAGAAAGGTCGGACGAAGAAGTTAAGATGGTATTGAAAGGGATTAGAGAGAAGAGTACTAGTTCACCTGTTAGGAAGGTTTCACCTACCTTTGGTGTTGGCGACGGGAGAGTGAGTCCTGTTAAAAGTGTTGCTGGAAGGACTAGTCCATTAAAGGAACAACTGCAACCAAGCATAGTGGGTGTTCATGAAAATGAGGGTTCAGGTTCGGGTTCGAATGTGGTTAGTCCACAGCCTCGAATGCCGAATTGGTCGAAAGTTGGGAGTGGTTGGAATAAGAATTTGAACGGGAATGGTGTACAGAAGGAGAAATTAACTACAACCGTGCCTTCTCCTATTCCTTCTGCTGATTTTTCAGCGTCGAAATCTTCATCCCCTTCGTTATCTCTGGCTTCTTCGGATTCGACGCCGACTTCCACACCAAAACCAACGACTGCGAAATTTCTGACATCGTCAACACCAACGCCAACGCTAACGACGACAACGACAACGCTAACGACATCGACATCGACACCTACACCTACAGTTAAACCAAAGCTATCAACTACAACTACGATGCCTTCTTCATTTACCTCTGGTCTTGCTACCCCACCTTATTCACCTACTACTACTACTTTCGCTCTTTCATCTTCTTCAACTTCATCTTCTGTATTTTCCCCTCCTACTTCTAACACTTTACCTACGGCGTCATCACCCTCTTCCTCTTCGTCGTCAAGTTCCAAGGTTAACGGCAATTCGAAGACAAAACCATTTACTGGCACATCATCGCCAACACGTTCATCCCCATCCATTTCTCCACCACCTCAATCATTATTAACGATATCACCCTCTCGATCACCAATCCCAGTACCAGTGCCAGGATCAAACCATGGAGACTCCGTATATCAAGCATTTGTTAAACAATGGTGTTTTGCCCAAGGACCTGGTCCTATTACTTCTAGTTCACCTATGGGTTCTGCGACACTTGGTGGATTGGGTAGATTTGGTGTTGTTGGAAATGGGAATGGAAGTGGTTCTAATGGTGTTGGTAATGGTAATGTCGGGACGAATGGAAACGCGAATGGCACACCAGGCAAAGAAGGCGGTGTTGGACCGGGTGTTGGGCCGTTGGTTGCTTGATTTCTTTTTCTTTTGTCATGCGATGCGATGTGGTGTTTTTTCTCTCTCGTGTGAGTTGGGTTTGTTATTTGTTTGTTGCTTGGAAGGATTAGTGAAGATGTGAAAGAAGAAATGATGGATTCCCTTTTTTTTGATTTTAACTTTATTCATTTTTTTCTCCCTTTGATTTCTTTCTCCTCGTCTTTTCTTTTTTTGCTCTCGCTTTTCTTTTCATTTCTTGTATCATAAAAAACTTGGTTTCTTTTTTTGTCTCTGCTCGTCTCTCGGACCTTTTTTCTTTATCTTTCTGGTTACGTTTTCAAACATCCTCGGTACGGATTGATATTCCGCCTCTACCCTATAAAAGCCTTTTACTTTTTCTGTAACACTCAAAAGGAAGATAAAAAGAAGCTTTTTAAACACTTCTATTCTCCCCCTCCTCCTCTCCTCCCACGCACACACCTCTACTTCCAATTTCATTCCGGTTATGGATGGTTTTTGCATATGTGATTGAAATTGCACGCATTCCGCTTTTTTTTCTTTATCGACTTCGATATAGAGATTTGTTTCTCTACGTCGTCCCCAAAAAATATCTCTTACGAGTTCTCTCTATTTCTATCTAGTCTCTGGTCTTTCCTTTTGTTACGATAACGACGTCTCATTCTCACTACATACTACATATCTACATATCTACACACTACATGCACATCGTCTACATTGTCTACCCTTTTTTTTGATAGCTGCTTAACACATACATACATACACGATTTGCATTTTTTTTTTACGATTTTTTTATATGCATACATGACTTGATTTGACATGGTTTTTGGTTTTGGTTTTGGTTTTGGTTTAGATTATTTAGATACTTGGTTGAATACACTCGATTTTTTCGTTTTGAATGTGAATGAAGAAAGTGAAGTTTGTTGTTGGGTTGAGATTGATTGAGATTGAGATAATCAAGAAATTTTAAAAGTCTCATTTTCCTATAACAAAAAAACAAAAGTCTCACACGGAGAGATGATCGTTTCGGGAGCGGGGGGGTCTTTGTTGTCTCGTATAGTAACTAGTTAGTAACTACCGTGTTTCAGAAATCAGAAAAAATGTCTCACTACCACTTGTACCAGGTTTACCAATGTAGTGACCGGTCACTAGCACCTTAGTATAAGTTACTGTGATATTCTTGATGCATGATATCGATGTGGTTTTCGTTTCAATTTATGGTAGGATTAGAATACGATATACATTAAAGACAGACTTCGCATGCCAAGCGCTTATGCTCCCAAAACAAAAAATAGAATAAGACACACACATACACATACATGATCCATGAACTAGGTTGTGGATGCAGGCGAGGTGATCACTATAATAAGGTGATATACGAGTTTTTGGGACCTCTTTTTTTTTTTTTTAAATGAACCCTCGACTTGTATCATATTCATGTCAATGTCAATGTCAATATATTGATTGATACATGATATGTCAGTAATCTCACATAATATCTCTTTTTAGTTAAGATTCAGAACCCTCTCTCTCTCTACATAAAATCTATATATGTAGAAACTTCTTGTCTGTGCTAGTGAGTTGAGTTATATTTGCATTTTTTTCTTGTGATCTCGCGAATTCTAGGTTTTTGTCTTGTGACCACTCTACAGGGTTCTTATCTGGTTCCGATTCCAGGTGGCAGGATCAGAGGGTCTTAAGTTTATATATATATAAGTATGTATGGGGGATGTCGTTGATATTGTCCGAAGTTTCACTTATATCGTAGATACGAATCATATCAGTATAGGCTACAATAGTTCGAACGACTCCAAATCGTTTGTGATACCCAGAGCATTTATTTATTGTAATTTTGGAGTATTGTGCGTTCCTTGAAGATGTGTATTAACTTCTCTAACTAGTGATGAGTCCTTGATTTCCCAACAAGCTTATGTCCGGATGTTTGACATATGAGTAACTGCTATCACTGATTTACTAGGTGTAGTAGGTATCAGCTGAGGCATCATTTAACTGAATGTCAAAAGAAGGAATCGTCAACTTTAATACGTTGTACCATGTGCGATTTATCAAGGGTTAGTGAGTGTAGCTATATGCTTGAATAAGTATCAGATTGATGAGGGGAATGCACTTTCATTTAACAATGAATGTCTTTATAAAGAAGGAATCGTCAACAACATTTTAATACGTTTACCATTTGTAGTAAATATCTCCGATATAGGGGGGATTCGTTTAGCTGGAAACAAATTTTATCGAAAAAAGAGTAAGATTTGAGAGTACCAAAGACGCTTAGCACACTAAATAGTACGCTAAAAAGATTTTGTGTATCGAAAGTGCTTGCTTAATATAGTTTATATGATCGTGATACTAGTGATGTAACATACCCACAAGGTCACGGTCACATGAGGGGAATGCAGTGCTGAAAATACTTTACATGATTAGTAGAGAATTAAAAGAAAAAATCACAGAATGTACAAATTTTTGTCAGATCCAACATTTGCCGCTTATATGCACATTACGTTTAGAAATAAGGCGTCGTCTACTTATGATGATCTTCTTTTAACTACACTTTTTTCTTTCGTGAAGCTTGTATTGTATGTCAAGTGGTACTTCTAACAATCCATAGAAGATATAATATTTAAATATATTTGTATATAGATAAGGATACAACTTCTACTACAAGTATATCTGAATGTACAGTATGAGGATAAGTCACAAGTACGACAACGGAGAGATAGATAGGCTAAACTTGTTCTAAACATAGGTAGGTACTCTAATTGATTGGATACTATTTTTGGGGTTCCGGCACCGTCCGTACAACTGGGAGTTTGACCAATGTGTTCTACGTCGAAAAACTCAATCGCTTGCGTTCTCATGCACTCCGTTGACATCGATGTTGAGAAGTGAAATTGAAGCAGAAGTAGATGGAAATGAATCCCATTCAACGCTGCTAGTGAGTCTTGAAAGTTTTCCCTTACTAAACACACGCATATTTATATTGTATATGTATATAGTAACCACTATGTATCGAAGCCTGGTTCTAATCTGTCAGTGCCTAGAAGTAACTTTCTGTGTGATCTGTCTAATGGAGTTCTCGAATTTTTCGGTAATGGCCGTGTTTGAATAGCACCTTTCCGTAGAGGTGGATGCAAGTTGAAGCGAAATTCGACTCGAGGGAATGGAATTCCGACGATGGGTCATATAACCTTTCATACAGTAGACTTAGAAGTACATAGGATCGGATTTCATAGACCATTACTTATTTGAAATATTTCTACTGCAACTTCTAGCCGTCCACGCTCCCTCGCTACTACGGTATTGTAAACTCCGGAGAGAGGACACAGTATGTAGATTCCATCTCTGTGATCCTATTGCAACTCTTTGAAGAATTTCTGACAATCAAGAGTGTACATACACTGCTCTGCGCCATGCGACCGGTTTCGTGATTGACGAGTTAGGAACTTGTCCTGGTTGCCAATTGATACACAAGAAAGATCAACCCCAGGAGTGGGGCGCGCTGTTTAAGTGGAATCTCTTTGTACAAAAAGAAGGCTCAGCATAGCTATCAAGCTGTGGGACTTGAGCGCCACACGCATTTCAATTCAATGGAGTGACATATATGGAGAGAGAAAAAATAGCGTGTGATACAGCATTTCCACCCCACTCATTACGGCTCCAATCGCTGTTTTCTTCTTTTTGATTTAGAAAGAGAATGGGAAAAGAACACTGTGGCTCTGCTTGTCAAACTCTCCGAAGACGAAGATTTTCTGATGTGCTCTCAAGCCAAGTTCTTCTCAACAACAGTAAGTGGGACACAACAGAAGGGGAAGATCGGCTATGTTGACTTTTATGTTTCGAGGGACATAATGAAGCGGTGGAACAACTATTGTTAACATATTTCGTGATTATTGTAGAGAAGATAGCTTGAAAGGGGCTTAAGGAATGAAATCGACGATCGAATGTCGGACTCCCGATACCCCCGGCCCAGATCTCTCTGACCATTTGTATGGATAGATGGCCGACATAATTGACGGACCTCGATGGCTGATACATGTATGCATCGAAAATATTCGATCAATCAAATCGGTTGAAATAAATTTTACTACTTTCGGACAAAAGCTTGGAAATCATAAGTGGGATTCTGCAATAGGAAGGTCTGGCAAACACCAACAAGATCGCGTACATATAATATCATAATGTATAGGGGTACCTCTATGGTCATAATTCTTTTTTGTAATAATGCATGGTATATCCTTCTCAGCTGATCTTTGGGTTTGGAAATGCGAACCGAATAATGAAAGCTAGAATAACAAATGGGGGAGTAGTATCTTTTAGATGGATCAATCAGTGCCAAGCGATGTCTATTTCAAACATGGGCGGAAGTTTCTTTTGGTGTTTTCTCCAAGTGGAAATGAACATACTCAAACTCCCGCAGGATCCAGCTCAACACTCAATGCTCAAGCCCATACTTGATGGTTGTAGCGTGTGGTGGGACCAGGGGCCATGGATGGAAATTTAAATAAGTTAATAAGTTGCTACTGCTATAGTTCGAAGAAGTGATTGTGTCATCATGCAATCATACAACTAACAGCAGTATACAATTTGAACAATATTCAAACACTGACTTGTAGACGAAGAAAACTAAGGCGTAGCGCCCAAAATCTATGATGTCTACTGGGTTCTAATGAAGTCAACAGTACAATTAATTTTTTTCTTGATGCCAGGCAGTATCATCCATTGAATGATCCATGGGAGATGTCCCTCTTTCATTATGACGCCTTACACAGATTTCAAGATACAAAAGGAGGCTGTTCAAGAGTGAAGAGTGTTCGTCAACCGAATTTCGACCCACACACTGTGTTATTTGACTTTTTTGGCCCCCATAAATATTTTCAAAAAAACAATTCAGACATCTCCCTCTTCTATCCCAGCTTATTTGCGACGTGAAGTTTGAGGACTTCGTTGTTTTCTTTATAATAAAACCAGTGATGAGGGACAAGGTTATGTATTCGTCGATGTGAAACCCGCTTGGTAAAGTAACAAAGGTAAATCATCAGAGTATGTAGGTCTCAATGGAGAGATGTCGTCGGAATTCTGTCGGAATATAAAATGGGAGCTTCAAAAAATATAGCTCTCCCGTTATGATACTTGCTTACACAACTTGGCGTTGAAAGAATTCATCCCTCACACTCTGTTGCAATCAGGAAAATTCGCTTGGAGGCATTTTCATATATGTGAGAACATCCTTGGGCCGCAGATGCTGCGGCCCAAGGATCTTTACAAAATCCTACATGTGAAGACATCTAGCGATCTTATAGGTACAGAAAAGTTCAATAATCCACTATGTCTCTAACTAACCCTTTTTTCACGTAGATCTCTTAAATTCCATCAGGAATGCGATGGCAAATCCAGGAAGTACACAGATAACTGGAAGTGCCTGTAGTGCTGCTGCCCGCCATGTATTCCGTCATGATCAATGGAAATGGGTTACAATACTAATGTATGTACTGTACGTAATGAAAACCATCTTTCGATTCCACTGGCGCCAAAGTCTGATGGTGCACGTCTTACCCCTGCAACATGATTTATTATTTGCATTGGGATATGACATTAACCACTGCCCAGCCCAACTCGAACTATTCTACCGTTACATGGTTACCATTTCCAGAGATGTGAAGAGAACGTCCGAGGTTAGTATAATTAAAATGTCCTCCATGTGATATGATTTGTGGTCTGTCTATTGAGTAGTAATGGTAATAATAATTTCCAGTTAGACTTCGTTCTCATTCATGATACTCAATGTTATCGGTGTACTCACTTGGTGAAAAAGTAAAGCCATTCGATCCAGGGAAGGATCCTGGCCCTGCTCCTCGTCTTCGATGATTGGGAAATCGGGGACCATGATGATATGGATCATTATTATGATTTAAACCAGGTGAGGGATTCGGACTTGCGGTAAATGGTTCGGGAGAGCGTGTTGCTTGTGAAAGCGGACCCGGCGAACTATTCAATGGTGCTTGGGGGGCGTTGGTGCATGGCGCTTCGGGAATATTTGTGGATTGTGTTTGGGTATATTCGCGGGTGCATTAGTAGCACTCGCAGTAGATGGGGTTTGGCTGGTAGAATTCGTTTGAGTTGGCACACTAATGGATGGTATTTCGGGAATAGGAATGTTGGTGAGTGGAACATCGGAACTGGGTTGAGAAGGTGATTTTGAGGTGGCTCTGGCGAACTCGTCACTGAATTCGGGAGCCAAATAAATTGAGTTGATGGGGGAGCGGATGGTTGTGGGAGCGGGCTAAGCAATATAAACTGAGTTGATAATGGAGAGGATTCTTGCGAGGGCGGTGAGCTAGTCGATGGTGCTTGGGAAACATTGACACCAGTGGATACTGGAGGGGGAACAGAGTCAGTCGAAGGTACTGGGAGAATATCAGTCGATGATAGAGTATTAGTCGATGGTATTCGGGGTTTGGAAACATTAGTCGATAGTGTGGGCGGAGATGGCTCATCGACATCGTGAATGGGCGTGGTCTTCAAAATGTCACTCTTCTTTGGCGTCTTGGACAACTCGATATCAGATTGTAGCTATAATACCGACACTTAGTGAGCTGAAGTGCTACAGACATTTGCATGTGGTAGACATACCCCGAAGAGATTCCTAGCATGTTGTAATAAAACATTACAATCGGCAATAATATTTTTGTCTGCATTGTAGTAGAAACCTCGCTTGTACAACGGACGCTTCACATATTTCTTGACTCCCCGTTTAATCTTCTTCAAACAGCTACGAGGAAGGTATACAATCAAACTCAAAGTGAATGATGTTTTGATGAGAAGACGCACTCTAATAGCTCCTTAGCACTCTCCAATGAAAAGGCTTCAGTGGTATTGTTTGGATCCCTCTCCTTATCCTTCTCTACGACAGCCGCTACAATGATAGAAATATCCGTTCCAATACCAACCAGAGCCTTTTTATTGCGTTTTGTGGTCTATGAAAAGGTGAGAACCACATGAATACAAATCCAATAAGCTTACATCAATAATTTCAACGATTTTGCAAGCCACACCTACTGCCAAAGAAAGCCAGGCAGCAGATGGGCTGATGATTTTCCCATATCCTTTCAAATTATCCAAAGGTTGCATTGTTGCAGTACCTATGAAACTTTCTTGAGTATGGCTCGTGCTTGAGGATCTGTGTTGATGCTGGCCTGCATCAGCTTTCATGGCAGAGAGATTGATATACTAATGTCAAAGAAATAGTATCCGTTGGAGGCTGGGGTTGTTTGTGGTCTGTAGCAACAGGCTTGGCCCCGTGTCTTTGTCTTTTGTGTTAAATCATTGGGTATTCCCGATGACATGGGCGTCTGAGCATTGCCTTGTTCCTCTGATGGCGAACGGTTAGCATGCGTGGGAAGCTGCAGTGCCAACTGTCGCAAGGTATGGATCATAGAGAAAGCTAGCCCGAAGCTGGCGCCTTGTTCGATGCGGTTCGAGCAAATCCTACATTGCACAGAGCTGGCACGGGGTCTGGTCGAAAGATATCAGACCAATGGATAAGGATGCGTGGTACCCAATAAATTGATCGACTAATTATGGGAGGGTGTTCTAATTTTATTGCGGGCTGTGCTTCCGGTTTAGTGTACATAGCAGAGTCACAGCACTGGAGTATAACACTACGAAGACCCAGCCAGGACCCTGCGTAGACCATGAGTCATAGGACCTCAAGTGGGAACTAGTAAGGGCAACAGTGAGATTTGTTTTGTTAAGGGTCTCATCATTTGCATACATACTTACATACTTACAGGTGGAACGAAAAGGACCCAGATCAGAAAAAAGTTCATATCGGCGAAATTGAACCTACACCAAGCTTCGATTTTTATTTACCACGCAACCAACAAATATCGATATCGACACTTACTGGAAAGTCTCTTGCTCGGCTTTTTTATTACAATGAACTTGTGCCATTTGTTAAATGTTTATTGTCTCTCTTTTTCGCCCTTTTTGTTTTATATATCAACTTTTATTTGTCAAATGGTCATACTCCGCATGTTCTCCTTCCGTTTCTATGAAGATTAATAATAATTAGTAGATCATCCTTAATCTAACTTATCAATTGTCTCTCTATCTCTTACTGACAACAGTTATTATCCCGCAGCAGTAAACATATATAACACCCCCCTTCGTAAAAGCCAATGTCACTCACTCACTCACTCACACACACACTCTCTGCAAGCACCACAAGCATTATGTCAACCATTCAACAGGGAGTTGAAGACTCAGATAGAATTATGCTTGATGATAAAATCCACTATGCCTCTTTGGCGTCTTTGATACATCAACTCAATCTCAATTCTATCGCTTCGGAATCAATGCCATGGCACTCACTCAATATTATTCCTGAGCAATCCATACCCATCTCGACAAAATCTGCAGAGCCTTCAAAAGAAACATACGAGAAGGAAACAGACCCAACAAGGATAGAGAAACTCCGCACTGTTTATGAGAAACATGCACGTATTCTGACCAGGGAACTGAAGATAAAGTTCTGTGAGGCTGAAATAAAACTACGTCAGGGTAACTTGGGCGATAGAGAGATGGAGTGGGAGATGGCATGCTTGAAAAGGGGATTCATAAGGCTAAATGATGTTGCGCTGGAAACTTTTAAGAAGAAATGCGTAGTTATGTACAACTCGGAACCTGGGCCTTACAACTCGGAACCTGGGCCTTGCACTTGTTCTCCGTGAAAAGGTTAATTCTGCGAAGTACAAAAATTCTTTTTTTCAAATCGAATGTCAATGTCTTTGTAACTTTTGTAGAAACATCATCATCCACATTTACTGCACACGACCTTGTCCTCATTGGTATCACATGTATATAAAGACGCGTTTCAACCTACAGATACGTAGTGATTATTTCCTGAGACGTTAAGCAAGCGACGCTTGCGGAAGGTCACTTCTTAAGATTTAAATGCATGTAAAGATACTCGTAGAGTTAATGACCACATAGCATGATCTCAAAAATTATGCAGCAAGAGCACTTGGTAAATCAATACTAGTACTCAGTGGAAGTCATTATCCTTAGGGGACAATTCTGAGGTGAAAAAAAAGGAATAGCATTTACTGAACCAATCTACACCCTTTGAGTGTCACAAAAAGCATCCATTCCGACGTCCGTGACCCCTGAGTGACTATTGCGTAACGTTAACCCCCTAACAACCGCCCAGACCGTGTGACGGCAAGCGTCACGCCGAAGGGGCGTGAGTTCACGTTACGATGATGACTAATCGTTGAGCCAAAGTTTTACCAAAACTTCATCAACTCATTCCTCGTAACAGTTGACTTTCAAAGGAGGATGAATGTACATCAGATACTAAGAAAAAGTTTGAAAAATCCGACCTGCCTGGCTCGAACAGGCGACATTGAGATATAACAGGTATCCAATTACAGTCTCACGCTCTTCCAACTGAGCTAAGGTCGGATGATATATTATTCCTCTAATTAAATTTATCTGGGCAACTATTATGCATCACAAACAATGAATATATGTTACATCCCTCAAGCCCTCAAGCAATACTCATGCATATCACCACGAACTGTTAGAACAAACTCACTAGTACTAGTATCATATTTAGGATATTTTCCTCAAAAATCACGCTTATATAAATAAATGCATCATACCTCCTACTTCGATCAGGAGAAGCTTACACTCCTGTGCCACGCTTGGGGAATACAAAAAAAAAAAAAGACACTTACTGGTTAATAAGTAAAAAATGCTTTGTACTTTCAGAATGTTTCCTAAGTACAATAATATGTGGACACCATGATCAAATCTGGATCAAAGCAATGACAGAAACTCAGGGACACTGACATCTGCTGCCACTCAGTACCTTACCACCTCCACGTTTTCAATCATGCACATACTTGTCACAAAAAGTGTCCAGTGTTGCACCGCTAAACTCATTACACAGCCAACGTATTAAAATTAGAACAGCCATTAGATCATTCGACGATCAATCTCTTGGCATCTAACAACATGCTTCCTTCCCGATCCTCAAAGTGCGAAATCCCTTAAACAAACAATTGCAAAAATTTCATGATATTCTTGTTAGGGTAACGTAAGACTTGGGGTGGAAACAAGGTATATGTTTTTATTCTTATCTCGTAACAGTCGTTAACCTACGCTTACCCATATTAATTGTTTGCCATCAGAAAGAACAAAAGCAATGTTCAGACGCCCGTACATCAAAGAACTACAAAGAGCAATGCCACGAGGTATACAGCCCCCTCTTGTTTTTTTCCCTTTAACTATCACACACCGCCTATTCTCCCACATATATTCCCTCCTGCAAACACTCTAACGCACTTTCATGGCTAAATCAAGTCAGTATCAACATGACCTTGAGGTTGGCCTTGAGCATGCAATGTCCGGGTACTCAAGAGAACTTTCATAGATACAGCTTTTGAGGCAACCACAAAATCTTTTGAAGTTTTGAAAGATTGCGGAGATGCTCTTGGAGGCGTTGTTCCTGGGCTTTCCGCAGCTGCTGGTCTAGCACTTAAGATTATGGAATGCATCGAGGTGAGTTTGGATAGTAAATTTGTAACTCGAACTGGTTCTCATGTACCTCTGATTATAGACCACAAAGAATAACAAAGCCGAGTTCATTGCTATTGGGAAAAAATCCTGCGAAATTGTGGAGGATGTGATAGAACGAGTGAGAGATCCGAATGGTGCCTATGAATCCACCTCATTGCAAGAGGATGCTTTGGAACTACAAAGGTGCATTTCAAAATCACTGTGTTATTCTATTTTGAGTCTAATTGCACCCTTACAGATGTCTAAAAAATATCAAAGCTAGAGTGAAGAAGTACGCAAAACGCCCATGGTACAAAAGATTCATCCACTCTTCGGCAGACAAAATTGTCATTACAGAATGTAATGAAGAGTTAGACCATGCTATGAAAATTTTTGGAGTACGTCTCATCGATCAAGTCTCTTTGTCTGTATAACGTATTCATGATACATACACAGTTACGTTCTCATATTGAGCAGCGCAAGGATATACGTCAAATCAAAGATCTCTTAAAACAATTTTCTAATCTGACACTCTTCCCATCACAACCACCTATCGCGTTCCCAACACCATCAACAACTCCGATCGTACCAACACCAGCACCAGCACCAGTACCAGTACCAGCACCAACTCCAATACCCCCACCATCACACCAATCCGGTAACCATAATGCTGCTATTGGCAGTGTCGGAAGTTATGCACCAACCACATCTAACTGTGAGTTGACAAAACGTTTACTCTTTTACGAGAAATGAATGAATGATTCTAACTGGAATTCTTATTCTAGATCATGCGGATGTGATAGCATTGGACAACGCGCGGGTTATCAGCCATAATAACTCACAGAATATTGCTGCATCAGGAAACAATTCACACTTCGATTTCTCAAATATGAGACAAAACCGTGGGTATTAGTTCTTGTATACCTTGGGAATTTGGTTGGACTAGTAGTTTGTGGCTTGTATTTGAAGGACTCTACTATGCATAACGTTACTTGGTTCCGGTGGTAATTGAACTCCTTTTGGATTTTCCATTCTGTAATAGTGATTGATGTTTCTCAATTTATGACTCTTACCCATTCATAATCACTGTGATATTTCCGAACTAAATATACTAAAAATGAAAAAGTACTTGAACGTTGGGCGGGTCTACCCGCGTTGTTGAGGACCATATACACACACCGTCCGATTGCCAATAATATTCCCCATAACAAACAAAAGTCGTTTCTCTAAGCGCATGGAAAATGTTGAGAAAGTTTAGCTTGTGATCCAAGTTTCAAGTGGAAGTGACTCTTAGACCTTAAAAAACTCGATCCAAACCTGCCACACAAGTTAAAGAAGAGGAAGCTGCAGGCAAAACACTGGTCTAACATCCTCGCAGTTGAACTTGTCGTCATCATGCTAAATTACCTATCCTATAGACGAATCAATGATTAGCGACTCCTCAGACCTCCTTCGGTCGGTCAATTCAGTCAATCAACAGAAGAAAAATCAAGGTCTCCTACGCCAAGAAAGAAAAAACAAAGTAAAAAGCCAAGAACAATGACTTCCTAATATGCTAGGACTGGGTTCTTGAGAAAATGTCAGTTGTAACTTGTCGTTGAGGTTAGGTGACAGTGAAATGAAAGGGAAATCAATTTTATTGTCGCGTCGCGATGGTGATTAACTCGATACATAATGCATGATGTTTTGGTGTTACTTAGAAATAAGTTAGTTGAAAATGGTTTTTGTTGTCTGAACAGAGTTGATCACTTGATCCGAATCAAATCTATACATTAAAAGATATACCAATGCTTTCGTATATCTTCTGAACCTCTGAGACCCTAATATGTTGTTTTTTCTTCCTTGCTTTGTTGTTTGATGCTGCAGAGGGGAGACAAATCGGATATCTGACTAGGATCTCACCTACATCTCACCACACGATATTGGTCAGAAAGGAGTACGAGGCCGCGCATATGATACTTTACAATGTATTTCTGGTCTATGGTTCATAGCGTTAGCACGTTCCAATAATTTTACCTTCCGTCGGGTACTTCTTCGCTTACCGCTTCCGATAAGTACCTGACACCAACCCTCTCATTGTAGTTGATCCTGACATATTAGAGAACAGAAGTATCTGGTGGCAGAGTCTTGTATTTTGAACCTAGACATCCAGGCGGAAGGAAAAAAAAACAAACAGGTTTCGATTGATCCGGTTGCCGTTCGAAAAATAGAATGCCTGCCAATCCATCACGTACATTATTGATTGGTATGTTGTATCTGACGTTCACGATCCCGAAACACAATTCTCCTCTCTGACTCAGGATTTAGCAACAGAAATTGAAACATGAACACAAACGCGGTTGTTTTCTCCATCCGGAAAAAAAGAATCAACAACAAGGGGGTGCTATTCACAACCACTTCGCCACTGAATTGTGACGAAATGTATTGCACGAAAATACAAAGACCACTGGTAAGTAGACCGCTAACCTCTCGTAATACATAAATATCACAAAAAATCTGTCCTCAGGATTCAGAACACACCACCACATTAACACAATCCACTGAGTAAAATCCAAAATAACAAACACTGCTATTCTCATGCATTCTGATTCCGATGTTACCGAGGAGGACTCGAGCGGATATCTCCTTGGTTCATTTACCTTTAATATCGCTGGAGTTGCAAAAGTTGCAGTCAAGACCATGAAAATCATTCAGGTGAGTGGCTTGGTGTTGTGTCGTGTTGGTTCTCATTTTTTCATAGGGTATGAAAAATAAGAGAAAGAGTTTCACGGCTATTGGTATCTCTGCGGGCGCGGTTGTGGCAGCTGTAATAAAGCGCGTTGAGGAAAGGGATCCGAATAATAAGGATCACACCCTTTTCTTGGAGCGCTGTGTTGAAGATTTACAAATGTGTGTTTTTCCCCTTCAAAGTATTATCTGATTTGAGTCTCTAACTGTAGATGTGTAGTTTTTTCAAGAAGATTAAACGTCGAGTCAAGAAATGTGCGGAGCGTCCATTATCTTTGAAGAAAACCATCTACTGGCATGCGGAAGAAAAGGTCATTACCAAATGTAACGATGAAATCAAACAAGCTAGGAAGGTCTTGGTAAAGATATCTAGTAAATATCATTACCCAAATTTTCTGAGCTTCAGTTGTAGGCACGAGATGAACATATAAAGGAGTGGAAGGACTTGGAAGAAATCAAACTCTACCTCGAAAGTTTTACTAAACCAGTCGTCTTAACACCTTTGGATCGTAGTAAGAAAGTCGGACCCCCACCGGATCTTGGACTTACAACCCCACCGCCAATGAATACACCCACAACATCATCGGCTACTAGTATCAGTTCACCCGCAACTACGACTAGCAATATTACACCCACAACAACCAATACCCCCGAAACGCCCCCGCTCGATACACACGCAGAACCACAGATCGATGGTGAAAAGATTAACAAAGCCCTGACTGGAGTGGATAAGACCCCGAACCAATCTACTAATTCCAGTCAACCGTCAACGTCACAGGAACATCAACGAGTTAGGTCTGCGAATGTCGTGGCATCGGGGCATGGAACGGTTCACATACACGACAACTCAGAAAACGTTCATATGACTGGTAGTTCCAATCGGATTCGGTTCAGAAATCGTAATACGGAAACTAGTACACCGACAACCAGTACCACAGCCACTGTCAATGAGCCTTCACCGACACCCGGGCCATCAACGGAACAACATCCGCCTTTATATCAACCCCCTGTGAATCTGAATCACCCCGGAACGGCCCAACAGACCAGTGAGTATCCCTCAGTTAATGAATATAGAAACGAGAATCAATCTCTCTTTTTTTAGTAATGGCATATGAGTATGGTACGATAGTTAGTGTTGACGATTCAAGCAACTGCCAGGTATCGGGGAGTAACAATGTCATTGAACACATGTAAGAACAAGTCTTGAAGGTACAATTTTTTTTATTACATTTGGGGTGGTACTAGTACGGAACAAGTATATGCGGTTTCTGGCTTCAGGTAGACTCACAGCCTACTAGCTGTATTATTCCGATTTGGACGATGATTCTGTTCCTGCTTAGTACCAATTCTCATTACAATATGTATCATGGTTAATTGTGCCTTTTTTATTATTTTGCATTATCTTGTACCGGACTTCTATAAAGTACATGCCTCTAAACTACATTGTACGTATAATCTACTACCACCCATGTATCGAGTTCTTCAATTTATCTGTTTCCCCATTTTCTATAAAATACATCATGTTATGAGTTTCGTCGGGACAGATGAAGAACTCCATACCAGAGCCTATCATCGTTGGAGTTACTGCTCCACTTGACGCAATATGTAAGTCATTGTGGATTAGCTGAAACAGGGATCCTCTTGGTATATATAACAGTATGCCAGCCACCATTTGTACACATAACCTAACATGGATTTCCTTCGCGGAGAAAACAAAGATCAAAGTAACATGAAGGCTGACGCTAACACTGGGGGCGGCTTCATGGGTAGTATCAATAATGCTATGGGAGGTGGGCAACAGGGCGAGAAGAATGAAGGTATGTACTGTCATCAAAACATCATATTTCATGCACTAATTCATTTTCGCAGACTCTCTCGACAAAGGTATGACGGCGAGATGAGTATTATATATTATTTTCTGATGAATTTACAGGGGTAGACTATGTTCAGGAGCACGTCTTAGGACAAGGTCAACAATCCAATGAGTCTGCAGTTGAACAGGCAAAAGACGAGCAGATTAGTGATGCTCTTCGACGTGGATATAAGGGAACTATGGGCAAAGATTTCCCAGTAGCGGACAAGTAAAGTCTAAAAATCAAAGTTGAACATAAATGTACATTAGTGATGACATCATTGATATCTGATTGCACTATCTTCTCCCTTGTACCACATCATGCCCGAAGTAAAGAACAAAGTCTGTCTTATGTAGGTCCAACGCATACACGCATAAGCCATTGTTGAATGTGTCCAACAGTGTCCACGACGGCTGGGGTGTCGCCGCCACGCCTGGCCTCGACGGAAATGCTATTGAGGCTGGAGATACCACTAATATGGACACTATTGCGAAGAATCACTCTCATCGCACTCTCGCAGCTTCTGGTCTTGCGGTTGGTCTAAGCGATGGGCTTATGGGTAACTCTGAAGTCGGGTACGTTAGCCTTCCGATCTGATTTTAAAAAACATTGCTTGTTGATCGCTGTTTAATTCCAGCCATCTTAACATCGGCGCAGGGCGTATCGTCTGGCAAGATATTGTCCGTATTAACCAAGACATCAAGAAGAAACATTTCCACAAAAACCCGAATATTTTGGAGACGTTTGAAAGGGCGAAGAATGGTAATGGGCGTCTGCATCTCATAGGTTTGGTCAGTATAACTCGGATCCCCCGTATCTTTCCGATGATGTCATAGGCTTATATTTCCATTTCTTTCTCTCTCCTTAGGGTTCGGATGGTGGTGTGCATTCTCATAATACCCATTTATATGCGCTTTTGGAGACTGCAAAAGAAGTTGGTGTGACGAATACTTATATTCATTTCTTGGGTGATGGTAGAGATACTGCCCCCCGTTCGGCAACAAAGTACCTTCAGGAGTTACTGGATTTCATCAAGGAACTCAAGTATGGTGAAATTGCTACTGTAATTGGAAGGTATTATGCTATGGATCGTGATAAGCGATGGGATCGAGTTAAGATTGCTGTTGAGGGTCTTGTAAACGGCGTTGGTGAAGATGGAAAAGGTCAAGAGGGTGTTGTTGGCGTTGTGGAGGAGAATTACAAAAAGGATGTTACTGATGAGTTCCTCAAACCAATCATTGTTAATGGAGAGGATGGTCGTATCAAAGGTAAGAGACATGTTTCAAATGTTTCCGGTTTGTTTTGACTGATGGTTTTTGTTTATTTTTAGATGGAGATACTCTATTCTTCTTCAATTACCGTTCTGATCGTATGCGAGAAATCACTACTGTGTTCGGAAAATTAGATGATGTAGTTGACACCAAGATACCCGAAGATCTTGTGAGAAGGACACGTTTTCAATGGAACGACTGGTGTTAACACATATATTTCGATAGCTGATCGCAACAATGTCAACGTACAAAGCAGATTTCCCCTTCAAGGTTGCTTTCCCTCCTCAAAAGATGGACAATGTCCTCGCAGAATGGCTTGCGAAACAAGGTCTCACTCAATGCCACATCGCAGGTGAGAGAATATCCATGTCGTATAATTTTGACCAAGAGTCTGATTATCCGTCTAGAAACCGAAAAATATGCACACGTTACGTTCTTCTTTAATGGTGGTGTTGAACGTCAATTCGAAAACGAAGAAAGAAGCATGATCCCGTCACCAAAGGTTGCTACTTACGATAAACAACCTCAAATGAGCGTTATCGAAGTGGCTGAAAAGGTGGCTGAAACACTTAAGAAAGGAAACTTTGATTTTGTTATGTGTAATTTTGCTCCTCCTGACATGGTACGTATCGCTTTCCTTGATATATGCGTGTATTCTGATTGTGAATACGACTATATGAATAGGTGGGACACACTGGCGTATACGAAGCTGC
The DNA here is from genome assembly GCA_034638255.1 of Coprinus comatus. Lineage (NCBI taxonomy): Eukaryota > Fungi > Basidiomycota > Agaricomycetes > Agaricales > Agaricaceae > Coprinus > Coprinus comatus. The sequence continues at coordinate 942,786 of JAWPGT010000009.1, forward strand.
AGTAGAAGCAATCACAGCAACAGATAAAGCCGTTGGTATTGTTTACGAAGCAGCACAGGAAGCGGGTTATATTTTAATGATCACTGCTGATCATGGAAATGCAGAACAAATGAAGGATCCTATTAAAGGAATACCATTTACAGCACATACTACAAATGTTGTTCCATTTATCATGACTGGGGATCCTCAAGTTTTGAAGTTCAAGGAAGAGATTAAGAAGATGGAAGGTGGTGTTGGAGAGGCGGAGAAGAAGGATAGTGAGGCTAAAGATGATGGGTCTGAGGAGGAAGGTGCTTTGTGTGATGTTGCTCCTACGATTTTGGATGTTATGGTATGTTGAAGTCCTTTTTATGAGCTATATTTCTGATACGATTCTCTTCGGTTTCTTTTCCAGGGAATTTCAAAGCCTGAAGGTGAGGTTTTGTGTGTAGTGTGCTGTTTAAGATATTGACTGATTTGGTTCTACTTTTAAAGATATGACAGGTCGTTCGCTGTTGGCTCATGAGGAAAAAGAAGAAAAGGAGAAAGAGGAGAAATAAATGTGTTTTAATCGAGAGAAATAGATGTGTTATTGCCATGTATTTTGCTAGTTGTCAGTTATCTTAATAGAAATAGATGTGATGTCAAATATTTCTGAGGGTTGTTTGGTGCCCTTTCAACTCCATAGGCTTAGTAGATGTAACAATATGAAAGTACAAGTACTTCAGCTTCGTTCAACGTTCAACACAGTACACGTTAGTACTAGTGTACTACCATTACAATTACTTAAGGAGGGGGGACAAATACAACAGTAGCGCCGTTGTTATCTTTCGTTGTAAGCTCCTGATTGATGTAACCACGGTATGCCCACTGAAAGTGAGGTGGTAAGTGTAAGTGAGAGATTGTAATGCTTAAATATATGTATGAGATGGGGATGAGAGGGAGAGACTTACGTTGAGGTATCCTCCATCTCCTGTTTTGGTGAATTTACCACTCTTGGCCCAGTAAACTTCGTATCTGGGAAATGAAAATGAAAATAAATTAGTACCTTATATTTTTTTTTTGTGAAAACTAAGATGATAACTCACCCAATTGTACCACCCAATTTGATATCGAATTCAACATGTTGATGACCCCATTGAACACCTTTATCACCATCGAAGAAAGTTTCATGTTTTGTATGACACATTATCCAGTTGAATTGAGGATATTTGGTTTGGAAGTTTGCGATTGTTTCTTGTGTGAATTTACTTCTTGCCTTTTTTTTAATTATGATCATTAGTACAAGGAAGAAAGAAAAAAAAAAAAGAAGGAAAGGAAAAAGTGGGACGGGGAGGGAGGACTTACCAATTTATCAGCTTCAATAGCAGATTTAATAGCATCAACTATAAACATTATAACTTCTGCAATATCACCTCCTGCACCTCCACGTCTAGCTTCTAAATCCGAATTACGATTATGTAAAACCTGTAAACCTTTCTCCGTAACCTCATTACTGTAATCTCGTGCTAATACTAAATCACGTCGATATTGTTGAATAGCTTCATCACGGACACGGACTTTGGGTTGATAGGATTTAGGTACTCGTCCATCTTTTATTGGGGTACCAGATCCAGATTTTGCTGTAGGAGGAGGAGGTGAACCTTGTTTTTGTTTTTTGTTGTCTGGTTTAGGTTTTGTTGGAGGTTTGGGTTGAGATTTTGGTGGGTTTGTAGGAGGTTTTTTGGTGGGTTTAGGAGGTGCACGAACTTGAAGTAATTCTGTAGAACCTGAAGAGGAATCGTTGTTGGGATCTAATCTTGAAGTTGGTAATGCGTAGGAAAGGGTTAGGAAGGTGAAGAGGAGGAGGGTTGTTGTACGAAGTGTTGGAGAGAAGAAGTACATTTCTTTGTTTGTTTGTTTTTTTATACAGGAAAGTTGAAGGTTGAGTATGGACCGGCCGATACTATGTTGATTCCTCGTCAGAACCAGCTGAGAGGTGAGGAACTAGGAAAGAAATGGTCGACTGTGTGGGTTTTATATAGTGTTTTAGGATTCTTTTGAAATTGGAAATTGGAATGTTGGTCATGATTGTCAATTGATACCAGTAACTGGTTACAACTATTTGAACTGACAACCGGAATCCGAAGAAAGGTCTATTAAAAGGGGGTAAGTTGAAGAAAATCATTCAAGTTGTGTGAAATGGAAATGCTGATGTTGGTTTCATGTCGTTGTTTCGGGTTTGGTTTTAGCGGTACACCCACCCGCAGTAATGTGTAACAGTAACGGTGAAAGAACTGTTACAATACATATGTTTTCTTCTCTTCCGGAATGATATTTTTGTATTTTATTTATTGCTCGTGTGAGGTTAAGAATGAAGGATTTGCATTGTTATTATCTTAACGTATCTGTTAATTATGAGAGGATCATTGTTACACCGTCGTTTGGAAGTTCTATTGATGCTGTGTGGTAAGAGTGTTTCAGAATCGCCGCATCATCATTAAGAGATTGATTTTATAGATTATCTCATCCAACACATCATATACAAGTAAGTAAATGTTGGAGATGGTTTCTGTTAGACGTTATTTTTAGAATGGGAAGGAGGTTGTTGAGTCAAAGTCTCTGGTGCGCTGGACTCGGAGAATGCGTGGTTACTAACGCGATGGTAAAGAAAAGCATTGGATGTGAGCTTGGCATACTGTTTTTTAACAGCACCATAAGGTATATGTTTTAACATGTCGGAAATGTACTCCTTGAGATGTGATGAAAGACAACATTGTTATCATCCCTCGGCAGTCGCGTGGGCAAGTGCCTTAGTAATTTTGTGAAATGATTTTTTGTTTGTTTTCGGGTATGTATACTTGGAGTGTTTTCCAGAAAATTGTTGTTTGAGATAGATATAGTTCGTCTGTTTAGCTTGAACCTGTGTTAAATTGTGAGAAAAGAAATCAAGTCACACGACGCGTTACGTCACACGTCACGAACCTCCCTTCCTCCAAACATCCATTATGAGTGTAAGCCCGTGTTTTCTTCATATGTTCTCAGTCGTCGTTACTCAACAACTATGAACAATAGACCTTTACAATCAGTGAAATGAAGGACGAAGACATTCTCAGTGATGTTGTTCCTAGTAACATTGTATCACGCCAAGTAAATGGGTTTTGTCTGCCAGTGTGTTAATAATCTGACGTATTGACTTAGGTTAGTCAAGGAGCGGATGGTGAAAGTGAATTTGCAGATGATGCTATGGAAGAAGATGAGCTGTTGAGTGAAGAGGAGGAAGATGAAGTGAGTGTGGGTTGATGTACCAGATGGAGATACTAATGTGTGCCAAAGGCAGTTAAACCTCGAGAATCCAAAAAGGCTGCCAGGAGAAGACTGAACTTTAGAAGAAAGGCAGATGAGCAGGAGCTGCATAAAAAGCGCGAGGTGATGGACAAAGCAAAGGTGAGGCTTTGGTTTGCTTGAGTATATGTGTTGTTGGGCTGATGGAATGGGCGCTCAGATTGCGGATGCTGTGAAGCGTTACTCGTACCTTCTGGGCCAGACTGAGCTGTTCAAATACTTTGTAGATATCAAGGTGGGTTTGCTGTGCGTTTTACAAGCTATCATTAATCCTATTTGCAGAGAGCACGAGACCCAGAGTATGCTGCGTTGATGGATGCCCAGCCAAAGCCCAAAGGCCGTGGTCGCAAAAAGCTAATGTATGTTTTTTTATTATTGTGTGTGCTGAGTCTCACTCTCCGTTAGTGATACCAATGCGCGACACCGCAAGTCTGAAAAGGAAGAGGACGAGGAGCTTCTGAAGGATGGGGAGCTGGAGATGGATGGGAATGACCAACCCTATGTCTTCGAGGAATCACCCAGCTGTGCGTCCACTTGAGACTTGATTATCACTCTACTCACTCAACAGCCAGTTATCCATGGGACTATGCGTGGATACCAGTTGCAAGGTCTGAACTGGATGATCTCACTGCACCACAATGGTCTTAATGGAATTCTTGCTGACGAGATGGTATGTGTATGAACCACAGCTTGGAGGCTGTTGATGTTGATGTATTCCAGGGTCTCGGCAAAACCTTGCAAACAATCTCCTTCCTCGCCTACCTTAAACACTACCGCGACATCACAGGCCCTCATCTCATCGTTGTCCCCAAGTCTACCCTCCAGAATTGGAATCGCGAGTTTGAAAGGTGGACACCAGACTTCAATGTCGTCGTTCTTGCAGGAACAAAGGATGAACGTGCAGAGATAATTAACAACCGTCTTTTACCCCAGGACTTTGAAGTCTGCATCACCACTTACGAAATGTGTCTCATCGAAACCTCGTTGAAAAAGTTCTCCTTCCAGTATATCGTCATTGACGAAGCCCATCGCATTAAAAACGTAGACTCTATTCTATCCCAGATCGTTCGCGCATATACCTCAAGAGGTCGTCTGCTGATTACTGGAACGCCGTTGCAGAACAATCTTAAAGAACTCTTCTCGTTGCTCAACTTCATCTGTCCTGAAATCTTTGTCAAATATGAAGACTTGGATGCTTTCCTCCACAAGGATGCATCGGGTGCTGACGAAGAAGAAGAGAGGAGTAAGAAAGTTGTTGAAGCATTACACAAAATTCTTCGGCCCTTCCTACTTCGTCGTGTAAAGTCGGATGTTGAGAAGAATCTGTTACCCAGTATGTTGTCCCCTCTTGATACTTCCACATGTGTTAAAACGGTACATAGAAAAGGAAATCAACATCTATGTTGGCCTTACCGACATGCAACGTAAATGGTACAGGTCTGTGCTGCAGAAGGATATCGACGCAGTCAATGGTATGTTCCAACCATTTCATTTATCCAGGCATGAACCTCACATGCTTGTCAGGTTTGACTGGAAAAAAAGAGGGAAAGACTCGCTTGATGAATATGGTCATGCAGGTATAGTATATTCCTCTACTCATATACACATCGTCCTCATTATTTATCACAGCTGCGTAAAGTGACATGTCATCCATACCTATTTGACGGTGCAGTAAGTGCATTTACCATCATACCTTTACATGCACCTTATGTCCGTATAGGAACCTGGTCCACCATATACCACTGATGAACACATTATTCAAAACTCCGGAAAGATGATCATCCTCGATAAACTATTAGCCGCAATGAACGCAAAGGGTTCTCGAGTTCTCATATTCAGTCAGATGAGCCGTGTATTGGATATTCTAGAGGATTATTGTTTGTTCAGATCATACAGTGCGTAACCAGTATCTCCTTGATTGATAATATTTCGTCTCATCTGCTTTGCAGAGTACTGCAGAATTGATGGTAGTACGGCGCATGATGACCGTATTACAGCTATTGATGACTATAACAAACCGGGTAGTGAGAAATTTATTTTCTTGTTGACTACTCGTGCAGGTGGATTGGGTATCAACTTGACTACCGCTGATATTGTGGTGCTGTATGATAGTGATTGGTACGTGTGGCGTTCTGTAGTTGGGACGTGGGTTGTTGAATCTCGTTGTTATAGGAATCCACAAGCTGATCTCCAAGCTATGGATCGTGCTCATCGTATTGGACAAACAAAACAGGTGTATGTGTTTAGGTTTATTACGGAAGGTAGCGTGGAAGAGAGAATGTTAGAAAGAGCGGCACAGAAGTTGAGGTTGGATCAGTTGGTTATTCAACAGGGTAGGGCACAACAAGCTGCAAAAGGTATGATTGGTTTAATATTATAGGAGGGGAAGAAGGATTACTAATGAATCGTGAATTAGCTGCTGCTAATAAGGAGGAGTTGTTGGATATGATTACACATGGAGCTGAGAAGATTATCAATGCTACAGAAGAGTAAGCATCTATTCTTTTTGTCTAACTCGGAACCCGGCTCACATTTTTTGCTAGTCTTCTTGTTAATGAAGATATTGAAGAGATTATTCAACGTGGAGAGGAAAGAACTGCGGAATTGAATAGTAAATATGAAGGATTGAATTTGGAAGATTTAAGTAATTTTAAATCGGATGCTTCGGTACAGCAGTGGGAAGGAGAGGATTTTAGAGCTGGAGTGAGTATTTTTTGTTTATTTTTCCATTTTTCCATTTTTCAGGTATACTGAAACGCTTTTTTGTTTGTAGAAGAAGCAATTGAGTTTGAATTTGCTTTCGTTATCGAAAAGAGAAAGGAAATCGAATTATTCGGTGGATAATTACTTCAAAGATACATTGAGAGCTGGATCTTCAAAAATAGAGAAAGCACCAAAGTTGCCTAGGGCTCCTAAACAAATTGCTATTCAAGATTTCCAGTTTTTCCCGCCTCAGCTTGCGGCTTTGCAAGAACGTGAACTTGCTGTTTATAAGGTAAATCGCGTTTTTATTTTTATTTAGGTAGTCTTGGATTCTGATATCTTTGTTCGACAGAGATTGAATGGGATTTTTGCTACTGTACGTGAAACTCAATCGGAGGAAGATTCGCCTGAGAAGTTGGAAGAGGAACGATTGGCTGCTCAAGAGTTTATTGATACAGGTAAGAATACTACGCATATTTTTTGATTTCTCATGGTTTTGATTGTATTTTTTTTTTATAGCGGAACCACTTAATGATGAAGAGATGGCGCAGAAAGAGGAATTTGCTCAACAAGGATTTGGGGATTGGAGTAGGAGAGATTTCCAACAGTTTGTTAGAGGTTTGGAAACGCATGGTTGGTGAGTAACTCTCTTGTTATAATGAAATCTTGAGAAATAAAATGCTAAACTTGGTTTATAGGAATCAACCTATGGAGATATATGCTGCTGAAATTCAAGATAAAACGGCGGAAGAAGTAGAAGCATACTATAAAGTGTTCGAAAAGAAATGGAAAACATTACCAGAACATCAAAGAATTTTACAACGTATCTCGGAAGGAGAAGCAAAACGAAGTAAACGTGATACACTTGAATACCTCCTAGGCAAAAAAATCAATTCAGTTCATTATCCAATGCAAGAATTAGAATTAAACTATCCTACGACGAAAGGAAAGGTTTATAGTGAAGAGGAAGATAGGTATTTGTTGTGTAGGCTGTTTCATTATGGAATGCAGACGGATGATGTTTATGAGAGGATTAAGAAGGATATTACGGAGTTTCCGGTGTTTAGGTTTGATTGGTTTTTTAAGAGTAGGAGTCCGATGGAGTTGCAGAGGAGGTGTAATACGTTACTTAGTTTGATTGAGAAAGAGGCGGAGGTGGAGGCGTTGGAGGAGGCTGCTAGGAAGGGACCGACAAAGGGAAGGTATGTTATTTTTTTCAAGTTTTGGTTTTTTTTTTGGTTTGAGATTGACGTATTTTTTATTTATTTAAGAAACGTGGGATTGATGAAGTTACAAAGGGAGATAAAAAGGATAAGGAATCGAGACCTTCAACTCCTACTGTTAATTCTACTACGTCGAATAAGAGGACAACGAAGAAGAAGAAGACGTAAATTTGAGAGGGATTTTTTTGTGGTTTTTGTTTGTGGTTTTTCGTTTTTTTTTTTTTTCCCTTTGTTTTTTGTATTTTATATCTCTAGGTTCGATAGTCATAATCTGGTTTGTCCCTTTTCCCATCTTGTTTTTTGTTAGGTTTTTATTATTTAGTTTAGGGATTGAGTATAGAAGTAGAGGGCAGAGGTTAATTGAGTTGTTTTGAATGGGGTTAGATATCCGTGATTCTGGATGAGTTTTTGTGATGATACATTTTAAAAATGACCTTGGAGTTTGAAGCAAGTTGCGTTTTTATACCTTCACCCCTGACCCATATCTTTAAAAAGAAATTCTGAAGGGACAACGCAAAGAAGTGTAAAAGATCTTAAGGAATCCTTGAAGATGTTAAAGCTAACTAGCGCTAAAAACTGTCAGGATAAAAGCACTTCCTTAGAGACTCTTAGAAAGTAGGGTTGAGGAAAGAAATGTCCATTTTTGCTAATGTATCGAAAGCTTATCAGGAGATTGTAGGTGAGAAAAACATGAAGTTGTGAACACTATTAACCACAATTTGAGCTGTGGCAGATTGATTTTATTTTATTCGGATGAAAGGGTAAAAGGTAGTTGGGTAGAGTAAGGGTAAGTAAGAGTAACGGAGTAACAGACAAGGGTAAAAGGAGTGTAAGTACAAAAAGAGTGGAAGTTACAACAAAAACAAGAGATTTGTGATTAGTTATTTTTGGAGTGGTTTATTAGGATATAAATGGGTAGGTAGGTAGGTAGGTATGAAGAACAGAAGGCGATTAACTTTGGTAGAGATGAAGTTGAAAGGATTGAGTTCCCACATAAACGATTATGACGAACTTGTACTCTCGTGTATATTTGTATATATTTCGAAAATAGAAGTCGTTTTTTTGAAAGTAGGAAGAAAGGAGAGTCAAGAAAGAGGGGTAAAGGTGGGAAGGTTAGAAGTGTTGGAAGGGCTGGATATTGGAATCATGATTCAAAGTCGAAAGCAAAAACAAAAGTATCTCGAAAACAAGACAAGGTACGAAAATTGGAAGTTTTTTTTTTCAAATTCAATGTTCATAGTTCAAGGGGATGAATTGGATAAACGACCTTGAAGAATTGATCCATTATGAGGATATGACGGTGAAGTCGGAGTAGGAGGTAAAGATAAAGGTAAAAGTGAAGGTGAATTGGATTGTCGTTTAAGTTCTTTCAAAGTTTGACTAATGTGGGTTTGACCGTTAATACTGAGCTTGATGTTATGATTGTGGTTGGATACGGCGGTTTTGGAATCCGAGATGGATGTTACCGAAGAGGTATCTAAATCAATAGCTGGACCGTCGTCGTGGTGGATTGAACGCTCCACGTTGATTGTTACCTGTTTTTATTATTATTCAAATTAAATTCAAATTCAAATTCAAATGCGATTGGGTGTACTGTACCTTGTTGGGATGAGGACGAAATGGGAAAGCTAGGGTTGTAGGTGATTCCTGTCATGAAAGGTTTAAGTTGGTATTAGTTACCCCGGATTTAAAAAAAAAAACTTACGGGGAAACGACTGAAACGACGTGAATTTCCGTTACCGCCACCACCTGAACCTGTCGTCGTGGTGGATCGTGCCCTTCGAAGAGCAGTACGGGTGTTAAGCCTATTGGGTTTATTTCTTCGTGAGCATTCCGTGGTTGATTCGTTTATACCGCCGACTCCCGAGATAGGACTGGAACTTACGTTACTAAGATAGAGTTTGCGTAAACTGATGGGAAATGAGAATGTCAGTATTGAATTGCAAAAGGTTAGGATAATAAGTTGTGGAGGTGGGGCAATAGGGAATTGATCTGATGACAAGTTCCCATGGAGAGGATATAAAGCGTGATTGCTAAGGTATGGTAACCAATACCAAGGAAGGGGTGGGACGGCGTGTGTGGAAGATGGGAATGGTATTTGTAAAGGTGAAAAAGGGGGGCTTGACATACGTTTTGCAATAACAAAGTGAAGCGCCATAAATATTAGATTGTGAGGCATTACAACCCACTATGTATTCAAGACATTAAAGTTAGTACTCTTTCGTCCGGAAATAAAAGGAAAAATAAGTGACGCACGCAGACCATTGAAACGATTGCTCCAACTCTGATTGCTGATTAGTAGAAGCCGGAATTGGAATTTAAAATGATTAAGCTCACGTAGTGAGAGCACCAGTTTCGAAGGCGTATAGGATGAGCGTATCAATTATGGCATTGAGACTAGAAAGAAGCAAGGGGTTAGTAAAGTCAAAAGCTTAAGATATGAAATAGTCGTACTTGAAATCTGTCGTCCGACTGGTCTTGAGGAGGACGAAGAGAAAACCAGTAATTAGAATATCGACTCCAATTGAAAGTGCAAGTCCTAGTGTAAATAGCCACTACAATTCCGGTGAAAATGAGTTTGGGAATACAACAAAAATAGAACATACGCTGTATTCATGTTTGAATTCATACAAACTCTTGAGCCGGATCCTAAAAATAGATGATCCCGTGAGTACCGGATAATGATGAGATGCGGAGGACATGGGTAAAACGTACATTTGGGCGGTCGTGCCTGTGTAGTAGCAATCAAAGGCGTTAGTAAGTGGCTAAACGGGAAGAAATATTAGAGAAAGGAAGTACCAAGAGCGGATGCTGATTGATTATTGGTCAATTGCGGGTCAGTAACTGAATCATGTGCAAGAAAATTTCCCGAACCTAAACGGCAAACGGCTAGCACCATCTATGTCCATATTTATTTTGTCAATGATGGGGTTTCTGATTGGGGAAACTTAGTAGACGTACAATGGGCAGGATCAAGAACCAGTTTTTACGACCGACTGGAGGTAGATAGGTGGCGTTAGAAGGTTCCACAACATGCAACATGCATTTTCGGGGATGGAGGGAAGAAAAGCTTACGCTTGAAAATTCTGTGCGAGAAGAAGCTGTAGTTGGTTAGCTTACGGTTACACACGGGCATGGTGGACTACGTACCAGTGAACCACGAAAGTCAGGACACCCTGTTCTAAGCGTGAATGGAACTGTTAAAAACTATCGGATGGAATACGAACCGTTACTGCGACAGAGCACTGGAAAGGGGATAAGCATAATGAAATGGATTCGGTAGGGTATGGTACACGTACAGACACCGAACTGTGAGGCAAGCCGTGTCAGAGAAATTTCGGACCATGAGATGAATACATACACTGGGATAAAATCAATGTGCGTCTGTACACCAAAGAAACCAATCAAATAATTCCAAAGGCCCGCCCAGACAAGAGCGGAGTGGATGGTGTCCAGGAGCCTGACACGAGATGTTGAATATGTAAAGAGGAGACCAGACGCGACTTTGCCTACCATATCAAGAGTACCTATCATTCAAATGAGCTCGACTTCTAAGAGTAATGAAAATGCAGCTCACCAATGCTTTGACGGAGGGTTTATCTGAGGGATATGTCTTGAAGTATATAATAACTTGAATAACAACAACGCCAGTGAGCCTGAAAGGGTCGTTAGATATGCTAGCGACTAAGATGTGGGATGGACCTACAAGGCAGAGTATAGACCTCCGATTAGAAGAGCACCGAATGTGGAAGGGACGTCGATGCCAGCCTGAGGAGCCATTTTGTTGGTGGGATGAAAAAGGGGGGGTGAAGGGAAAGATTGTAAACAACCCAAACCGCCTACTTATCTATAAGAAGAATAACCCTTACATATGGATGGACCATTTTACGACACTGATGGCGACCTCGGTCGTGGAGAACCCAGCGTCAAGGTAAGTATATTTATAGAGATCGAATCGGCCCAGTTTGCCGGAAGTCACCGCCGACCCGTGATTACGTCAGCAGATCAATGTAGGTCCATCGCGTTCAGTATTTCGCAGATATTGTCCACAACGTCCATCATGGCTTCACAAACACCTGTATTCGTGATGAGTGAGTATATGCGCCATGGATTACCTACCAGAGCTCACAACATCCTTAGACACAGCCCCGGAGCGTCAATCAGGGCGCAAAGCACAGATCTCTAACATCACTGCTGCAAAGGTCAGATCTACTTTTTAATCTCTGTTTCTGCGATGTTGACGACGGGCAGACTGTTGCAGACGTTATTCGCACCTGTCTCGGGCCTAAAGCAATGCTGAAGATGATCCTGGATCCCATGGGCGGCATTTTGTGAGCCCTATTAACCACTAAACTTATTATATCGTAACACTCATGATGCGCCCAGACTCACTAACGATGGGAATGCCATCCTAAGAGAAATAGATGTCGCTCATCCAGCAGCAAAGAATATGATTGAACTGTCGCGTACCCAGGATGAGAATGTGGCGACGGAACAACAAGTGTTATTATTCTTGGTACGTCTTGATTCTACTGCAACTGTGTATTTCATTGATGCGGTGCTTAGCCGGAGAGATTCTGGCACAATCATTGTCACAGCTGGAGCGCGATATTCACCCTGTAGTCATCATTTCCGCTTACAACAAAGCCCTGAAAGAAGCACTCGAGATTGTGAAACGGGTTTCGATCCCCATCGATGTTAACGATGACGAGCAAATGTTGAAGCTGATCAAAACTTCTATCGGTACCAAGTTTGTCGTTCGGTGGTCAGATCTCATGTGCAAACTTGCCCTGCAAGCTGTACGAACTGTTGCACAAGAGAGGGCTCTTTAAAGACCGTAGATATCAAGCGTTATGCACGAGTGGAAAAAGTTCCTGGAGGAGAGATTGAACAGAGCAGAGTGTTGGATGGTATCATGTTGAACAAGGATATCACACATCCCAATATGAGGAGACGCATCAAGAATCCCCGCATCATTTTGCTTGATTGTCCTCTCGAATATAAGAAGGGAGAATCCCAGACAAACATGGAATTCTCGAAGGAGACGGATTGGGAGAGAGCACAAGCGATTGAGGAGGAGCAAGTTAAGGCGCAAGTTGAAAAAATCCTCGAGTTCAAGCCTGATATCGTCTTCACGAAAAGGGAGTATCAGGTATGTTTCGATGCTATTGGCCATAAATCAGTATTCACAGGCACTTCCAGATCTTGCACAACACGTTTTCGTGCAACACAACGTCACCGCCCTCCGACGTGTTCGAAAATCAGATAACAATCGCATTGCCCTCGCTGTTGGAGCTACCATTGTTAATCGGGTAGAAGACCTCCGTGAATCTGACGTCGGTACTAAATGTGGCCTCTTCAACATTGAAAAGATTGGCGACGAGTATGTATTCTTTAGTGGATTCCAAGTCGCATTTTGCTAATCAACTTTAGATACTTCACATTCCTCACTGAATGCAAAACACCAAAAGCCTGCACAATTCTCCTTCGCGGGCCATCAAAAGACATTCTCAACGAGATTGACCGCAATCTTGCTGATGCCATGTCCGTTGCTCGCAACGTTGTATTTGATCCCTCACTGGTACCAGGTGGTGGGGCAACTGAGATGGCCATCAGCGTCGGTCTACATGCGAAAGCCAGATCAGTCATTGGCGTCGAGGGATGGCCATACAGGGCTGTTGCAGATGCCATGGAAGTTATTCCCAGAACACTTGTACAAAATAGTGGTGGCAATGCTATCAGGGTTTTGACTGAACTGAGGGTATGTTCCCGTAATTTATTCAAGTCAACAAGGATCTCACGAAGGATAGGCCAAACACGCCAATGGCGAGCATTCGTGGGGAGTTAATGGCGACACTGGCAAGATCGTGGATATGAAGGAGTATGGGCTATACGAATCTGCGAGTGTAAGGATCCAGACGCTCAAGACCGCCATTGAGGTACGTTATTCTCTATCGAAATTATAATACGTGTAAAGCAACAATTTATTTATTACAGGCCGCACGGATGTTACTTCGTGTTGATGATGTCGTGCAAGCTGTCAGGAAAGAGCGCGATCAAGGTGCTGCGCAAGGGCCTGGGCCTGAGGAAATGGAGCAGTAACTTGTTTTGATAGACTAGATTTGCGCGTATTCCATTCTAACATTTGCGTGGCTTGGGGCGGTTATTAAGAAATGCATTACAAATACTAATACCCTTGCCTACTTCCGACAAGTCGTCTTTGCAAACACTAGGATCATTATATGTACTGACGCATGCACAGGTGATACAACTTACAGGACAGACCCGCCATTAATGAAGATCGGTGAATAATTTTCGTGTGTACGCTGGGTTCAAAAGATCATACAACATCGACTCCGGCTTCCATAACAATATTTAGCACCGGACGAACTAACGCGCCTAGCCGATTACAACTTGCATAAGTGTTTCAGCCTCACCTTCATAAGTATTCCTTCACGTTCCCGGCTCTTGACCCACAATCTTTCTAATAGTCTTAACGATCAAGGAATAAAGCTATGATAAGACTTGGTCTCAAAATAGACTTTTTACGGGTTTTCGGAATCGGGCAGCTCCGATGATGATTAACCAATTGACGGGTAAAAGGAAGAAAGCACTTTCGGAAAGTATTGGTATTAGCCAACAGCCCAACAACAGCCACCAACTTATTTTTATTATTTGAGTCTTCCGATATTTTCTCGCACCTTTGTGACCCTGAAAAAGAAGTTAAACGCAAGTACACAGTGATATAAGTATTATGACGCATCGGTGCCGTATCATTTGATTGTGAGGCTTCGCCCATTGTTCATAATCTGACTAACAAATCCCGCCGAAAGCTTAGATCTTGCTAGTATTTGCAGTGGTGCTATTATATGGGTTCTCGGCGAATTAAACCAGTTGTATCTGAGATTGTAACGATGTTCAAGTTCTTCTTTCTTAGTCAACCGGTGTATATACATACCTACTAGTCACCTTTCGCGGATTTTATTGTCAAAATCCGAGACAGTAGTCCACAAAGGGTCCGAACAGATCGCGTATAGGGTTCCAACGCGGTATGTATCATTTGAAACATGTTATACATTGGCGCCACTAACGAGCATCTTACTGATCACACGTCTGGATATTTGAAGGTGGATACTTTCCATCCGGAGGCCCAATAATTTTCTTACATATTCCCCAACGTTCTCCCTCTCATTGTAGCACTACTGTTTGATAGACCGGATCTCTTGGCTGTTTACTCTTACGTTCTTTATTAACGTTCTTGTTTAGTGTTGCCCTCCGGGCTTAGTAGGAAGAGTCGTGGGATTATCCGAGGTGTTGAGAATCATGGATTCTGGAATATTCGAAAATGCCAAGTTGCAATCATGTTTAGTATTGTTAATTGCTGGAGCTGGCAGGTAAGTTTATCGATTAATGTAGCTTACGGTTGTTGAATAGAGCTTTATGGGTGTTGATTTCTAGCCTTGAACGTGTTGTTGGGAGTAAGTGGTATCTGTTGTACAGATATTTAATTTTGACATCTGTGGAGTAATGAATTAACCAATCTGCTGATTTTCGCGAGTCTCATTGTTTTTCGTAATGTCGATAAATTAACCACAATTTCAATTTCATGCTCAAAGCTTCTTTACTCTCTGCTATCTTAGCAGCGTTCATGGTTGAAGCTGCGAAAGCGATTGAAATTAATCCTATGGAGAAGCCCGCATACCTCCTGGAAATGCTAGTTATGCTTCAACTCAGCGCGTCAACTACCAAAGCCAACGCTCAAGTTAACTTTCAGTCAGGAAAACTTGAACTTCCTGGCTTTCTCCTTATCCTCACCAAACGAGCTGTTACATCCAGTAATCTGCCCGTATCGATCTTCATAAGCGTTGGTGGCTATTTCTTCGATTCATTATCTCCTGCGATTCATACAGTATATGTTGTACTAGAAGTGCAGATGGTCCAGGAAACTTTCTCTGCCGCTTCACGGTTGGACTATTTATGACAGAGGGTGGATGCGCACGCATACGATATGAATGTCTGTTTACTTAGCTTTGGATTAGGTAGCCACGGTTCAATATTCAATAGCAGCAATGAAACAATCGAAATGGTTTATAAGTGTATAATATATGGACTTGTTGATATACTCTGCGATCGTGATTTAACACGGTTAGACTATCAGAATATACAAATTCATACATTGGCAGTGTGTACTAACGAAATCGAAATCGTTCAATCTTTAACATTGTTTTGGTGAGTGCTCCCTGCGTTGAACGTTAACTTCGTTGATCATTTTACACACGATGACGTCATTTAAAGTGACACTTGAGTGACACTCCTGATTTGTGTTTTTCTCATGAACAGTCGTGCTTCTTATTCCGCATTACAAAGTCAAGCAGCATGAATTTGCTACTAATACTGGCCTCCAGGGTGATGCGTCGGTGGGCACCTAACTCATAAGGTTTAGACCAAATGTTATGTTCACTTGGATACAGACGATGGGTAAAAAACAATAATGTTGTTGTAATTCTAATTTCTTGTTTTCTTCTCAACGTTACTACCAGGGTCACCCATTAGTCACCCACCTCGTTTCCGGCGCGCATAACACTTGACGTCCGCCCTGTCAACCTGTAGTGCTGCACCGCCAAAGGGCTGGGCAAGAAGCAGCAACCACTTTAAGATAACACCTTCCCACATCGGTAGATCAATTCATTCGGTGTGGCAACGTGCCTTCTTATTCATAAACAAATCATTTTACAAAAAGTGACAACCTGATTTTTCTGACACAAACTGGGTACAATGTACTATGAAGGAGTTGGATAAAACCCATAAACATAATGGCGTTAGTATTCTTGATGCTTCTTATCGCGAGATCGACACATGTTAACCATTCGCCATCAAAAATAGTACAAGGCGATGACAGATGTCCTAGCCGCCAGTGTAATAAATACAAAAGACCACGAGGCAGACACCTTGACTTGCTTAAATATCACAAATGACTTAGCCCACATATACATACCTCTTTCTCATATTGCAATGGCGGAATCAAGTCAGTATCGACAATCCTCACATATATGCACTCAAAATGAATATCATCTATCTAGGTTTTAATGCGCGTAGTCCATTCGCTAGTCATATTGCTCAGGCGTCTGTTACGGCGCTTAAAATCATTAAGATCACAGAGGTGAGTTTATGTCGAAAAGGCTGTATTAGGTTTGCCCTCATCCTTGTTGTAGAATGTAAATCACAATAAAGAGGTGTTCAATGCCCTTGGAGAGAAAGTCGGCTCTCTAATGGAGGTTGTCCTAAGTCGGATTAATGAGAAAGATCCGAACAATGCCACAGAGATATCTTTATTCTATACTGGTGTTAAGGAGCTGCCGGGGTGGGTTTTTGCCTTCAAATCATTTGAGTATGATTTATAAACCAGCATTACCAATAGTTTTCTAGAGAAGATCAAAAGGCAAATCAAGAAACATGCAAATCGTCCAAAATACATCAGAGCATTCTTCTTGATAGCAGGCAAAAGTGTTTTGGCAGATTGCAGCGATCAGTTGCGAAAGGCTGAGAATCGTTTCCGGGTATGTTCTCGAAATCTTAACGTCTTTATCTTTCGAGTTCTCTGAACATCAGTACTGTAATAGGCCGACTATATTGTCGATAAGTTGACGATCAAGGAGAATAAAGTTTTCACGACAGAAGTCAAGCCATCCCAATCAACACCGTCAGTTAATATAATCCCAACAATTAGCGCGGTACCACCATCACCTTCAATAAATGCGGTTCCGGTTCTTTCGGGTAATGTATCCCCAACGCCATCGAATGAATTAATCCTACCACCGTCGACAAATATCACTCGACCACCGTCAATGAGAGGCTCGTTTGGGGCAGGTTCTTCCCAATCATCTCAACTTGTTCAGACACCACCAGAGGCAGCTGATATTTTTGCATTGATGCAAAGGGGTAAGTGAATACCACACGTACGGGGAGCAAAGTCTAACATTAAATTCCGTTTGTAGCGAAGACACAGTTCATCATAGGCAATGGAACAGCTACGATCATCAATGAGGGAACATCTCATAGCATCACAGGCGATGGCAACACATATTACGCATAAGAGAGTAGTTTGAGTTCTGTCCTAGTTGGATTATTCCTTAGTGATAATAGGTGGCAGTGTTTTTCATTTGATTGAGGGGTTGGTATCGATATTTTTATATAATTGTACTATTTTCGCTCTACATCTTTAAAAATGGATTTACAAAATTACAACAGTGGGGTTAAAAGGAATCAACTGAAAGATAAGAAATCTCAAGATCTCAATCGTAGAGTAACATGTCAGACTTTGAAGGTTCGAAGATGGGATCGTTTCTGTCGGAACAAACAATGACAAGGCATGATTGAATCTTCAACAAGAATATGGTGACACAATTAAGTAGGTAAATAAAGGTCAAAGTTTTGGTATCAGGAGGCATAGGAAATGGGAAAACAGTGGTTATCATTTATGGGTTATGTAAAGCGCTTGTAGAGCAAGAATGGGTTCACGGTGTTGTGATTTTATATAGTGATAAAGCGAAGAGTGATCGTAAACGTTTAAACTAGTTGATCGAAATTAAGTTACAGTTGTTCTAAGGAAGAGGCTACGCAGGAACCGCGGAAGAGTCGGCGGCCTGAGGCAGCAGCAACTTGTTGGGGATGACTCGATAAGTGGCTGAAGGAGGTTCTACAGGAATTATGAACAATAGCGCTTTTCTTGTCATTTGAAGGGTAATTCTGCCTACTAATTACATGGTATTGGAGAGCCATGGTAGCCACCAGTTTTATATTAGCGCCAGTCTTTTCTTCTCAATTTCCTTACAATTTTCCTTGCTTATTTTATTCTCTTACTAATCTTTGCCATAGTTCTCTTCTTTTTTTATTTTCTTCTTGTCTGTTTCTTCTTTTATTCTTTTATTTTATTCTTCCCTTTTTGGAAAAAGCGAGTGTGTGGTTGATGAAGGTTGTGAAATATAAATATTGAGAGCATCGTACTAGTTCCACCAACATTTCCCATTCTTTCTCAATTTCTCCGGCTCTCTCAGAAAAGTATTTTCTTACCCAAGTATAAGTGATTTAAGTAGAACTATGTCTCTTGGACTGGGACGTTTCTCCATCCTTATTTAGGCCGTTAGCCTTGGCATTCAACATTTATTAATCATTTACGCTGTTAAAGGTATCCGAAGTTTTACAACAATTTATCTCCTCTTCGTCATGGAAGGTTCTGCATGTTCTTCAACTCCTCCAAACGTGCACAAGGAAAGGAGAAACAACATTTGGCAACCTCTACATCCCAGAAGGATTTACACTGGAGAATACGTAATGCAATCACCGAATTGAGTGTCTAGTAGCCTGTATCTCCTAAGGGTACGATTTGATCCTTCAGGCCAAATATGTTTTGAATATATTAAATGTTCTATACTATCGCCATCTAACTTTGGGAGACGTCAAATTGACAATGAAGTTAGAAATAAATTTGCAAGGTATCGACCAAACAACTTGAAGGATTGCTTCCACTCATGAGCATTTTCAATATATTTTTTCTTGGATCAGAACCATCCACTTCCACTGTGCTAGGTCCTGTTGAAGTCCCTTCAGGGGAAAAGAAAACACTGATGAGTTCATAAGCAAACCTTAAAGTGTAGGAGAGATTCGGCACTGCAGAAGAATGACTCCGAGGCTAATCTTTGATTCGTTTCGCTCTGCTCTGAGAGCACAATTTGCGCCTCTGTCGTATGCTGGTCATCTCATATACCTTGCCGTGAGAACACAGGATTCCCTTGTTCTAGACATTAGTTAATCCTCGATCACTGGAAAGTAATCTGATAATCAATACATCAGAATAGTAGTGCCTTATTTGAGCTGCTTTGCAATTGCAAAATGTTTAGCATATACAGGTGATAAACACGAGGCCGTTCTTGAACAGCAGCCTCTAATGTTCGCTTCTTGAATACCATCAGAGTCATGCTGAGAGTTTGGCAAGATCATGTGAACATACCGTATCGTCATTTGATTTCAGCCTGCACAGTTTGAAGCATAACTCTCATATCCGAGGAATGATTGAGCATCCGCTTTCAGTGGAGATGAGAAATTAGAACCCTAGACAGTTTCGAAAAATCACTCTGACCTTGACCGTCACTCCAGCCTTTGGTCAAGGAAATTATGTTAATTATTAGGATCATTCAAGTTTGTAATGAAATATGTACTTGTGGGTTATGGATCGTAGTTATAATCTATACTGCTGAGTGGCTGCCAGAATTTATCACTCACAAGCCGTCGTGATTCGTGAATATAATCGAAAATGGGTAAATTGAAAGACAGTGGTAAAACGTGGTAAGTTGATATGAATGTCAAATGCTATGTTTAATGTCGGAAATGAAAACACATTTCGTGCATGTGTGATCCACGAGTTCCCTTCGGACTACCCCAGGAGGCTGCAGGAAAAAAATTGCTCAATCTTCTTCGAAGTTAACATTATTCAAACTTCGTTGTCTCTTTCTCAAAGATTCAGTAGAATTTGGTATGGCAATGAATGCTGAACGGGTTGATCGAGCGCAATGAGATATATTTGCTCACGAGCTAGTGATACTTTGACATCCTAACATCCGCCATACGCTGTAACGATGAAACACATTCTCCCCACACTTCATTTCCCACTGACGGTCTCACACGGTAAATGAGGCAAGGCGCTTTCACTCAAATTGGGTATTGCACAAACATATAGGGCCTTTCATCAATTTAGTTTTAGAGGAAACAAAAGCTCGGGATCACCTTTCCATATTAGTCGCCTCTTTGGATGGTTCCACACACCGAAACATGACGGATTCATTGACTTATGTAGTATGTTTCGTTACGGCAACGTCGAAAACGAGGACTTCGTACTGACGGAATGCCCAAGTATTTGCCTCATGAAGTCACCAGGGGCGCTAAAATACACCTATATTATCCCAGACGATCGTTGCATTGAGTCAATTATCATATTCCGCACCCCTTTATTACTCAACACATATGCAAGCTTTTGAAGGCGCTCACGACTTCAACCTTCAGGGCGTTTCTTATGTCACCATTGCGGGAGATTGCAACTTGGAATCACATTCTTTTGATGTTAATGTATGTGGAAGTAATAATAACGTGTCAATGATGGGGGAGAACAAAGCAGATTGGAAACAATGGAGTACGTTCATATTTTCCCATTGTCTTTCCTTGATAATAATATCCGTTGTTTTCCGTAGCGAGATCTTCATCCACTGAGAGTGATGGCCATAATTCATCATTTGACGAACCTTATGCATGCTCAAACCTCTTTCAACTTCCACCATCCTCTATAACTTTTATGCCATCAACAGCCTATTCAAGGTCATCCAGCGAGTCCATGGTGGAATCCACCAGTCACATAATTTCATCAACGGGGCCATGGAGTACGAGCTATAATGACGATACCCTTCCTATTCCATCCGCATCTCCTCAGAGGCCTCAAGTCACCACAAATCCATCTCCGATTCCTACCACTATCACTATGCGGTCTGACAACTTTCCTGCAGTTACAACAATACCTCCGATATTGAAAGGAGAAGTGGTTGTGCCGCTAGGGATGGCGGTGAAGGAAAAGAAGCGGAAGTGGTACCACGCGATGCAATTCAGTATCAGAGTATCAATATCCATTCAGAGAAAGTGTTGACGATAGTACTACGATCATTATCTAAGTGGCTGGACTACATTTGTACCCTACCCTCATAAATTTCTACTATGATACCCAATCGTGCAGCTTGTAATTCCTATCATCCATGTATATTTTTTTGGAGATAAAATTAGGTTTAGAGTAAACTGGAAACAGCGCTTAGATAAGCAAGGAAATTAGTGTGACCCAGTGATCGGTCTGGCATGGGCCGAGCCTGTGTCTGAAAGTATTTATTTATTATGTTTGAATGGTGAGTGGCAGTGAGAAATCATAATTGCGGAGAACAAGCGACACGGTATTGACTTGGTCCGAGCACTGCATTATATTTATTTTTCTGAAATACTTTAGTCACTTAGGCCTCATGGTACTGATTTGGAGGTGCCGAAGTGTTACTTGTGCCACGCTCCTTTCAAGCTTCAACCACCATGTTACATTCATCCTTGGACAGTAGTCTTGACCACACACCGGAATCTACCATTTCTATGACCCACGCACCCGCTCCAAGTCCCAGTTTGCCAGATAGGAGTCCAAGTCCTGCTTTGTTTTTGCCACCTCCACCCACTTACTACTCTCCTCTTCCAAGCCAACCGATTTCAGACTGGAAACTTATAGCGGTACAACATCCTGACTTTTGGTTCCATGATGGATCTATAGTCCTCTGCGTCGACAAGACTCTATTTCGGGTCCATCAAACCATCTTGGGAAAACATTCCGAGATTTTCGATGATCTATTCAACGTTCCACAACCAACCGCGACACAGGAGGATCTGGTAGAGGGCTGTCGTGTGGTTCTATTACATGATGCGAAAGAGGACTTTGTAGATCTTTTGAATGCTATTTACCACCCTTCGTGCGTACATTCTACCCTCTAACCGTTTTCTAGAGGCCAAATAATCCTATAGTTATTTCGACGACTTTCATCCTCAGTCAGCGCTTGACGATGTACTCACTTTTGTGGGTGGAATTCTCAGACTCAGCACCAAGTATCTCATTCGTTCGCTCCGTCAACGATGTATCGCTCTCCTCATTTCTAAATTCCCCATTACATTTTCCGACTACCAAGCGAAATCTGCAAGAACCTCGGCTGAAAAATACAAAACAGATTCGATTATGCGCACCATTCGTCTAGCACAAGAAACCAACGTTCCCGAAATTCTCCCTTACGCATTCTACTGTGTCGCTCGTATGAATTCGAAACGATTACTCAAGCCAAGAGACCACGATATCTCATGGAAAGACAAGACAATCTGTGTTATTGGGAAAGAGAGATTACGTTGGGCAGAAATGAGTCTCTCACATTCATTCCTACTCGTCTTCCAACCTGCACCAACATGTACTTCATATATATGTTCCGAAGCAAGATCACCACATGCAGAATGGCATGTCATTGACGCTTCTAAATCCCCTAACCCTCTACGATTATATTCGGGCTGGAATCGGCTGAACGTGTGCAGTACGTGCATAGCGCATTGTCAGGGTCTTCATCAGAAAGGTCGTGAGGAAGTGTGGCAGAGGTTACCATCGTTTTTTGAGATGGGGACTTGGGAGAGTTTAAGGAAAACACAGAATATGGCGGATAGTGGAGCAGATGAAAGGAGGCGAAGCGGTTAATTTGTTTCTTTTAAAAAACAATTTTCCAATTGTTTACTTTTAATAACCCATCAAATGCCCTGAGCGTCCTGATGGCGGACGGACCAGGGACAGGGTCGGACCGTGGAAATGTTACCTTAATGATATTCGCTTAGCCTAGCTTAGCCTCCTATGTATTTACACCCTTGTCGTTATACTTACCTACTACCATGTCGTCTAACAATCTTAATGATGTGGACTCCCATCAAGAACGACTACTTATCAGACATTCACACTTTTACTTTGAAGATGGTTCTATAATTCTGATCGTTCAACAAACGCAATTCAAAATCCACAAGTCTGTGCTCGGTCGGCAATCTGACGTATTCAAGTCGATGTTTTCGTTACAACAACCAGAAGACACGGTGTCTTCTCTCACAGTTGATGGTTGCGACTATGTTATTCTGGAGGGTGATTCTTCTGCTGATATGGAGAGCGTCTTACAAACGCTTTATGACCCTTTGTGCGTCTTTTTCTCATATTTTTTTCCTCTCCATTCTAAATCAATTCACAACCACAACATTCATAATGTTATATAGTCACTTTGACAACATCAAAGGCGACAAAGATCTTCAAACCGTACTTAACTTCCTATCAGGTATACTCCGAATCAGTACCAAATACGACATGCAACACATTCGTAAAAAATGTATCTCCATCCTCCTAGAACGTTTCCCAACAACTCTCCAAGATTGTGATCGTGTTCTCGGTTCCCACTATCGTTATAAACCAGAATACATCTCACACGCAATTCAAATAGGTCACGAAACAAACGTTCATTCAATATTACCTTGGGCATACTACATTTGTGCTCATGTTGGCATTGATGATCTTATGCAAGACTCAATATTAACTTGGAGAGATAAAGCACTTTGTTTAGCTGGAAGAGAAAAGTTATGGGAAGCTCAAAAAACTATGACTCATTGTTTTTTGTTTAATATTCTACGTTCGGAAGGTTGTACGGGGTCATGTTCGGCTAGATCTCCACAAACTATGACTTGGAAAGATGTGGAAGGGTTGAGGAAACCGCCTCATCCGTTGGACATTTATACGGCTTGGGCGAATTTGGGGCTTTGTTCGGTTTGTAGGGTTCATGTTGAAACTCATCATCGTGGTGGGAGAGAAAGGCTTTGGGAACAGTTACCTGCGATTTTTGGTTTGGGAACGTGGAAGGAACTATTATCTGAAGCGGAAGATGTGTAGAGTGTGCATTGAAATTGTAAGGAAAAGCGGGGTTTATCAAATGATAAGTGTGTTATTAATTGCGAAACACGTGCATGTAAACTTAAGCTACAAATTGAAGAAAATGCAGGTCCACGAAAAACGAAAAGTAAACGAAATAACGAAGATAAATGAACATCAACTCATTCAGCCGGAAAAAAAAAAAACAAGATTGTAAGGATCATCGCAATTGCCGGAGCTTTTGGATTACATCTTGCATATTCCCCTGATTCCACTCCCCACTCCATCCCTGCCTACTACCTCCATCCTCTATAATTGGAACTGGGATTTCCGTGATATTTTCGACATGGATAACATTGCTTAAGAATGGTGTGGTTGTGGTGTTTATGAGAGCGGAAAGCTCTAGAGGATCTCGATTGAATTTCTCTTTATCGTTACCATCAAGTACTTTGTTGATTCCATCGACCGCTAATTCCTCTTTAACCACCAATTCAAACTCAATATCTGGCAACCTTTGTCGAGAAGGCCCTTGGACATCGGTGATATGGTTGGACATGGTGAGGTTGGTAGGAAGTGATGGTGTAAGATAATGCCGAGATGTTGGAGATTTCGAAAATGTGTTTATAGTGGATAATGCATTCTGTGAATGAGTCATTCCTAAAGCTCGTTTGCCTTCTTTAACCATTTGAGCTGCCGGACGAAGAATTGAAGTTGTCGATATTGATTCTCCAAATGTGGCCAATGACATACTTCTTCTTTTTCTACGACTATGCAACCGGCTTTGGTCAACTGTATCATGAATCTCATTGTCAACATGGAAATTTGATTTTGGAAGTAAATCGGTGAGAGTGTTAACCACAATTGATACTTGATTCAACTGATTTTTCTCGAATGGGGGATCTAGTTCGATAGGTATGGGTTCTCCGAATGTACGCGTAAGTTTGGCTGCACGCCGTCGTCTTAATTCTTTTTCGGAAGGTGCTACAGGAGTTGTGGGGGTGATTGGTGATGGTAATGTTGGACTGAGTAGATCATTGAAGTCTTCTCTGTCTTCGATGATCTCATCGTCTTCAGCGGTTGTCGAATGAGAAAGTATGAGTGGGGAAGATGAAGTTGAAGCTGAAGAATGGATGGAAGTATCGGATGAATTGGACAGAGGAAAGGTTATAGGGGTTATATTTATGGTCTCCGTGTCAAATTTGAGAGGTGGAAGTAGCTGCAATCCTTTCGCTTTCGATTTGTTTGACGATGAGTGCGGTTGAAGCGTAGGAGTTCTGCTTCTACTTGTGAGTTTTGTATCAACATATGCAATAGATTTTTCAGGGAATGTGGGCTTATTGGCTGATGGTGTTGGTGTTGTTCGACCATGGCAGTCTAGGGTTGAATATGGAAGGGGGGAGGGTTTTCGGGTAAGCAGAAGATCATGTCGACGAAACGGTTTTGGGGTTTCGAAATTTGACTCCTCTCTTGTGGCATTTTGAGAGTGAGTGGAACGATGTACTGGTCGATTGATGAAGGGAAGAGTGGGATGAGGAGATGATGTCCTGTCTGTTGAAAATAATGAGGTCTCGTGGGACTTCCCTAAGATCACCCTTCGCCGTTCCGTAGAGTCAAACGCGGGTAGAAGAGCAGGAATTTCGGATGTGTTGGAAAGTTGAGTCAAGGAATTGTCAGGCTCGATATAACTCAACCTCCCAGAGGTTGCTTGCTGCAAAGGTGTTCTTGAGCGAGGGGTACGAGTAACTGGGGAATGCTGGTGTTGAGGTATAAGTAAAGGGTCGGGAGGAAATAGCTTTAAATTTCGATTGAAGGAATGTCTGCGTGTGTCTTCTGGAGAATGCAATTGTGATGTAGCTCGCTGATGGGGCTGAGAAGACTTGTATTTATTCGACGGACCAGGTTGCGAAGGGCCTAGATTGGCATTGAGCGAGAGAAGGATCTTGACCGTGTCTGCAGGTGGCCGAATATTACTAGTAGTACTTGAAACAGAAGGATTGGGAGCATGGTTGTGACGAAGATGTGCTGATTTTCCGAGATAGCTCATGGGGGAGAGAAGTAAAGAAAGCAAGCGGAAATACAGAGGGGACCTGGTTACTGAAAGAGGTCAGAGGCGGCTGTTGAAATTGACTGCTTGGCTCATGAATGTTTGAACTTTGATGCAACAGATCACCATCATCTATGCCCTGACACATTTGTAATTTTGAGATGTTGTAGTTCAAGGTGTGTGTACATGGCTCTTGTGTTTTTGTAATGTAGCTCAGATACACTGATCTCTTCAGCCCTGCTGCATGTGCTGAGATGTCGTTGAACACACGACTGCAATGAGACCTCCCCGGTTTTTAATTAAGAAATCACATGATGCCTTATGTAATATGTTATCATCGCCAAGGTTCAGTGGAGGAACACACACACGGAATCTCCATCGCCATGTCCGACAACCCTCAGCCAGAAATTCAGATCAACGTCAAAGGTATATACTACCATAATACCTCTGTACATCACTTATGTTGTTATGGGTAGGTCCCAGTGAGCTCAAGCTCCAGATAACAATCTCTCCGGACAAGTCTGTCATCGACCTCAAGCATGCTATCGCTGCAAAGTCAGATGTTGAGGCCGAGCGTCAGCGTCTGATATTCTCTGGTGTGTTAGACTACTAATGCAGCGTACAACACCTAACTCTTTCTAGGTCGTGTGCTCAAGGCAAGACAGGTCTTTCACTTCAGATATACTGATATTCATATAATGAGTAGGATGACGATAATCTTGCCGTCTACAAAATCCAGTCAGGCCACACAGTACACATGGTTAAAGGTCAAGCTCGCTCAGGTGGCTCGGCATCTGCACCAGTTTCCCCCCAACAGATACCAACGATGCAGACCGGCCAAAACATTCATGATCCCCTAACCCAGCTCAACTCACACCTCGGATTTGGCGCAATGGCTGGTATCAATCCTTTTGCTGATATGGGCGTCAATCCAAATGACCCGAACATGGTGATTTCCTTACTTATGTTTCTGTTCTTTGTACTGACATACTACACAGCTGACTTCCATGTTCAACGACCCACGAATAATGCAACAGATGGCTGCTGCCATGTCAAATCCTGCCATCATTGACCAAATGATCGCTATGAACCCGCAACTCGCCGCACAAGCACCCATGGTCCGGCAGGTATTTCAAAGTGAAGAGTTCAGACGCATACTGTGAGATCATCATTGTCTGTCTTCCTACTAGCAACTCACATCAATTTCAGCTCCAATCCCGAACAACTTCAAGGATTCATGCGTATGGCTTCTCTAATGCGTGATGCCCAGGGTGGTGGTCCTAGTGGTCCTGGTGGATTTGCTAATCCTTTTGCCTCTCCCCCCTCTTTCCCTGCCCCTGGCGTTCCAGGGCAATCACCTTCTTCACCTCAATTATCTACTCAGCAGTCCCAACAGACTTCCGCAAGTCCCACTACAGGTTCCATACCACCATTTTCTCCTTTTGGGCTATTTGGCCTCCCTCCTCCATCTACCGGGGGCGCTACTGGTACCAGCCCTGGCCCTGGTGGTTTCGGTGGATTTCCTTTCGGTGGATTTGGGAATATGGCACCACCTGCACCTACTGATACACGACCACCTGAAGAAAGATACGAGGTTCAGCTTCAAGTTAGGCCTTCTCCTATTATGTCCGGCTATTATGCACTAATTGACCTATTTATATTTATATTCAGCAATTGCAAAATATGGGATTCCATAATGCGTCTCAAAATGTACGAGCTTTATTGGCAACGGGCGGAAATGTGGACGCTGCCATTGATTATATTTTCAGTGGTGGTGGATTGTAAGGGTGAGTTGGATGGGGGATGAGAGAGATTAAGATTCATTCGTTGTTATGTTCGTAATATCGTATCATCTATGTGAGTGTGTAGCTAGCAAATTTAGTGTAAATCATTAAAAAGTCTAAGTTGAATGTCGATTGAAATGTTTTGCGTACACTACATCACCGGTACCTGCCACCGACTACATTATGCGAGGAGGCATTGGCAGGGTTTTATGCAAATTTAGATTGTCTCTACTTAGTGTGTATACTTAACACAAGCATGACATTTATCTCTAACCATATAGGGAGATACCTACCATCCATGGTAAAGGGACCACGATATTAATTACTTAATACGCGTTGCTTAAGTACGCTTAAATACTCCATTTTCATCCTCGAATAATTAATTGTTGAATTTCTCGGCATATTCCGTCGCTGAGGGCTAGTATGCGTGACACACCTTTCTTGACACCCACGGTCATTGCATGCCAAGTACTGTATCCCGTGTAACCCGAATGTATATAATGCATCGCTCTTCTGGCAAATGCCGATATCAAAGATTAGGTGTCCGAATTGTCGTTCGAAAGCAAGCACCTGCGCAAGATGCCAATTTTCCCTTTGCAACTTTTGTCTGGCAATCGTGGAGGTAAGGCTAGGAATAAGGCCAATGGTAAGTATTAAGGGTTACTACAGTTGCTAGTGACTAGTCTGCTTTATTGATTACTTGGCTAGCCTTACTCCAGATTTCAAAGGTCGTTCAGGAACCGGACAAGGAGGCGCGCGACGGTGATATCAAAGACACTATCTTCGGAAGAGGTCAGTGTTTGTATACATATCTTTATATAATGACTGACCTGCAACCTCAACTACGGACACAAGTCTCCTGCTCTAGTGAAGGCAATGGACGGCATGGCCAGGGCTGGGATACACAATCCCCTCGTGCGTCATGCTTCTCATGTTATCTAACATACGGATTGGAAATAAACAACCTGGAACTGTACTTGTAGGACCGACGGCTCCACTATCTCCCCAGCGACACAGTCAATTTTCAAGGCCTTTGATAGCACCCAACAGTCCCGACGATGACTCGAACAATGTCACGTTGCAACACATATACTTTTCCCCAGGGTCAACTTCAAATACTACAGTCGCCAATGTTACGACTAAGATAGAAGGAAACCATAATCAAGTCCATATTGTACGCGCCAATCCA
The DNA here is from genome assembly GCA_034638255.1 of Coprinus comatus. Taxonomy (NCBI): domain Eukaryota; kingdom Fungi; phylum Basidiomycota; class Agaricomycetes; order Agaricales; family Agaricaceae; genus Coprinus; species Coprinus comatus. The sequence continues at coordinate 971,530 of JAWPGT010000009.1, forward strand.
ATAGACATTGACCAGAGAAGTAAGTCCATACCTGCTCTTTGTATGTTGCAAGTAGAAGATTGACATTAGCGCAGCACTCGAACTCTTTTCTCGACATGCTAATCCAGAGGCGGAACTTCATTCAGGAACTCGATACCCTCCTCCTAGATGTCATCCAAAAACTCGTGAAACGATAATAACGAAAGTGAAGAATTGGATGATTGATAGTGAAAGAGAGAAACAGGTGTTTTGGTTGTATGGTCCAGCTGGTGTTGGAAAGTCTGCCATTGCACAAACACTTTCGGAAGAGGCTAAGAATATGAAGATTCTTGGTGGTGTTTTCTTCTTCTCAAGGCCTAATAATCGGAATGATCCGAATACGGTATTTCCAACAATTGCACGACAGTTGGCGGTAGAGTGGGAAGGATATCAAAGGGAGGTTGGAAAGATTTTGAGTAAGAATCCTTTTCTCCTTGCGTCCCATTTCAAGGTGCAGCTTGAGAAAATTATTATTGAACCGCTTCGCCGATCTTCGATGAAGAAACAGGTTGTTATTGTACTGGATGGGCTAGATGAATGCAACGGAGAGGAAAATCAAGTGGATATGCTGGAACACATTGTTCAACTAATCAAAGGCGCTGAAGGTCAAGCTCCTCTTCCATTACTATGGATGATATTCAGTAGACCCGAGGATCATTTGAAGTATCTTATTGAAAGGGAGGATGTCATGGATATCTGTTGGACTGAAATGTTATCGGTTGATTCAAAGGAAGCTGAAGATGACTCGGCCCGCTATATTCGTGCAGAGTTTCAGAGGATACAAAGAAAATATTCAAAAGCCGTGGATAACGATTGGCCTGGAGAGGAGAGACTTGAGAAAGTTATTAAAGCATCGTCGGGGCTCTTTGCGTGCTCTTCTGCAATTTTCAGGTTCATTGACGATACGAAGCGATGTAATCCTGAAGCCCAGTTGGAGATTGTTCTGGACGTTCTCGATGGTTCGAGCGGCTGTCACCAAGCCAGAAATCCACTAGAATTGCTCGATGATCTTTACATCAGGATTCTTGAAGAGGTCCCTGAAGATATTCTGGACGTTTCTCTGATGATACTACACTCCTGGTTATGGTTTCAAAGTCATGGAAGGGTAGTTCACGTACAACATCTTGCAAATCTCCTAGGTTTGAGTCGAGCAAGTTTCTATGGAGCTATGGGAAAACTTCACTCTGTGCTTGATATTCCTATTCCACAAAAAGCCCACTATCGTAGCCTCTCCACTTTTCATACTTCATTCTCTGATTTTCTCATTGATCCTGCACGTTCAAAACAATTCACAATTGATTTTGAACAGACGGTGATACCTACACTTCGCAAGAGGTCGATTCGTATCTGGAACTCTGATATATATGCCTGGGCGACCTCGTATAACAAAGACCACTGTTTCACCTCACCATCTCTGAATTACGTGCCTTGGCCATATCCTAATCCAGGAAGTGAGTAATTTTGATGGTTGTTTCTTTCGTGATACTGACCAAAGTGTTGTGTGGTCACAAAGGTTTTCCTTATAATCATTTATTTCTTCTCCATATTGCTCTCCATGCCTTCGTTCACCTTGCCATTGATGAAGACTTGCGAGAATTAAATTGCAATAATCTTGCATTGCGTGAAGGATTCTTGTCTCCAAATATATATTGTTCGGTGCGTTGATTGAGATTCGTTGGACATTTCCAATGCTCATTAATGAGATGCAACAGATAACAAGATTTCTAGAACTAGTTCGCGTATTTGATCCAGAGTGTCAATATGATCGAAAGCTCCTTCGATTGATAGAAGTACATTTTGCAATGAAATGTCACAAGGTCTCAGTTACAGTAGCTGAATCTCCGAAAAGTAATACTATCCTTATATACATGTGTCGATTAAAGCTTATTATGACAATAAGGAGAATCCAGAGAAGAATGGGAAAAAAGGGTATCTTTTCCTCAAACACTTCCTATGGTAAAGCCAACTTTTCTTCGTTCCAGTTGCATACCTATGAAGGCTTACTCCAAATATTAATAGGATCCCGAACATATCGGAGTACAGGGGTAGGTCCTTACTCTTTCAACAAACATTATTCGGTTTCTCACTTAACTTGTAGCGCATATGTATTCATGGGGTATGGACCCAATGCGATACTTGCTATCCTTAAACCATACGAAGATGCAAGAAGTTGCTATCCTCTACATGTTATTACCCAAAACTCAGTTTTAGATTCATCTTGGGACATTCATCCGGTATGTAATTTTGAATTGAATAACATGTTGACTCGTGTATTAATAAAAGCTGGTATCTGTAGCGTGTTAACTTTTACATTCGACAACCTGAAATTGAGTCATGATCGGATCCATGATTATTACTGGTGAGTACTGATACTATAAAGTAGCGCAAATGTCATGACTTGGGTTCAGGCTCCTTCTCGGCACTACACGACAGAAGGAACCAAGGAAAAGGAATTAAAATATCGGTGAGCGACTAGGATCCCGCTATTGTTACAATGTACATGCATACGTTGTGACTAATGCCTAGCAAATACTGACATCAACGCTTACGATTTGTAAAAAAGACATTAGGTGTCAGTGCCAGTGCTCGGTACCAAATGAGCACCTAGTAGGCATGGCATGACAGAATAGCGTCGGGAACATCCTAACTTCTTCCACACACACCCTTTTTCCATCCACCGCAATGCATTTGAAATATGAAGATGTTCTTACGTATAGATTGGGGCTCATGGAAGCACTTTATTCCATGTATTACGATGGGGAAAGCGTTGTTAGTATAGTCACCCGAAGGGCTCGTGTTATAATTTATTTTTTCAAATATTTCTGTTACGATGTTGAAAGTATAGGAATAAATGGGGGGTCTCCCAATATATCAGGTGTGGTTGCGAGAATTCAGCAAAAATGTCACTAGTGTATCGACATCTATGATCTATATCCAATTTCAATGACACAAGGGGAGACGATGTGGTGCTATGCTTCCGGTATCGAAATGCAACCTTAAGTGTTTGAATTTTAATCATCTCGGCTGAAGTAGTTTATTTGGGTATTGCCCAACGTTTAACGTTTAACAATGTAGAACTATAAACACATCAAGACAAGGTGATTAAATGAATGTGTGATTTATGCGGGGGTGACAGACGCGAAGTGTCACGGGTGTAACGCGTGTTAATGACTGACCACAACGGTTCGCTACTGACAGTCCTTCCGTCGCTGCTGCTTCATCCACCAACACATCTCTGCCACGAACTCTCTCTTGCTCTTTCCTATAATGCTCTTGCAAAGGTAGCCACCCTAGACAGGCCTCTCCTCTGCAGAGCATACACTGGCCTTGCTGAACTGGGCCTGCACTTCGACTCGCCGGCGGTTAAAGATGAGGCCCAGCAAGCTATCACAAAAGCTGTAAGGCGTCTATCTCGTCAACATAACACGTCCTTACTCTTCATATTCAGTCTCTCATTGCCCAAAATGTGTGTTCCCACCACATGCGCAAACCATACATACTTACAGCAGTTACATTTAGTTACCTTCACTTTCCTTATACAAATCACATCTGCCACATCTATCTGCCAGGCTATCCCTGGCCTCTGGAAATGCTAAAGCTGCCCAAAATACTCTCAAACGTTCTCTCTCCTCATTGGCCTCAAATGATCCTCCACACGTCCTTTACACCACTCATCTCGCACTCATCGCAAGCATCAACTCTCAAAGTTTAGACCAAACCACAAATACATTACGATCTCTTGGTGCCATCCATGATTTACATGAACTAGCAGCCAGTCGAGGTCATCGAAACATCGTTCAACTGGCATCCGTGTTAAGACTCCGGGCTCTTATTCGTTCTGGATTATGGACTGAGGTTGGCGAAAGTCTGGATGCCACTGAGGCTGTTCTGGATATGGTCGAAACTCTACAGAAATACGCTGATGAGAAGGGAAAGGCACCTGTATCTACTGAAGGTTCCACTTCTCTTCCTTCTCCGCCACCTTCTACATCGGAAAAGACCAAGCCATCTCTCTTTGAATATGCGCTTATTGTGCATACATTGATCCTAGGAATCGTATTTCGTACTCATGTTGGAGATGCTACCTCTGTCACGCCACGTTTGAAATGGTTGCACGAAGTTCTCGACTTGCAGCTGCCACATTTCCCAAAGACTGGAATATTCGAAGTAAGATGACTCTGAATCTGTCAGGATCTTTGCTGAATTTTGTGCATAGATTCCTTTCACAAATGCTCCACCACTCCACTTCCAACTGACACACCCTCGGATTATATACGTTATTGGCTTCCTTGTCTCTAGTCTCGCAAAACGTGATCTTGTTGGGAGAAAACCGAAGAAAAAGGTTTTTGCAGCTGAAGGTATATCAGCAGTTGACAAGGAACTGCACAAAGAACTTGTTGGTGAGTTTTGCTTTTCTAATCGTGGGTATATATAGTATAACTGCCTCTCTCTTAGTTCCCAAGTGGGCCTCTATACACGATGTACAAGAGGCAACATGTACTCTAAAACGAATACGAGCAGATCTCATGTGTGAACTTGTATCCGTAAGTTTCTTCCCACGTAATCAAATTGAACATCTGTTGACATTGAATGTGTAGGCTTGTATTATGAGGAGCGAGTTTGACGATGCCGAGCGCGTATGTTTCACTCAATCCCTCGAGAACAAATTCAAAAGATACTGATTTTTAATTATATTAGTCAATAGATGAACTCATAGCATATACACGCACACATGACATCTTTTCTTCATACGTATCTCGTATATCTCTATATGAAGCTCAACTCGCTCACGCACTCAATAAACCAAAACGTGCGCTACAATGTTATCAAGTTGCTGCATGGCTTTCACGCAAACGAGACATTACATCTGATAATCGACAATCAAAATCATTTCTAAAACCTATACAACAACAATCTAAAGAAACAGATGGTGAAGATGATCCATGGGTAAATGCAGCTTCACGTGCTGGTGAGCTATGGCTTCGAATAGGTTTAACTCGACAACTTTCGAATATCGCTTCGGAGGATGAGAAAGAAAAGGAAATGGAGGAATTGAGAAGGGTTGGTGTTGGTATTGTAAATGACTGTAGAGCTCTTGGTGGAACTTTGGAAGCTGCTGCTGAGGTATTACAAAGTTGTCTGACGAAAGAATTCGTCCAAGCAAAGTATGTTTATTTTTGCACAATCATTTTTTTGCGTTCCAACGATTCTTTACTTCTTCAAGGACGAATTTAAGAAAAGCGCTGAACTTGTCTACGGCAGCACAAGATAACCATTTGAGGGCATTGGTGCTTTCGTTGATTGCTTCTCATTATTTACATACTTCTGGACAGCATGCTGAAAAAATGTTGGAGACTGCGGAATCCCTAGCTGCTGGTTTAGGTGCTCAAAAAACGAAAACGAAACAAGAACAAGCACAAGGACCAAATAAAATTGAAAATCGTGTTTTGGAAGGAGTAGGAAATGCACATTTACGACTATGGATTGGAGAACGATTTTTGGGTATGTTAATTTTGACATATTCTTAATCAATCGCATACTCATTTTATTTGATTCATAATACTAGAACTATACAATAGGACCGGGAATAAGGAAGCAATTAAAGGACAAAGTGGGAAGAATACGTGGTTGGCGCTTGCGGTTGAGGAGATTGAAAAAAGGCCATCGAAAAGATGGAGTTGAAGCTGCCTAGTTTTGTTGTGTTCGTTTTTAGTTGTGGATTTTCTTCGTTCTTTTTCTTTTCTTTTCTTTTTGTCTTGTTCTAATTGCAAACACTACTCGTTAGTCATTCCAATCTTCACCTTTTTAACGGTTTCGAAACATTCATACTCATAAATACATCTCTTGAAAAAGAGATAAAGATTACATAATTTCAGTTTTGTGGCTACAATATCATTCATAAACTCCGCATTGAATATTGAACCCCACAAGCTAAATACGTTGGCGGAAGCCTGAAGGACCAACGATGGTTCCAAAGTCTTGGTAAAGAACAAGTCTAACATCAGAGAATATTTATCACGAATCAGTTCTTACTACCTAGGCCAACTCGCACTACTCTTATTTCATTCCACTCTACCTGATCAACTATGCAACCACCTCCGCAAGACTTAAAAACACACTCATTTACATTGAACTGTTCGAAATTTTCAGTCTCTGTTAATAACCTGTGCTACTTGAAGGCCCTTTTCTTCACTTCCCCCTTATTCTGTTGAAGATCTAGGTTTGTCAATAAATATTCAGTGGAATCATAGAAATTATAGTACTTACAAAAACGCAACATCATTTTTATCCATTGACCCCTAGCTACCAGCACCTACTAAACACTCTCGCCTTTCCCATATTTCTTTCAATTTGATGTTGAATTTATCAGCCACATCCCATACTAATTTCAAATCGTCGTGAAGATAATCAGAATGAGGTTCGGTATGTGGGATAAAGAATTGACTTGGATGTAATACAGAATTTGTTGACGTTGAGAGTAGTACATGTTCTTCAGCTGCAGAGAGTAAGGCAATCAATGTGGTTTCGATAGAAGGAAGTATACGATGTAACCCCGAAGAACGTTGGATGATATATGTGGTGTGAGAAAGAACGTCATCTAGTGCGTGATCTTTTGCTATGAGACGTTCGGAGGCAAGGTGGGTAATAATTTTGAGGTATTCTTCAGCCCGCCCTGTATAATGGGTAAAAGGGATACTTTAAAATTAGATTCAGGCGTATGATATTTGAGGGGAATACGAACAATGAGAAACAAAACATGTGGGACATCGGAAAAGTAATGAACGAAGCGCATTTCCAAGATTTCTTGAGTTTATTGAGCCTCGTCCAGCGCGAAATACTCCATTGAATATAATAAGTAATTCCTTACATCGATGTTCCGAAGTGAGTTTTGCGCGGAGTTGGGTGCAAAGGCTTCGTATGTGAGAGTAAATCAGGCGATCACTCTGATAACGTTTGCACATTTCTTTCAAAATAGGAACTGTCCCATTACAATTCCATGAATCTTGCTGAATAACATGGCCAGCAGCAGCGACTGCAATTCCTTCTGTTATCCACGTATTCTCTGGACGAGATAACGCGTTCCCGATGGACTGAAACAAATCTGGTAGATAAATGGAATGTAAGTCAGAGCTGAGAGAAACGGTACAGTGGTGATTGCACAATTACCTGCACGATCAGCCTCTGATGCTTTTTGCACACGCAAAATCTGGTAGATATCATTAGAAGCTTCAGCTTCAACTCTCAACCCTTTGTCCGTTACAACACCCCATATACTCGCAAATGCACCTAAATATGCGTTCCAGACCAACATGGCTTATTGGATATAAATTCGTTCTCAAACCGAGAGAGAGTAGAAAATCCAAATACACTCCACGCGGTCGATTCTGGAACGGTTTCACCATGTGGAAGTGTCTTGAGATATTTACAGTATGTATCTGCAATTGAGGATATAAGGCATTGATATACCAGTAGGACTGCATCTTTGCTTTGGTTGAATTCGGAAGCAACCCAAAATAATGCCGGATAGATCGATTTTTCAGTGCTGTGCTTTTCTATCCACCACTTGTCATATGCAGTCCAGCCGTCATTTTGTTAAACGGCATCAAACGAACAGGATTGAATTTGTTGGATGAAATGTATTGTATGATGCGAAGGAGATAATGAAGAAATGAAAGAGCAAGCCAGGCCTGTGGAGATCTGTACGGGCAAAGAACTGGGTGTGGGGGAGAATCAGAGCTGGGTTCACGGGTTTCGTAGTTCGTAAGCCAGATAACTTGTAATGCTGGTAGGAAGGAAGTAACCAAGATAAAAAGAACCGCCATTCCCACGAGAAGTGATACAGGTTTTGCAGCCAGAGCTCCAGATTGCCATTGAGACGTCAGAAACCCAGCAAAGAAGAGGAATAGGGAAATAAGGAGAAGGATTGGCAATGTGTTGAGGAGCGTAAGGACTCTCCAATGTTTCAGGCTTTCGTGTCGTTGATACTGAACATATATGTCAGTACTATATGATACTCCAGTGATGTTTTGGTTGAACTCTCGAAGCCATTGTAATGAAGTAATCCCTCCAAGGACCGAGATGAGGCTGAGTGCAAGGCTAACTGAGTAGAGGAGATAAATTTCTTGAGCATGTGAGGGGATTGTCACAGAATTATTATAGGTGAGATTATCATGGAAGTTAGCCTGGGGATTTGATATGTTGTTGACCTGGAGTATCAAAGTTCGGAGTAACAGTACAGTCTCTGCCGCAGGATCGGCCTCAGTAGCTTTTGCAGCTTCAACAGTGAACGCTGTGACAATGGCAGAGAATAAGGAAGCCTAAGGGTTCAAGAACAAAATTATTCAATATCTTGTCAAGGACGAAACAGACCAAACCTACAAAAATAAGCAAATTGCTCAACTCGCTGCTCCAATTTCCACATACACTGTTCGTAGTTTCTCCACTCTATTATTAACAGTTTCCCAAGGCTCGCATTTGTCCGGAGAGCCCTAGTTATCATTCAGGTTTGCTGCCGCTCAAAGAAATTGAAGATATGTACCAGAGCTGCCATATGTGTTATTCAGGCCTTCAGGGTTTATTTAATCGTTTGAAAATGAAGCTTGCAGTGGCGGATAGTAGTTTATATCCACTTCTTTAAGGTTCCAAGTCTAAAGAGGGATACTGTTGGTCGGAAGATGGTGAGAAAAGCGGAGACGTGTCGAACGAGATGGATTTTCGTGTCACACCATCTTTGCTATATATAGCTACAAGTCGAGCGCCTACTTATAATACCTATCAGAGTTGTATGTTTAGATGCATATAATGTCATAGTATGTCATATGTAACAACTCAGATGTGACATAACACCCGCCCGGACCCGAGATCAGGGTGATCTCGGGTACATAACAACGATTTATTATTGAAAGTTGGATACATCAGACATCCCGTAGGATTTAGAAATGCAAATATTGTCCTCAAACGATTGTTCTGTATTCCATATATAGTTACTTTGATTTTACATAACAAAATATACTTACCCATTTCTAAACTCTAATCTAGAAGAGGCCTCGTCGCCCCATTTCTAAATGTTTTTTGTGTCAAAAGCCATCCTCAAACTTTAAATCACCGAGCGATCAGCGAGGTTTCCCTCGGATTTCCACTAGCAAAATCTCTGCTCTATCATGGGATTTTCTCACGATTCCTAGCGCTTAGAATGCGCAAAACCTATCACGTTTCTTGCTATATTAGTATATTTGTATAACATTTTGTGCCAATCATATACACGAACAACATAACCTAGCAGAAGGATACTCAGTTGATGAAAGCGAATAACAACTGAGTATCCTTCTGCTAGGTCAATATCTTCTTACCATGTGCATTTTCGTCATCTTTACCTTTCCTCCCGAACGACTCAACATTTGGGTTGCGCGTGTGTTCTCTGTACAACTATAACAAACTATGTGTTTAAGGCGTCACACTAGAAACTTTCCTTAGTTCGTTGTTACAAAACTACACAGTGTCAGTACTATTTGTGACAATGGGTTGATAAAGTACCTAAATTTGTCATAGAGTTGATAAAGCTATATTATCTCTTTTATTCATGGGTTATTTCCCTTGAAATCCGGGACAGTAATAGAGGAAAAGGTAGACAGTATATCTGCAAATTTTTGTAGAGTTTGGATTAGTATGAGCTTTTCAATACCATGATTGTTGGACAAGATTTGCATCAAAATCACAATTTTCACCTAATATAGTCGATTTATCACAGGTACTCACCACATTTTACAGATAAAATTATGGTATTCTGATAGTACCTCCATTCAGCTATGTAAACCTTCCTTTATTCATTGACCGGTAGGTGTCTACAGGTAACCATTAGGCGAATTCCATGAACGTGACATGAGCTGAGGAAGGACTCACCAATGAATTCAAACTCCGATGATCTCTTGCCATTACCATCATTTGTGTTCCTTGTTGGAGTTCAGAATTTTCGTGACTGTTTCACGTCACAGGTTTATCACTCCTTGATTTTGGCACTTTTTGCACCAGTAGGTCTGTGGCAGTATTGTGCTAATTACGAACTTGAAGACTTTTAGAGGGTTGTCTAGTATACGGATACGACTACTCGTAAGCAAGTTCCGAACCTCTAATACACAAAAATGATAGAGAAATCCTTCTTTTACAAAACCTTTATCAACTCTATGACAACAATAGTATATGTCTACGTTATATTCTCACTACTCACTCTCATTTTACATCTTGGAGCTAAAAGAGTTTGTTCTACGGAGGCCGTAGGAGCTTGGGTGTAGGGAGAAGAATTTCGGAAGTCATTTCGGCATCGCGGATTCGAGCGTGAATTCAATCTTAGAGCCGAATAGGTGTGTAGGTAGAATACAAGTACACAAGAAAGGGTGTTAAGCACACAAATGAACACTGAGCAACCAAATAGAAGTACATGTACATGATGAATGGTAATACTGGGACAAGTGTTCAAGAGAAAAAGAAGAAGAATCAGAGCACAGTTCAGGATTCAAGAGTCCAGTTCGTCGCCCCTCACCACCTAACACGCTACCCCGATGATGTCCAACAATTCCTACAGGTTTAGTCCTTAGAAAAGGCATGTTTACCATCCTTCAACTCATTCTTCGAACGTTTGCCTTGTGTCTTCGATTTACTAAACCACCTCCTTATACTTGATCGTTTAGAAAAAGTCGTGGAAGAATCCGAAGAAGAACTTGAGGACGATGATGAAAGTGAAAGTGTTGAACTAGAAGGATGCCCTTTTCCCTTTGAAACTGGAGTCAAATATGCAGATGTCGAACCAGAACTTTCGGAGATGGAATATGCAGGAGGAGCTTCCTCATCGGCGCATGGGATAACATTGACATCAGGTACAGTAGAATCTAAGATCAATTAGTGTTGAATAGTACTCATGAGAACGCTGAGGTTGAGAGAAATAATTCATACGCGTTTGTTGACTTGGCTGGGTAATCGTATGAGCTATGATGCGACCAGTTGCTGCATCATAAGGATGTATGGCGTTGCTCTTTACAATGGTACAAATTCCGGGTCCGGATGTGATAACGTTATGGTCTAAAAAGAACAAAAATAAGTCAGAAAAAAATTCGTTAGAACTATGTTACAGTTAAGAGAAAGTTACATACTGTGATCAACGACTCCACTTCCGGTAGCTATGATAGAAACATTATTAAATCAGCTTCTACGTTGTGACTTGCTAGCTACCGCCAAAGACGTTTGATAGACTCCCTTCATAGCTATGATAGACCCATTATAAATCGAGCGAATAGAACTAAGTTGTGACTTACCACCAGTACCACTACTAATTGATATATTGTTAAAGACATTTCGTCGAATGGTAACATTTCCTTCGCCACTAATGTTAACGGTATTTCTCGTGGTTGTAATCTTCATTTTTCCTTTCCTCTTCCGACCTTTTTCTTTTTTACCTAGGGGTTCATAGAAAGCTTCAAAAGGATCCATAGATGAATAATTGACGTCTGTCCCATGCATGTTAAACCCTATGAACTGTTAATAGGTGGTAAATACGTAATCCTCATGTAACATAAAGAGAAACGAGAAAAAGGATTCAATATCACCAACATAATCCACTCACCTGTGCAAAGGAAGAAATCAAAAAATTATAGACTGTCCAGAGAAAGAGAGAGAAAGAGAAGAATGGGGAATAAATAGTCGCAAATGTCTCGATCTTTTATATCCTGCACCCTTTATCCAGTGTCCACCACACTGTTCACTTTTGCTAAAACGAATGTTAGGAATAGAAACAAAGCAGAATGTTTAGTAAAGATCATTGTCAATCGTGCTTCGTTTGCGCAGGTTTGGGGGTTCATATTTTTGTTTCGTACATTCGTGCGCAGAAGCGTCTAGGTGAACAAAACAACGAACACGTTGTTACATGTGGAAAGATCCTCAAGATAACACATACTTTAAAGTAAGATCGTTATCTCTATCCAGAGCCTGATTCCAATGGAATATGTATATGTGTTATCTTGGAACTTGTTGGAATAAAATGCAAACAATAAAATAATATATTGAAGGGAATAATCGAAGGAATTTTCCAAGTCTTCAGAAGGATACCAATGATTAGTTGACGTTAGTGGAACAACAATGCAAGGTAAGAGCTCGGAACGTGTGATCATGGTATTCTGATGCTTTGTGGCAAATGGCAAGTAGTGGCCACAGACGGCGTGTTTGTCCCTGAGAGAAGACCGGTTAGTAGAAGTTGATTGGTCTGAAGGTAGTGCTTCTATATTATGACAACACACACACAGATCATATGTTTCAGAAGCAAACAGAATAATAACGTACCACACAACTGTGAGAAAAGTTCGTCGTGCAGGTTATGTATGATTCAGTTGAGTAGAGGAATTCGCTTTAACAAAGAGATAAACAACGTAGCTTCAGCACAAAAGATGCTCTTGATGTACATTGTACGCTGCTGGTTTCCGTACAGTTACAACTCGTTATTGTATAATTGTATCCTGTTATACAATCAGAGTTGAAAGCTGAACAACAAACATCTATTACCCCCATTCAAAATTATGTCTACTGAAAGTGTTACTTATTTACGACAAAGCGAACTCTTCCGAAAAGTTGATCTACAATTGATTTCTACAATTGATTTCTACAAATACATTGCTACTATGTTCTTCTTTGTCTTCGAACGACTAATACTCAAACGTACAAAAAAAAACCTAATGATACAAATGCTGAAACAACCTATCCAAAGCATTCATATCCTCCCTAATCACCTCGTCCTCCGATTTACCTTGTACAGTCTTATACGGACCTCTCTGACTTCTCAAATCCATCAAATCTTTACTTCTCCCAAAATCAATCAACCTATAACTATACTTCGAATCCAATCCTGAATTACCACCTTTTTTACCACGTTTAGAAGGATGTTTCCATAAAGGACCTGGTTGTTGAACTATATTTCTTTGATAGACTGATCTGTGACTCCATCCCGCTTCGTGCATACGGTATACCAAAGAAGCGCACTCGTTCCTGATTGGGCAAATATATTTCATTAGTATGCTTGTACGAGAGGATGAATCCCAAAACTTACTTATCATCAGCGTTGATATTATCAAGATCAATTTGGCTACCACAGTGTTCCATCAACAATATAGGACTTTTCCATTCCGAGTCATCGCCACCAACAGGAACATAATACCCATAGAATTGAGGAACAACCGCACCGACAGGTGTAGGATCATGTAACGGTGGTATGATATTATACCCACTCCAATGTTCGAAGAGATGTTCAGGAAACTGTTGATAATTCTCAGCTTCTGTTTTAAGATGAGGGTCATTTGGTTTGGATAATTTTGCAATCATTGTTACGCGTGTAATCGGTGGGTGTTTACTGAAATCCATAGGGCTAATATGTTGACAATAAGGTTTTCCTCTATACGGATTCTGGGATTCGATGTCAACTTTGACGTTACGCAATGGACCTTTGTAGTCATAGACCCATTCTCCCGTTTCCTCACTACCTTCGTTGACAGTGTTAATGATAGTGTCTGGGTTGTCCTGTTTGTAAATTTCATATTGACGTTCCGTCCCGGCAGTACGCCATTCCTTTTCCCAGATGCCCTTCTCATTCCCGATCGGTATCTCCTCAGCTTTCCGTTTCGCTTCCTCGACAGCACATTTCGAACATAGAAGGTCTGGTACGAGAGTATCGCGAGGTAGCTCGAGCTCAACTTTGTAGACTTGGGAATGACTCCCATCTTCAAGATGATATTTTTGCGATATGTAAAGGTGCGCCAGTTCTGGGGACTGAAATAGCTCTGGAGGGGGAGGATGTATAACGTTTATAACGGGGTCAATTGGACCTAGTGGTGTAGTTTCGGTATCGGGTAGAATTTTGAAACTGTGTTGAGTTTGTTCGTTTTTCTTTTGATGCCTCTTATGTTTTTCATGGTGGGCTTGCATCCTTTCTTTTCCGGCGGTGGAGAGTTTGAGTTTGTATTCATACATACGATATACCTCTTCGGCTGTATCATTGGATAGATCTGTTTGGAGGATTTTTTGGGTGGTATGAACAAGTAGTTTCTTTGGGAGTCGGTAGTAGGGGATTTCCTGGCGTAGGATTGGACAGGGATAACTGAATGGTTCGAGAGGCCACGGATCGGGGTATTTCTCTGGATCAAAGTCTGTATTTTTGAAATTCTTCACGATCGTTAAGATTAACATGGATATATGGGTACATACAACGGACTTACTGGGTCGTCAAAAGCCCACATGGCTTTATCCATGTTCTTCCCAAGGTCTCCTTTACGAATAGCATCTTCGCTCTCCAGGATTAATTTTGCATGATCGTAAACAGGAAGCAATTGAGGAGAATCTTCCGCCTCTGCGCACTTGATCTCATCGGCACAAGTATCTGTTTCGCCATGATGTTTCATCCATTGCATAAGCTTACTTCCAGTACTAATGGTGACTAGATTGGTGATGTGGCAAAACCTCCGAGTGCAGTAGAAGTCGAGAAGAGTAGAACCCCAGAATTCAATGGCCATTGGGCGTTTGTTTTCCGATAAAAGTGTGCTGTGGCGTGATGGGTTTACCAGTTGGAGCGCGAGGCTAGAAACGGAAGACGACGCGAAGTTTTGTATTTTGAGAACCATCGGACTCGTCAGCCAAGAGCTGGTCGAGTACAGCTTGTGGCAAGCGTTTTGGATTGTAATCTATCTGGTGTGGCAGAATAAGCATAGCTGTGGGTTAACTACCATTTCAGGGGTTTATCAAGCGTCGATGACTAATAGCGATAGGAAGTCCTATTTGGGAGGAAGTGCGATAAGTAGCACGGGGGTATAAAAGGATGAGTTATGGGGAGTAAGGATGATTGTAGAGCCTTAAATAATTGAATTATACAAGAGATGATTTTATGTCTACGTGAATCAAGTTTAAAATAATATTTGGTGTCGTATGCAGGGGATGGATTGGTACTTTGATTGATTTGTATCATGTGGCGTGATGAGAGAATGGACGAGAAGCATATTGTAGTATTGAGTTTGTTTTAAAGAGCTGACAATTGGCTGACAAGGGCCATGGATTGTTATCTAGCTGGAGAATTAGGCTTATTCTGGTGATCAGATGGCCAAAGCGCAGAGTACTAATGGGGATAGCTTGTTGTTTCTAGGAGAGAAAGATGTGCATGTGAATGGAGTGTTCTCTGCCAGCAAGACATGCAACGGGTGTGGTCTACGTATCTGGATCCCAGTGGGCAGCGAGTGCAGCGGAGTGTTGAGGGAGATGTGAGTTGATTTTGTGCTGGATGACTGTGGGAAAACCCTGTGCTTACATATCCTGCCCGGTAACGCCATAACCACCACCCACCACTGTCTGCCAGATGGATTCGTCGCCGTAAGTCGTCTCTCTCTCTTATCGTCTGAATGTACTCACTGCTCAACAGCCTTTCCTCTCGCAGGGCCTCAGTTATCTCCCATGCAAACTCTGCCTACTCCCAGGCTGGCTCTACAAGGCACATTCTCTCTGACAGCGGTCCCTCAGACAACCCAAGAGGCCATTTCGCACCCCTCACAAACCCCTTTGCTGGCGGTCTCTCCCCACACCTACGCGCAGACACAGATGCCAGCAGTGTATCGCTCTCTGTAAACTACCTTCCACACAAATTTTCAGACTCCCTGCTATCCCCAGGCCCTCGCAGGCGAAACATCATCCCAAAGAATGGAGGAGGTATCGATGCTTTCAGATCTGGAGAGGCCCGCATGGCAACAGCGGGCGATGAGGACTATGACGGTGTTCAGTTTGGGGCAAAGGCTGGACGCAGACTCAAATGGAACAGATTCAAATGGATCCTCTTCATTTGCAACTCCATCGTACGTATCACATCTTTTTCTCTATCCAAATCACTCAATACCCTCCATAGTTCTCTATCTGTTCCTTGGCAGGCCTCATTTTCTGCCTCGTCACATGGTTCAATGTATGGACAAACGCCGACATCGTACGTGTTGGCAACCGTGCAGAACTTGTCCTTTCCACTATCGCTGCTTCCCTCGGCATATTCACCTCCCTTCTCGGCTGGGCGGGTATTCTCCTTAACAACAGAGCCTTCTTGGCATGGTATACCTTCCTCCTTTGGATCACTTTCGCTTTCCTCGTCGCTCCAGGATACATCACCTACAAAAAGCGCACCTTCAACCTCGAAGGAAAAATAAATGCACAGTGGTCAAGAAATCTCGGCTCCCTCGGTAGACAGCGTATCCAGAACGAACTCCAATGTTGCGGTTACTTCAGTCCCTTTATAGAGGCAACCGTCTCCCAGACTTGTTATGCTAGGAGTGTTTTGCCAGGTTGCAAGCTTCCCTATATGGTATTTGAGAGACACATTCTTCAAAAGTGGTACATTATCATCTTTTCTCTCGTACCTTTTAATATTCTCGCCATCGTCGTCGGTCTCTTGTGTTCAAACCACGTCACCTATCGCTTCGGAAAGGGAATGACTCCAAAGGAATATCGTCTCACTGCCAGTGATATGAATCTCATCATGGAGCAATATGCACAGTATGTTATCCATTTTCCCTGTCTACTTTCTTTGAAACTCATTTTTGCTTTAGACAACTTGCCGAGCAGTATGGAAGTGACGTGGCTTCGGAAATCATGCAACGTTCGCGCTCCAATCTCAATCTATCTGGCGCAAGTACGCCCATGACCACCACTTTGGGTCATGCAAAGTACGAGTCTATTAATCACTAATATCCACCCTCTCTTTTTTGTGTGTATACGCTTTCTCTTCCCGTAGACGTCGACGTCCAATGGTAGTCATTCCTTAGGGTTTATTCTCATTCAAGAACTTTTTTACTTTTAATTTTTTACTTTTAGTTTTAGTGTATCTACTACATCTTTTTGTTTGTTTGTTGCTTCATCTATTTTTCTAACGTGAAGGTTGTAGTGGATGTTATGCTTACTAAAAGAACATTGATTGAAAAATGGATTATTATTTATTATTTCTTACTTATATACGTACCCCATTTAGATGGAGATAATCATCTTGCTTTCATCATTTTCTTTGTGTTATGTTTTTCTAGCTAGTGGTTGGGAAACATGAACAGGTGGGATGGAATGCAAAAAGTGCTTCTCGTAGATTCCTAGTCTCTGGGATTATTCCTGATGGGTCAAAGATCTTGACAGTGGCAAGTACGTTCAAGGCGAAGAATACTGCTCTTTCAACGTGAGGAATTCAAAATTCAAAATCTTAGTACTGAGCAGTGGGAAACCTTACGATCTCATGGTGGAAGTGGAAGTGGAGGTGGAAACATTTATTTGATACGGGTTCGTCTTTCTCTCTTTTTTTCACATGTAGTATTTGAATTTTGATGTTGATATTAGTCCAAAAATAATACGAAGCGATGCTGGACCTGCAGTAGAACTGGTACTTAGTGTGTGGAGGTCTTCTCCTTTCCTTCCCTTCAGAGTGTGGACTCGAAGAAGGGAGATGAAAGAAGAGAGAAATGGGTTATCTTTTTAATTATTATTCCATTTTGACCTTTGTTATACTAGACCAATGCTATCTTAAATTCTGATAAGAAGAAACGGAAACGCGTTGAAAAATTGGTTTGTAGTTAAAGGTACAGCGTTCTTCATATATCTAGTTCAGACCTTAATCCAGAGCATGCCAGAACCTTTCTTTCGGAGGGCTGTTTTTTTTTCTATCATTTCATAGAATTTGAAGAATTCTCTACCAACTTGAAATATGTATACAAATTGAATACCACTTGATCGGGGATTCGGGACCGCTGTACTAGTGTCGTACCTGGTACCCTTTTTAATGATAACTATACCATGTAGAAATATTTATATTTATGTAGTCTACATAGAGTTAGATTCGAGTAGAGAGCACGGAGAACCTCTTGATAAATGTTGATATGTCATTTTTATGTATATCATTTTAACATGTGTTGTTGGAGCGATAAGTAAATATGTATATATTTCATTTGTCAGTGGTGATGCGATCCAAAATTGATTACCGCAGGTTGATATTTGTATTATAAAACATGATCAAGACTGTGCGATTATATCACCTGTTGATACATTGTGATTACCTCTTGAGCTTCACAAGTATACCACCACTATACCTTTTACAAAAAGAACGCCAATTCTGTATTCCAATTATGACTGATGAGTAAGCGAAATCCCTCTGAACGTCATATATCCGGAAACAGGGAGGGAAGATCACAAGGTTCGAAACTTGATGCCCACGTATGTAACCTGAAGGGTTATGGAACACGCCGAATGATTCAAAGGTCTAAGTTTTCGGTGCTTTTTTGTTGTACAATGTTACACAGAACTGGTATTTTTTTTCTCGAAGACTTGATCTGTACGATAATTCCCCAGCGTAAACGACTCAGACTCACCGAAAATGGAATATTCGATCGACATCAAATGTCGTAACCCTTAGAACACCTGGAAAACGGCACTAACATCAAGTGTAAAAAGTACTTCCTTTAGGCTGGTTTTGAGCCATACGTTTCCCACGACACATCTTCTCTCACCACGTACTCCCTTCAACATTGCTGCGGTATGATATGACAACTCCAGTTTTACCTGTTGAACTTGTTCATGAAATCCTACTGAAACTCAAAGACGATTATGCCACTTTGAAGAGGTGTACTCTTGCTTCGCGTACTTTGCATTATATCGCTCAAGAATACCTGTTTACTTCTGTGACTATTGAACGATTCAAGGTGTCGCGCAAGGAGGATGGTGATGGAAAAGAGATCGATAGTGGTGCTACTGGAGATGAAACTGTATGCGAATGGTTATTGAAACCTCAAAATATTCATGTACTTCCCCATATTCGACATCTTAAAATTCAATGTTATCCACAATCATCATCATCGATTCAAGATCCAGCATTCGAGAAGACGTTGGGACTGGTACGAGCGGAGAAGATAACCAAGATTACGATTTTACGACGGCATAGAGATAATCCGTTGAGAGATACGGAGGATGTGATTAAAGGGTTGTTAAGGAGATGTGAAGGATTAGTGGAACTCGATATCGAGGAAAGAAGAGTTCCAGCTTCGTATTTGAATGCTTGTGGTCCACTTCTTAAAGTTTTGAAGATGGATGGTTCACAATTTGTGGAAGACGAAGAAGCTAGTCATCCTTGGACAAAGTTGGATACATTGGTATTTCCGACCAAGGTTATGCCTCAGTTTTTGTCTTGGTTGATATTAGGATCACTTACTAGCAATGTTATTATGGAGGATGGGGATGAGAATAAGGGCGTTGCGAAGGGGGTGTTCCCGAGATTGAAACATTTGTTTATTGGAGAAGCGATTAAAGAAGTGGAGGTTGTGAATGAGGTTTTGGAGATTTGTGCGAGATCTATGGAGTCTTTTGTTTACATGCCATACGGGTACAGTGAGTTGCTTTTTCGGTGTTGTGTGGGGAAAGTGTCTGACAGAAGATAGATTTCTCTTCGTACCCGACTTTGTGCCGCAACGGACACGGGAACGTGATTGAGTTCAACGTACCGCCTTCATTGCGGATGTTGGCGCTCAACTGTCCGATAATGCTGAAACCAGCGTCAAATACGTCGTCGAGTCCGTTTGGGTGGCTGAGCCATACGTTCAGAAAAATGGGGCATTCAGCTCTGCGGATAGTGCACATCAAATTTTTGACGACAATTGATATTGAGAAGCTGGGAGCAATATTTCCTGGGGGATTTCCTATTGACAGGTGTTTCGGGGAATTCGATGAGGTTTTGTCGGACCGGAGCCGGTTTCCGTATTTGGAGAAGGTTTATCTGACATTTGGACGACATTATCTGAGTCTATTTGATTCTGATATATTTCCAAAGCTGAGGGAAATGGGGATACTTGGGGTGGTGTATGAGGAGATGTCCTATGGAGAGGAGGTGCATTACTGGGAGTGGAAGGACGGATGTTTCGGGGAGGTGGGGAATATCCCATGGAACGGAAAAACATGTAAATTCGTAAACGTAAACACGTGACTGTGACCTGGCCTGTAGTTAATATTTGTTTGTTTTTTCTTTTTGCGTTGAGAGATTGAGGTGCTATGGGGAGATACCTGAACGAGAGGTCGCTGGAGAGTCTGAAGAAGTATGGCTACAAGGGTGCAGACAAGTGAGTGTTGTGGATCCTTGGTGGATGGCTGCTAATGACTCCAGGTCCATTGTGTCGCGCTACGTGCTCAATCCCTTCTGGACCTGGTTCGTCACTCTCTGGCCCCTCAACGTTGCACCAAACACCGTACGTTCTCTCGCCCAGTCCCTGCTCAGCGCCATCTTGAATTCCCTTAGATCACCCTTACCGGTCTGAGCATCGTCCTCTTCAACTTTCTGACGCTCCTCTACTACGACCCGCTCTACCTCACTGAACACCAGCTTCCCGACGCTGGCCCACCTCAATGGGTCTACTTTACGTATGTCATTTTTCCAACACACCGCCTGTCTATCTATTGACGTATTAATAGGTGGGCTGCGGGCTTATTCTTGTATCAGACTTTGGATGCGATTGATGGGTGAGTCGCAAACTTCTACCAGCGATCCAGTGCTGATAATACGTCCGTGCAGTAAACAGGCACGTAGAACTGGAATGTCTGGTCCCCTAGGCGAAATGTTCGACCATGGTGTGTTTTTTTTTACATATTTCTACCCTCCTCTGTTAACTTGTCATCAGGTTGTGACGCTCTCAACACAACCCTCGAGGTCATCCTGGCATCCCGTGCACTCGGTCTCGGTCGTTCATGGTGGACAGTCGCCTCCCAGATCTTCACCCTCGCCAACTTCTACTTGACCACCTGGGAGGAATATCACACGGCGTCCTCTTTCTCGGCTACTTCTCTGGTCCAGTAGAGGGTATCCTCATCATCGTTGCCATCTACGCCATCACCGGCCTCAAGGGTGTCTTGTTCTGGGATCATAAAATCTGGACAATCCTCAATGTCGACCACATATATCCATTCGACCGTATCCCCAACCTCCCCTTGAATGAAGCCTTCATGGTCTTTGCTGCCCTTGGTCTTGGTATCAATATCATCCACAGCTACATGAACGTTCATTCCTTACGATCCAACCCTTCTGCTATCCGACCACACACAAAAAATACGAACCCACTTACCCTCCTTCTTCCCTTCCTACTCCCTACTGCTATCCAAATCGCCTGGCTCTCCCATCCCGAACTGAACCATTCTGCTATCATCCAATCTGCAGTGTTCATTCCGTTCTTGTGCGCGTGGGGATTGCAATTTGCACATCAGGTTGGGAGGATGATTTTGGCCCATGTTAGCTTGGGAAATGAACCTTTTCCATTGTGGGATTGGGCCTGGGGATGTAGTGTCGTTGGAGCTCTTGATGCCAACTTGCCCAGGCTCTTGGGCAGGTAAGTTTCTTTGTCTTTCCATTCATTCAGTCTTAATACTGATTATTTAATCTTACAGGCCTCCCATTATCCAGTCGAACACATTTGGAACCGCAGCCTTCGTTTGGGCAACTCTCGCCATCGCACTTGTCAACTATGGTCGATTCGTTTACCTCGTCATTGGAGACATCACCGAATTCATGGGAATTGCTTGCTTGACCGTCAGGAAGAAGGACGAGGCTGGTCATTGGGTTCATCCCGAAAAATCATCGTAAATCTAGTACTATTTTAACTACTTGGTGATAGTCTCTTACCACATCCTATGTTCTAACAGCTGGATCCCAATCGACCAGAGTTGTCAGAAGGAGCGTAGAGGATAGTACTTGATACCAATTACGATACTTAATGATCTTTTATAATAATAATGCTTTTTTGGTGGCTGTGTTGCCAACCTCTCCTTTGAACCACCACCATCTTCAAGCGATGGATATACGTTGTACGTGTAACGTGTATATTCTCCGGTATTTTGCTGACACGTCGATAGGCTGCTATCATAGCATGAACGCCGATGTCATATCCACAACCTTTACTTGTTGAACTCTTGTCGAATACAATCAACCACAATCTTCGGCACTAATTTCAATATTGCCTATGAATTTTGGTCCGATAGATGGTATGTTGTTTCTTCGGAGCATAACCGTAGAGCAACGGCCCAAGGATAATCGATCAAATATCCCTTCCTGCTGTTTCTGTTTACTCATCTGCCGGTCACTTCTTGGTACTCTTGGAAGTCCTAGGATGGGCTCGCCTCCAGGAGCTATCAGTCGTACACCATCCAACTCGACTGTGGACAATACGATGGAACTGTATCGGAGGGACCACGTTGTTGTAAGGGACTGGGAGAGTAGAAAAACGATGAGTTTCTATCACCATTCCAACGATGTCTACAATATCGAGTACGTTCTTTTCTTCTTTTTTTATGGTGTAATCTAACATATTATTTGGTTGGTTAGCACAAGCTTAACTCTCGAGTTGTTCCAAACCTATTTCATTCTCTCCGGCAATATCATTTCGACATTCGAGGATGCGTTCATGGCCAAGTCCAAGCCTTGCATGGTCTCAATCTAACCCCTGGTATTCACCTTTATACATCCTGGTGATGTTAATCTTCCTACAAGTTTATTGCCCCCTGCTGCTCCGAAACACCCGGATTCTCCCCCGGCCTCCCCTCATCGCACTCGACGTGCTACAAACATTCAAGATATCTTTGTTTTTGATCCAACGGATAGTATGTTGTCTCTTCGGCGTATAACCATAGAGCAACGGCCCAAGGGTCAGCTTTCCCCTCCTACTGCGTCTGTTTCTCTCACGAAATCATCTGCTATGGGCGTTTCCCGGTCACTTCTTGGTATTGTTGCGAATCCTGGAATGGGATCGTCTCCGGGAGCTATCACCCGTACATCCTCTAACACTATCGCAGACAATACGATGGAGTTGTATGCAAAGGATCACGTTGTTGCCACTTGGAATTTACAGAGGAAGAGGGATTGGGAGGAGATTAGAAAGATGGTGGATTTTTATGATCATTCCAACAATTTTTACAATGTCGAGTACGTCTTTTTATATTCTTTCGATATAATCTAACATATTATCTAGTTGGTTAGCGCAAGCCGAACTCTCGACGTGTTCCAAATCTCCTCGCATACTCCCTCGATCCATCTACCTATCACATCAATTCTCGTTGTTTTCATTCTGCAAAGACTATCGTGCTCTCCTTCATCAATATCATTTCGACATTCGAGGATACAAGATTCACGTCCGTCGTCAAGTTCAAGTCTCACATGGTCTTACAACTACTGATTACTACATCAAAGACCTTGATTATCAACACCGAAACAGCGTTGATGAACCGTTGGCTTCTGCATTATCTGGTGATGTCGTTGCATACAAGAACTCTATTCAAAGTGTGTTACCCATATATCCTAATGGTGGTGTATTGGGTGCTACCAGTGGAACGAAACTTATGAGAAACGCGATTCCGATTACTAGAAAGATTGGTGATGGTATGAGTGATGGTATTGGAAGGATTAGAAGAGAAATTTCAAGTTCGTATCAGAGAAGGATTAGATTACCAGGTTTGGGTCCTGTTGTAGGACGAGAGGATGTCGAAGGGCTGAGTGTTCCGTTGGAGTTTGCTGAAGAAGGTGAGGATTTTTTGGGTGTAAAGGAGAGTAACGAAGATGTAGGAACTGAAGAAGTTTGGAACGGGTGGGAGAGTATAGATGAGATGGAGAGGTTTGATGACATTTCGGTCGTTAGATTTTTAGATGAGGAACAGAAGAATATACCAGTTGTTGTTGAGGCTCAACAACAGAAGAGAAAGAAGAAGTTGAAGAGGAGATAAATACTGTAGCATTTTCATGTATTATTATAGTGTGTTTTTAGTCTCAGATTTTGGCCTGGCACCCCCCTAGCAACCTATTTTCTGGCCAAATGCTCACCAAAACAGTGATATTGTGTGGTCAACTGTTCGGTGTCCACTAGTCATTATCGCGACAGTGTGGACACCATAATAAACTGTAGTGTCCTCTGGTTGTTATTGTGACAAATATAATATAATCCTATCATCAATATATAATGGGAGATACAAGGCCGGATTGGGATTGAGCTTACTCAGCTGACAAAGAAAAGCACAGGATTAGTCAGAGCTGACAAATAGTGGCTGTACGCTTTTCGTTGTGCTTTGTGGCTGGCAAACTCCGAAAATGTGTTTGAGTGGCTCTGAATACAGAAATATATTAACTGCGAGTGATATACTATGGCTACTTGGATGCAAGTACTACCGTTAGATAGGTATTGACGAGGCCGTTTAAACAGTAGTAGGTATATATAGGACGAGGTTCAAATAATATCAAGACTCCACTTTTACAAGAGATAGGTATACAAAGGTAATTTGGTTACTGAATAAGAACAAAAATCGCAGTACCAATGCATGTCTCAGAGTTCAATTTACATTAAGACACTCTCCAATAGGTGGTCCTTGCATGTTATTCTGTGTAGAACTGAGTCTACAGTATTGCTTTTATCATGTGAGCTCAAAATAATCATTACTTTTACAGTTTGACTAATTGAGAGAGAACGAAACATCGGACAATTGCGTGAGTACTACCATTCAAACGGGATTAAAGATGCGCTTCCAACGATGGTAGTATTGTGCTGCTTGGCATAGAATTGAACTTATAATTTTGTTCTTTTACTATACAAACTAAAAATGATCATATGTTATAGCCAAGAGACATAGCACTGTGCTGCAATGGTCTGTATACTACCATTAAAAAGATGTAGACAGTTCGCTTCTGATGGTATTAATTACATGAAGTATGGTGTAGAATTGATGTTACAAATTCTTTTTCATGCTTTCAATTGAGAATGGTGATCACTGATCACTGTAATGTTTGGACCATTACTGTAAGTGATATACTGCACCAACTGAAGTGTCAGTACCATCATTAGACAGGTATTTATGACGCAGTCAGAACAATGGTAAGTACTCAATATATGATCTACATTTCAGATCACAATCTTGCTATTACAATGGGTAGAAAGAAGATCCATAAATGTTGAAATATATTTGCCCATCACACACCTTGCACATGCAAACTATGGATGATAACATGGTGAAGTCCGAAGCACACATGAGTTGCCGAAGGCAACAAATCTGTGCGATTAATGATTGTTTTTAGGCTAGGGGCTTGAAAACTACTATAATCAGTGAATCATGATCACAAAATTGGCCTACATGCCAATATTGTCTCTAACTATATGCTATTCCAAGTATGGGGCATACTTGGAAATAAAACGCATCTCACACGCACACGCAATTGTCATATAAGACCCAGTATCATTCTACCTATCTTTTTACAACTTGTGTAGCCTTAGACCATGGTCAGAAGGCCCTTTTCATCCAAAATGTGGGTTAAACCAGGGATTATAGCTGACAAACCTTCAGAAAGACCTGTTTCTAGCAATTGTCTGTTAATCCCTACTAACAAGAGACTATACGGGTCCCAAGTGGAAATTGAGACAGTGTGTACCACTAAGATACAGCGCGAGTCCGACTGGGATGACTCGCGTAGAATCCATGGCAACAGTAATCAAGTATCTCACTGCAAGAACAACACAAGTCAGACGGTGGCGACTCACGCAGAATTCCTGGTAACAATAATCAAATGTATTGCTGTGAGAACCACGCGAGTCAGATGGGTAGGATCTGTGAATGATATACATAGAACATTCACATAGGTCAAGAATGTCACAGGTCTCACCGGTGAGATGTGCGTACAATCGGGAGACATATATAGTTGATATATAGCATAGTGGGTGACGGTTGATGATATCTTCATGAACTACATATGTTATACATAGAAGATGTGCATGATACTATTTATATAAAACATTATACATAAAACAAGTTCAAACACACCACCAATAAATGTACATACATATATGATGCAGCTCTCACTTGTCATTTCCTTGCAGTTTGTTATTATTATATTATATTTTGGCTATAATATATAAACTAAACTCGGATCCCAACATTTGTGATA